>OW052222.1:165600031-166125031 GCA_932526605.1 Nephrotoma flavescens | reverse complement strand
TTCCATTACTGAGTAACCAGCAAAAAAATGAAAGAAACGCCATAATGCATTATTTTCCGTTTTTTCTAGAAGAAACCGGAAAATTTCGGTTAATTACAAAAACTTACGTAAGAATTTTCAATTTGGATATAAATGTCGAACAATCATGGCGGCGCCATAACCAATAGTAATTTCATATTCTCGCTCTTAGTCTGTTCTTGTGCACATGTGCCAAACCATTATTTTTCTATGTTCTCTGTGTGTTTCGTTCAACAAACCCCAATTGTTCTGGCGTCAAGTAATTGAGTAATTTATCATTTTCGTTTTGACTGGGTTTCAAGATTGTGAAATCGAACCAACTAAAACCTACGTTTAATTCTGACCCATTCTTTTAAAAGATAAATACAAAACAATTCATGGTTAAAAATCAAAAGGACACAACTCGTGTTTTGCGTCTACAACATTTTACAAAAAAGGCACAAGTTATTGTTCTTAAGGTATACAAACGAATGACATCAACCGTACTAATATTTTCCATCGAATTTGATGAAATATTTTAAAATTAAATATAATTTGGTTACAGCGCTGAAAAGTCTACAATTTGTGAATACCAGTTTTTATAGTGCGTTCATGACATAGTGAGTTAGTTCGAAAAAATACTATGGTAACACACAAAATGTATTAAAACAACAACAAAGTTAAAACAATTTCAACTCGAGTTCGGAACTAGTAGGCGTGGAATAAAGTATTTCAAATAATTTGATTGTTTTTGAGTTCGTTAGCGAGTATGGAAATATTTTTTTCCTATGTCATGTACGCGACAAGAACACTAGCTTTTCCTTCCTCTGTAATCAATTTCTATAAAGTAGCAGCTATAGAATTTTTTCATTTTCAGAATCGGTCCACAAATCTTCTTCATATAACGATTGTGAAATTGATAACATTAAATCTTGGCAAATACAAAACATCAACCATTTAAAATATAATAAAAATCGAAAAATAAAACTTACCGGACTTGTCTTAAAACTGTCTTGTAAAATCAAAAAACCCTTCAACCAACAAGGTCAACCAATTTCTTGGAAGAAAGAACTTTTAATTCTTCGTCGTTTTTTGTAAATGCCAAACTTTTCATATCATTGCGAAAACTGAAAAGCCATGACTTTCCAAATTTCGTAACGATCTTCCCTTTAATGGGTAAAAGCTATCATTAAATCATTATTAAACTGAAATGTTTCTAACATAACTCGTCATTTCCGACTAATTTTGTTACAATCCTTTTGTTTTTGGTTTCTTCGTATATATACTTTTCAAAATATTTGTAAACATCAAAAAGCTCCTGTGATAGCTACCACTTCCGGTGGACCGATTTCGTTCAAAAATCATTACGATCTCCGAATTTATGAAAAACGATCAAGTAGGAATTTTCATTCCGACAATCAATATATCTGTGGCACAATTCTGGCTTTCCCTGAGAATAAGGAATTTTGAAAAATATGTTCATACCATTTCAAATAGAAAGATCATACCATTTCAAATAGATTTCATACCATTGTATATATCTGGCCTACTGGTAGTATTAGTTTGGTGTACATATTTTAGAAAACAAAGTGAAATGCGAAACTTTTGTTTCATAAAAATTTTATTGGGCAAAATAATTTCCTAAATTACTTTGTTTCGTAAATATTTACACTACTAAACTGATTCCATCAGTAGGCCAGAAAAATACAATTCAGACAAAAATGCTATGTAAATATTTTTGAAAATTTCTTAATCTCACGGAAAGCCAGATTAGTGACATTGGGCTGTAAAGAGTCACAATTTTAGTTGAAAAACAATTTATTTTTGTCAAAACTTGTCATTTCCAAATTTTGGAAACTGAAACAGGAAGAATGTCGTTTATGGTGTTATTATTTTATTAGTAGGTAGTTTTGTGTTAATAGTAAAATAAAAAATGGTTTACATATAAAAATACACAAAAGTTAAAAATAATAAATCGACAAAGAAAAAACTCGAGTTAATTTTTCTACTTCAGTAAAATTTTCAAATATAACTCAAAATTGTTATTTAGTCAAAAAGGCACATCTTTAGTTGGTTCTTTTCATTAAAATAACATATTGGATAGTTTGTGTTTTTTCTCAATTTGTGTCGTTATAACAAAAAACCCATAACGGTTTTTAAAATAAATTATTTCATCAAGTCGAGTTATGCCTTTTTTGTTGAAATCATATTTTAAAAATTTGTTTGTTCGATTTTTAATAAGGTAAGTGTAAATTTTTATTAAACCTGTGCTCTAAAACTGTTTCTATTAGTTTTAATTCTTCAACTATAGTAAGGGTTCTCATTAAAAACTAAAATGAGCCTACAAAACTGTAATCCTGAATTTAATAACGAGAATGTTCAGACTCCTGAGATTGCTAGCAAAACAGATGGTAAGTAAAAATATGATTTGGATTAACCCACTTAAATTCAACAGCTACCTCTAATAAGTAGCCGCTAAACATTGTAACTTACAACTTGAGAGCGATTGTTCGATGGATATTATATCAGCGGAACCGGATTTGAAAGAGAAAATTTAGGAGCAATTCTAGTTAATCATGTTTTCATCAATAATTTTCTTTTTTCTTTGTAGACGTTAGTTTAAAATTTTTGAACCGTTTTTTCAGTTTTTTGTTCATATTTTTTTTTTGAATAAGTATGATGAATTAGGTTTTAATGAATTGGAATAATTTGAATAATAAAAATCAACATATGGGCATAATTTTTGTGTTTTTAATTAACGAAATTATACAAAAGGGCATAAGTGATTTATGCCTTATTTTTCATAAAACATTATTTCTTAATAAAGGCACAACTTTAAATTTTCCTAAAAGTCCAAAAATAATAAAATATTTTAATATATTACAAACTCATGCGAATATCCTGCTATTTTCATGCTATTAGATACCAAAACTATGTTAAGAATGACACATAAAGATTTTTCAAATTTTAAATTAAAATTTGATTTGGCTCTCTAGAAAAATCAAATTTTTCGACTTGTGCCTCATTGTTTTACGAGCACAGAAATAAAACCTAGTTAAATAAGATAAAGTTTGTTGCTCTACGAAATTGTCGAAGTTATATTAATTTAATAATTGTGTGGACACTTTTAGCCAAATATTTTCAACTCCCTGCAACTTAAAGGATATCAAAATGAACTCCTTACATCCTCGATACTTTTTCGAATTTACATTCCCCAAACCCGAACACTCTGTATTAAAATATACTAAATATATTAAAATATATATAGAAAAATTTTAAAATATACAAAAAAAAATCGCATATTACGTTTTTAAAATATAATTTTGTGTGACGTATATCATGATGCTAGTCCAGTACGAGAATTTATTAAAACTGATCGAAAATAAAAAAAAATAAATTCGTGCCTCTCAATTTAGCGCGGCCAAATCATGAAAGATAAGATTGTTATGGTTAATGCCAGAATACGGAACAGCTGCAATTAAGACTTATCTCAGATGGTCAAGCTATTCGAGAACAAACCGCTAATCAGTCACAAGAAGAGCAACAATCGCCAACGTCGCACTCAACAACATGAAAAACAAGATAGATTCAGTCAGACTGTACGAAAAAAAGCTTTTTATTTCGATGAAACCAGCTTATTATGCAAGTCAAAAAATTTCTTCACTTAGAGGCCCTCCGTTGGCTTCTTCATACTGTGCTGTCGCAATCGACCACTTCTTTCGACAAAACAATCAGTTGACGCCGATTTATCAAATGATATGAGATGTCGAGAAACATGAAAATGTTGCAGCGATCACCAATCCGGCTGCCGACGAAATCACCATGGTATTTGTCAATGACGATAGCGAGTCTCCATTCAAGCGTGACATTCGCATTGATCCGTAAAATTTTGAAGTCTTTCAGCAGCAGTTCGTTTAAATCAACATCATTTGTCCGAATCGGACATGGGTTTTGACAAATAAAAAAATTTTCAACAAAAATTCCACCCATGTACAGCCCAGACGGATTGATTGATCGAGATGAAACTTCATACTTAAGATTTTTCAATCAATTACGAGATCCCAGTGATGTTAGGCTGAAATCGGCCCACCGGAAGTGACAACTTCCATAGGAGCTTTTTTGTTTTTTGCAAACACACCCAGTACCATTAAAATGTTTTGTTTCGATTATTTTCTATTTCAAGCAATTCTCTCGTTTCCAGTTACTGCTTTGGTTGACTATTTTTCATGGTTTTTGTTTTTTACTGTGTATTTTACGTGTTACAAAATATTTAAAACATAAATAAGTATTAGCTTAGTTTCAAATAAGTAGTCATAGAAGTAGTTTTAAAATGGGGCGCGCTAAATTAAATGCTGGCGAAAAAACCAAAATTTTGCAACTAGAGGCAAAAAAGTACACATATTCACAAATTGTAAGATTAATTAAGTGTTGCGAAACAATAATTAAAAATTTTTCGAGACGCTCCGGTAGAGACTATTTCAGTTCGTACTATCTAAAGAAGGCTGAACGAACTTGGCCTCTATGCGCGACGACCTGCGAAAAAACCATTACTCATAGCAAAAATAGAAGATGAACAACTCAAATTCGCAAAAGAATGAAAAAACTGAACGCCCGAGGACTGAAGTAGGGTCATGTTCTCGGATGAATCCAAGGTCATTCAGCTCCGTGCCACAGGGCACGCATTGTAAGTTATAGATGGTATCTAGTGTCGTAAGAATGCTTCCATCGTGCCTATTTTCTTTAGGTAGCCGAATTTAAAAATAACTTGGGAATTGAGTCACTAATAACTTATGGATTGTGTCGCAGAAAAAACTCATAGTAAAAGCCTGGTTTGAAGAAATAACAACAGAATATTTAACCGACTATTCAATGCCGAACCGGATTAAGGCCATCATAAAAGCTAAGAGCAGGCCCATGAATTATTAATTTTTAAAAGGGCAATTTCTCTTCAATCATAATTTTTATGTGTACCATGTGTTTTATGTGTAATAACTGTATCGCTCAGAATTAATTGATTGGGATGAAACTAAAACTTTTTCATAAATTGCGAAATTCTTACGAAATTTGGTGGAAATTAATGTAATGAAAGTGACAGCTTCCATATCAGCTCTTCCTATTTTCATAATGATGTTGTAAAGTATAGCACTTTCTAAAACGATAAAGAATTTAAAAATTCAAACAAATTTAAAGACTAAATTTTCAAAAAGGGTTGACCTTGATGGTGTTCTGAAATTTCAACACGAAAAAAGTTAGCTAAGAATTTCTCTCTAATTTTTCAGATGTTTGTTTCATCAATTTTTTTTTGCTAGTATCATGTAATTTCGGCAAATTTCCATTGATTTGGAACGTGTTTAAGTCTAGATACCACGTTAATTATTTGGAGGAGTTTACGTAGCCTTTTTCAGGAAGCGGGTTGCAAACAAAGAACCTTTTTGCTTTCCACCTTAAATATATCGCTAGGAGGCTTACTTGTCCCGCGAGAAAAGAATGGTCCAAATTTGTTTCTAATTTAAACGCCAACTAAAATAATAATTTTTTATATGAAGTTATGACCTTTTCCATAGTACAAATAAAAGTCACTGGTCGTCAGAAATTTTGCGTTAATACATAACCAGGTGGCGTTAAATATATTTTATGCCATAAATGTTTATTTACCTATATCGGTTGAACCCGCATGAAGGAAGTGTCTTATAAATTATGAATCAGGCTATAAAATAATATAGAATTGGAGCTTCGATTATCGATTTTATTTTATGATGGCTATCGTTATATTGTATATATATATATAGTTTTGAAGGTGCGCCCTGGAATAAGAGCAGAACGACATAAAGTTTTCTTCGATTAGGTAAAGATCGCATTAGAAACAACGTAATTGATACATGAAAAAACGTTTAATTTTATTCGTGATGTAAGAGATGTACATTTCAATAGTATCGAAAAAAAGAGATGTTACAACATCCCACCCCTGATCTATTAAAAACTAATTATTTCTATAAGTTTTCTCTTTTTTTTTTTTTTCGTTACGATTACCGTACACTCAGTTATACAAATTCGCTAATATCATAGGTATCACACAACGATCAGGGTTGCACAACCAACATATTATAGTATCAAGTCCTACATATACATACAATATGTGTATATTTATATACAACTTTAATCTTAGCACAAAGCTTTCATATATTTTGTAAAGCTCACCTGCAATAAATTAAATATTTATCATGAGAAGTCTCTGGTTTTGTGTTTGTATGTATATGTATTGTATGTATAAATGTATTTTACAGAAACGAAAAAAAAAATTTGTTACGTATTTTTTTAGAATGTTAAATTGTAGAGACGAAAGGTACACAGCATTGAAAAAAATAAAATAAAAACGATTTTAAGATAAATTGAGACGTGGTGGGATTTACAAAGTTACAAACATTTTATTTTGTTTTGTAAAAAGCTAATATGCGAGATAATTGAGGTGAAATGGTTTAAAGAGAGTTATGAGATGCTCTGCTTTGTTTACAGCCAATTTAAAAATATACTTTAGTTGACAATCCAACCAGTCTCGCTCCGTTACATGTTTAATACTAATGTACCAAAAAAAAAATGTGCCTGTTACCTTCGATGTACGTCGAATATTTTATGGTAATCTATAAAAATACACACGCACGCATTACACAAATATACACCGTCACCAGCAGTAATCCTCCCAAAGGTTATATTTTGTGTGATCAAAATGCAAAATGTTTTTTATTATTTGGTACAAAACTCAATCGGAAAATACATTTTCAATTTTATTTATTTTTCGTGTACATTGAGAAGAAAATGAACAAAAAAAAGTAAATCAAACGAGAATAATTCGTAGAAAAAAGGAAATTTGTGAGAAGAAAGTAAAATTGAATTATCTTCAGGTGAAAATCGAATTAATCGAATTATAGGATTTTTGTATTTGGAATTGATTCGACATTTTTGTTGTCGGTGTTGAGCATCTAAGATCCAATTGATTATAAAAGTATATAAGCGCAGTGATTTTTTAAAAACATATCCGTGTACGTAACACGTTAAAACTAAATTAGGATACGTAAATATAAATTATAGAAACCATTTTGATATGCTAATTTTACAAATGATAAAATTTTACACGAAAGAAAACCGCACATATACACATTTGAATCCTTTTTTTTAAAAAAAAAACTATTTTGGGATGTTGAAACGTAAATAGGATTAACATATCTTTTGAGTATAACATAAAAATAAAATTATGGTATTTGTACCGTATATGAGGTGTGTATAACCTGATCTCCTCAATGGATATAAACATATCCTTTTTTGATTATCCTTAATTAGTGTGAAAAAATATAAATGTTACGAGTAACTCGTTTCATTCATATCCTTTATATAAGTGTAATTACGGAAGAAGGCACATACGTGGTATGTAGGTTGTGTCCCAAAATAATTAATGTTAGGATTTAGTACTTCATTCTGAAACGGTTAAATTAGTGCAGGTTCATTTCATAATTGGATTGGTGGTAATCCAGAGTTTACGTGAAAACGTAATTTAAAATCTTTCGTCTAGACTTGTTCTCTAAGCACAACATTGAGTCGCTTTAGGTGCATTGTATACTGGTTGAAAAGGATTTTGAACTTAGGTGAATATCAAATGATTTTAATTTTGAAGAAAATATGAATTTTTTTTTAATACGTTTGAATATTAGTTACGCTCCCTCTAGACCAATAAAAACGTTTTACTTTAGATGACAATATAAAATGACATTTTATGATAAAGGTCGAGTAGTTTGTACACATATACATACATATTGAAACTACTATAGTTTCAAAATTTAGGAGTCATTTTAATTCAGGAGACCAGATTAAAGTTTTTTATCCCACTATACGAATGTTGGCATTTCCCATTGAGGGAGTTGACCACATTATAAGGTTACATAACCAATTTAATTTCAGATTAATGAGTGATTCGTCCATTGAATCCTAGCCGTGCCCCAAGGCAGCTGGATGAGGCACACCAGCATATTGGAGGGATGGATGATATTTTTATGTTCCATTTTTACAAAGACGTATGCTGTTCCCATGCTATCACCCAAATTTGTACTAACCCAAGCAACAGTGATTTGACTTTGTATTTAAGAGGTGATATTGCTAGACAACTCTAGGCCGAGTTTGGATAAAGTTGGAAGGGAATGTACTACTATACTTTGGAATTACTTCGATAGTTCAATGTTTGAAAGTTCATTGAAATTCTGTGAATGGTCTGGCTTCAATCATTTGATAGGCTATAATGCCAGTTAATTTTAATCCAAGTGTTAAGCAAGCCTAATTTGGATACGACAATATAAATTGACTATATTTGAAGGGTTTCAATTCTTTGAAATTCATTGAATTGTCCGGCACATTAGGTTGGCCTGAATATGCATTAAAACTCCGCTTAATAGGCCATAATGCCAGTTAACACCAATCTTAATATAGAGTAAGTCAGATGGGGACGGAGAATACATTTTGAAATATTTCAAATATTTCATTTCTTTGGAATTTATACAATAAACTTGATTTTCACCATTAATGCCACTATGACCAGGCCCATAATTCTATCACATTTTGAGTTTGAAGCTACTCTGGTGAGGATTTTAATGTTCTAGTGATCGTTACGTTAACGCCATAATTGCACATTGATAGGAAATGGAATGGAACTATCGAAACATTTTTCAATCACACCTCCGTATCCCCATCAGACTTCTTCCAAAATCGGACTGGAGTTAACTGGTGCTGATATGCAAAAATAACTGCTCCCTTCTTTACGAATTGGTTTTGATAAGCTAAAATAACATCACAATCTGTAATTACACAATCTACTCCAATTGATCTATAAAATTGACTATTGTTGAAACAGATGTTCGGCTGGTAGGTAACTTGCGGTTGTAAAACATTGTTCGGCAAGCAACACTATTTGGCCTCGAGCATATCAATAAACGTCACCACGTTTTAAATATTCATTATCTGGATTGTCGCTTTTTTTTAATTTTGACTCGTAAACTATTGGGTAACTTCAATTTTTGAATGCAGCTACCATAGACTCTCTATGGATGTCATTATGACTATGGTAAAATGATAATGCAGGCATTTTTTTTGCTAAGCCAGCCGAAAAAATATTTTATTCACTGCACTATCACCTACAGGAGCTAAAACTAAAAATACTTTGTAACTTTTGAGTTGCTCACTTGTTCATCGATCATAGTAGGATATCCATTACGTATAGGCCAAAACTAAAAGAAAAATTTGTATTTTTTAGTAAATTGCACCATTTACACCGTCCTATCGCCATCACACTAGCCTCAAACTCTACCTGAGTGTACCCTAGGATGATGAATTACCAGATGGCCATAGTAGGATTGATACACAAGTGGGCAACTCAAACGTTACAAAATATTTCATTAAGTTAGTTTCGAAAATTTCGGATTTTCTAGTAAGTTACACCACGTTACAACCACCTGTCCACTTCAGACTAGCTCCCTATTCTGCCAGATCAACTTCTGCATGAATTTACCCACTATTATGACCTCTCTGGCGGGATAGTAGGATCGATGAGCAAGTGGATAACTCAAAAGTTACAGAACATTTTATTAAATTAGTTACGAAAATTTCGGAATTTATTGTAATTTGCATGCCCTACAACTAGGACTAATCTGGTAAAATTATATAGCTCCTGACTGGTTTTTGAGTAGTCTGGTAATTTGGAAGTGATATTGGGAAATCGAGCAATATGTCTTACATACTAGTGAAGTTGGCAAAATTGGATAGTACACTGTATTACCGACATTTCAGCCGAAATTATCATCAGAAAACTACTTTATCGATGCATTGAGAGGGAAATTTGTAATAATATGGAAACTGCATTATTGGCATATCAGCCAAAATTTCGGCAGAAAAACTACTTTATCGACGTTTCGCGAGATACTCGATAATAATATACAAACGGCATTATCGACATTGCATGGAAAGTTTCATTAGAACACTGCATTACCCACAAAATATAGAATGAAATGAAAACTACAAGATTTTTCAAATAAATAAACTAAATATTTTAACAAATTTTAAAATCATATTCCTATGATCCTAGGCTAGGCCTACAAACAGAATATCTGTGCAAATTTTGAGGCCAACATTTATGTGGGATCACAGTAAGATTTCCGAAAATCTTCAAACCATGTCTGAAATCTTGTTTTCTAATGAAATGATCCATATTCAAAAATTCATGTAGCTCGCATTATTCATTTGTCGTGTAAACGGGAGCTACACGAATTTTTTAATGTAGATCATTTCATGAGAAAACGAGATTTCAGACATGGTTGAGGATTTCCAGAAATCTAACTATGATCCCACATAAACTGTGAACTGAAACTTTACATGGATGGATATTGTCTACTACCGCCTGAACTTTTAAATTATACCACGGTTAAATGACAAAAAAATTTCGTTAATTTTGCGAGATATTTTAGTGTAGTTAAGTAAAACACTATCTACATTACCATTTGTTGAACTAGAAACTTTCGGCTAACTTATTATTTTCGGTTGGCTACAATCAGCTCACTTCTTATGCATTATCGACATTTTCGGTTGGCTTTTGTCATATTTCCTTTTATACGGATATTGATGTTGTTAAGTTAATTCTACATTATCGACATTTATGGTTGAATACTTTCCGTTGTTACGACCAATTCTTCACTACCGATATTTTTCAGTTAAGGATATCTTCAAAATTTTCGTTTATTTTTTCTCGGCTTTTTTCGACTGGATACTTTCGACTAGATTTTCAGGATAAATGCGGCAATCAAACATCATTTTGGGGTTAATTCCTAATACATGTATCTCGTTGATTTGAATTTGTATTTTTTATGTGGTATTAAATAATCAAAAATAATTTTGTCCAGCCATGTGTTCTAAACCATTTACTGAACTACTGAAATATTTTCATCGCCTACTTGTATTTAAAAATTTCTTTGGTGAAATACATAAAATCAATATTTAGGCTACATTGTTGGAATCTGTTCATTACCAACAGAATATGTATGGATAATAAAATTGATTTTGTTTTATGGGATACATTTAGTTTGTATGGTCGAATTGAGAGTCTATATTGAGAATGAAATTTTTATATGGCTTCTAAAACGCAAAACTTCTTTTTATAGAGTAATTTAAAAAAAGAGAAAACAAATGGTTACTGCCCAAATTCCTAAAATAACGTGGGGAGAATCATAAAGGGTATCAAGAAATAATCCGCATACATCAAAGGTTTGGTTCTTGTAAAATCCAATGACTTTGTCCAATGCTCCTTTGCCTGGACATAGTTAATAATTTAATAATATTTTAATTGAAACACCAACGCTACACTAAGGATAGTGGATTTTTACCATTTTGATTACTTGAACAAAACTATTTACTAAAAATTGGCTAGAAGATTCTTCATTTCGACTATTCATAAACTTACATAAAATTTTCTTAATCGACTCCTTCGACAAAGGGAAATCAGCGTCGAATCAATAGTCTATCGCGACGTCGCCTGCGATATTCGAAAGTGTACAGATTCAGTCGTGTGCGAGTAGCTCGGCCCAATCGAAACGAAAAGGCACAAGACCATACATGATTATGAATGCCAAAGACGAAAAGGACAACGATGTGTATTAGCGATTTAACTAGTGAGGTTTCAGCCTCTAGCACTTTATTAAATACAATAATTTTTCGGATTATTCGATTTTTCAAGAACCCTGAAATATTTTCTTGATAACAAAACAACGTCATATTTGGTAACCTTATTGAAATGGGGATTTATATTATCACAATCATAATTGTTCTAAACAAGTGTATCTTGGATAATGGATCAAAGAGTTATGCGTTTGTTTTAAAAGAGACCTTGTGTGACTCCTTGTGACGAATATTACGTTTGCAGCGACTATAGCAAAACTAATGGCAAACTATAGCAAAAACTATAGCAAATGAAATAAAATATTAATTTACAAATAAGGCTACAACTAGTAAAACCTCGATACAGTTATTTACCGTATTTGTGATTCTTTTGCGACTGTAAAGCAAACCCAGTAGTACAAATCAGCGCACAAAGAGCGCATAAACAGCATATAATTAGACCTTCAAACTGATGCACCTAATTCCATGCTATTCGTATTGTTGTCGACCGAAAACTCATCTTTATTTCCCCTACAAATTAATGTATCTCTCTTTCACTTTGATTTGAGTATAATATGTAACTGTTGTTAACCGTTGGTTTACCAGAAAATATTATTTTTTAATGTATTTTGTTGTATCAAAACCAAACACAATCATATATTATTGATTGTGTTTGGTTTTGGTTGTATGTACCAAATGTGTATTGTCATTCAGATACAACTACACATTTTTTTAAATTTTGTATATGCTAAGTGCTTTATATGTTATCCATGTATTTCCACTTGAAAAACATTTACAAACGTCTATTAACTTCAGCTGAAATCTGGAGACTGATAGAAATGAAATAACAATTTTTGAAATGAAATTGATAAACAAGAGATTAGGTGTGGGTAAAAATGCAGTGCATAGAAGAAACCGAAGTAAATTTATTTGTTTTCTCGCTTCGACGTGTGCAAATGTTTCCATCTATTTCATTCTGCTATCAGCGTTTGTTTGCTGGGAAATGTAATAAACTGGCCAAATCGGGGTATGTCGGTAGCACGAGTTTATTAACAATTCGGCATTCAAAAACCAACTGTTTCTGACATTAAAAACTCGAAAGCAAAATTAAAAAATTTACTTCTAGTATAGTGGTATCGAAATACTTCCATTTAGTATTAAGCATTTGAACTTTGCACAGAAAACATCATCAGACGAAAGTGACTTGGAATTCAGATCTACATTAGAATTGCTTTTAAAACTTAGTGACGGTAGACTTTGGAGAGAACTGCCAACCCATAAGTGTTGCGCCGTATTGTCTTCACTGCGTATTTACTTATTATTCTAAATTAGTAGACAATGCATGTAAACAATTAAAAAAGTGAAGTCAACAATGTATAGAATGTACACACTTACTCCACATTTGATAAAGCTTTAGTTTTCTTTGGACAATTTCGAAAAAATCAAGAAAAAATACACGCATGACTTAAAAGTAGCCGTTTCCAGACAGTTAAGTTTTTAAACCAATCACAGAGCTGTCCAACTGTTAATGTACTAAATGAACGACATCATCAATCACGTACTGAAATGTTAAAACACAAAATATTATATACTTACAGTAGTAATAATAGTTTTCAAGCGTGTTGGATATGTTACGGTGAAAGTCCAAAATCTCAAGGACTACTTTTTATGGTATTAGTGCTAAGTTATTTAGAATAGTAAGGGCTAAGGGCTTTACTATGACTCTCGATGATCCTGGACAGTGATACGTAGAGACGCTCTGAAGAAATGGATTTGATTGGTGCAAACGGACACCACATCATAATTTTAACCACGGCATTGGTGGTTAATTCAATTTTTCAAGTTGCGCCATACTATTATAACGAAAACATTTAAAGTTAAGAATAAGCCGACAGATGACAACCTCATGCTGAAAAAACAATGGGAAAAACTTTTTTGTATTAAAATAAAACATAAAACTCTACAGTATCTATGAACTGTCTACATACTCTACTATTCATCGTTTATTCAGAAATGCGTATGGACGCGCAATACTCTCAATAATATCGCTACGATAAAGGTATAATTCATGTCTGTGAAGTTAAAGGATCCCACAAAAATGCGATGGCAACACTAAAATACAAATATCACGATATTTTTGAATGTCATCCCGGAAAAAAATATGTCGTGACAGTTTTTTACTATATCAATTCATAAAAATTTATAATCAATTTGTATTGAAAACTGATGCCAACCCGGTAAAGATTATGTCACAATAAATTTCCTAACAAGAAAGCAAATAATTTTTGAAAACAAAAAAACGTGTATGTTATCAAAAAAAACATAAAATAATATATAAAGTTAATAAAGTAGGAAAACACAAAATAAATCAAAATAATAATACAAGTGGCAAAAAAAATCTATGATTTAGAGCTCCGCTATAATCATCTGAATTCCTAGTAGCTGTTCATTACCAGAAACCGGATTATATAGGTTTTCTAGTTCCGGGATTGGTCTGTTTAATTAACAAGAGGCGAAAAAATTTTATGATTTAGAGCCTCGCTATAGTCGTTTGAATTTAAATAACAAGAGGCAAAAAATTTCTTTGATTTTGAGCTCTGTCATAGTCGTCTGAATTCGTAGTAGATATCCATCAAAGTGTAGACAGGCCAGTTCCTGAACTTCAAAACCTATATAGTCCAGTTTCTGATAATGGACATCAACTACGAATTCAGACGATTATAGCGGAGCTCTAAATCAAAGAATTTTTTTGACTCTTGTTATATAAATTCAGACGACTATAGCGAGGGTCTTCTTAATCATAGATTATTTTTTTTGCCACTTGTTGTGAAAACAGGACAACAATTTAATTATTACTTATTATATTAATTAATAATAGTAATAATAGTTTTTTACAAATTTAATTATTACTTGTTATATCAATAAAACCACTCGTTTCTTTATAAATTATATAATTTTTATTTTGCTTATGATGATTAGCTATTTATAGCGCAAGTTAAAATATGTCAATTGCTTTTTATTTATAATGGCCGCCATTTCGTGTATTATTTTTCATAATAATTTTTCTTACTATCGTTATATTTTTATATCGTGATAGTTGTAGTTTCATTATAATTTCTAAAATATATAATGGTGTTGCCATACTTAACTATAATCATTTTCTGGGATGACATTACGGGATAACTTCACAAAGGTGTATAATTCCAGCTACCCAATTATATTGGTTTAAAATTTCATCTGTGTTTCGTTTTTTCTATCATTGTATCGATAATGCAGATTCTTGATAGATTTCAGCAGAAATTTATGATAATGCAGTTTTGTGTTATTTTGACTCCCTCGGAGTATATTTACGAAAATATCAATTTTGTTCCGAAACGTCAGTTTTAACGAAGGAGAAGCTAAAATGGAAGCTCTCCATAGTTTAAACGTTTAAAGTTTAAATGTGCGAAAAGACAATCTCTTGGAAGTTGTATTTTAAACCTAATTGACTTTTCGTAGCATATGATCAAATAATGTTAAAATGTATACAATGTTGTGGGAAGTAGTATACTCTTACAGTGACTCACAGTGAAAATGGTCCACCGTTGAAAATATTATGTTTAGGAAAAAATTTCTAAGAAATCAATTAACATTAAAACCAAAAATGAATATTTTTAAAAGTTTATTACATTCTTGTCTCAACAATTATAACCACAAATTACAGATACACAAAAAGAGAAAAAAATTTATCTCACAATGAAAATGGCCCACCTAACAAAAATTTCTCAGATAACGGTAATTTTTAAAAATTTTGATTTGCTTTTTTCTGTTTCCATTCTCACATGTGAATGCAATTGCATTAGCCGCTAACAGACGTTTGTTTTTACTGGACGTAATCAACGTTGGATTGTCGACAAATCGAAAAACAATCCACAACTGAGCGCTTCGAAACTTCGGGATATGGTGAAACAACATCGGAAAATCAACTGTAATGCTGAGACTGTTCAAAGAGTTCGACACAGAGCAGATTTACATGGTATAATTGTACGAAAGAAGCCATTCGTAAATCAAAAAATAAAAAGATGAGATTGGAATTCGCCCAGAACTACGTAACGAAGGGTTTTTCTTACTGGAAAAACGTTTTTTTACGAATGAAAGTAAATATAAACTATTTGGGTCTGATAGAAGAGTCAACGTTTGGAAAAAACCCAATGCAGATATATATAGAATTTGCCCCCCATGTGGTGGTTTGGGGTACTTGTTTAGCAGCTGGAGTTGGTAAACTGCACTTTATTGATGGAAATATGGATAAACATCCATACTTCAATATTTTAAAAGCAAACTTAAACAAAGCGCTGAAAAATTAGATATTAAAGACTCGTTTCACTTGTATCAAGACAACGATCCAAAATACACAGCTTGAATTGTAAAAGAATGGCTGCTGCACAATTGTCCAAAGAGCGATCAAGACACCACCACTATCGCCGGATTTGAATATTATTGAAAATTTATGGCAAAAACTTGAGATTGAAATTTGAAAACATAACACTTCAAATAAAAATGAGTTGAAAACGGTAATATTGGAGGAATGGAATAAGATTAGCTGTGATTATACCAAGAAGCTTGTTGAGTCAATTTCTAATCGCATAAAATTGGTTATTAACACAAAAAGTATTTCCAACAAAATACTATGTTAGTTTTGAAATATTGTTTGTAACACATTTTAGAATCTAAATTTCGATTTATTTGTTGTTAATAATTTTTTTTATTGTTGAAACAACAATAATAAACTTTAAAATTTTTATTGATTTTTTAGAAATTTTTTACTGAACAGAATATTTTAAACGGTGGGTTATTTTCACTGTGAGTCCCTGTACTTTAAAATGTTTCAAATTTTTAGTCTTAAAATCACTGAGTGATAATAATGTGAATATTACCACGTACTAAAATAAGTACCTGTTTTGTACTAAAATATTTTAGACCAGTGATGATTTATTTGAAACGTTTATTAGCTGGCCAAAAATTTAATGTCTAACTATCAAGTAGTTAATAAAAAAGACTGCAAATAAAAAATTTTAAAGTACTTTGCCCCAAAATTTTGATTCAATAATTTTACGAGTTTACTTGTTTTTAATATTTGCAATAACCATCGGTTTGAGGCACTTTATTTTAAAAAAGTCTAAAAATAACTTGCATTGTGGGCTGAATTGATTTTGATTAGTATCTTTAATCCCACGATGAGGACTATTCACTGTCAAAATTAGCCCACAGTTGGAAATATATCTAAAATAATTGAAAATCGGTTTAATGTTCAGATTATATTTTCAACATTTTGTCGAAAAACTTCACGTTGGTGTAAAATTCCAATTTCCACGCAAGCAATTATCGTAAATTTAAGGTAGCAGAGACTGTTCAGGATATTAATTATAAAGTCCTTATACAGCAAAGATTAAATTTCAAGATTACAACTTAATTACATCATAAATATTGCGCACATTAAATATAAGTATTCTTATAATTCGATTTTCATCGTTAATATAGATTTCACGTTTTTCATCAAAATTTGTTATATATTCCTTTTTTTCCCAGGTACGATTTAATCATACTCAATTTTAAGAAGCGCACACGAAAAATATATTATGTGATACAATACGTCGAACGGAAGCCAAGTACCGTGAGTATTTCAAATTTTATTATTTCCAATTTCTTTTATAGTAGGTGCTTGCTCTCAGAAAAGTAATAAAAATCCAGTAAAAAAAAATGATTTTGAAGTTCAAGCTCATTGGGCTGGAAAATTATGAATTAAAATATATTATAAGTTAACCAATTTTCATATTAAGCTCATTTGCTTGTGATCGGGAAAGGCGAGCGCGTCGCATCGACCAACCCGACCACCCCCCCTCAAAAAAGTCATAAATATTATTACTTATTCTAGAAACGTATAGATTTAGGCGAAAACGTAAAACCTTCGCATTTTTTGCTTATGCCGTGGTATTTTATCTAATTCTTTATCTTTGAATATAAATAGCGCTATATACGGTTATTTTCGTTAAGGAAATAAACCAACCAACATGATAGAGTAGCGCCCAAAGAAAATGCAAAACATAACATAAAAACAAATGAATATAAAATTTCCACGAACAATTTTTTGCTGCTTACCTTAAATCATTTATTTCGTTTTGGATATTCATATCAGGATATTGTAAAAAATTCTTCTTAATATATTTCTTTAAATTGTTCTCTAATAACTTCATATCATCTCGTCGCCGTATCATCAACGCGTTCATTTGTTTTGAAAGCAAATTTATTTGATCAGATTGCTGAACTAATCCATTATTATCATTTAATAATTCACCAACATTTTCATAATCATTATCATTACTATTATTATTATTTAATGTGAGCGTTAACGCTAACTCAACAAATAAATTTAAATAAAATACAATTTTCCACTTTGAAATTTTCATTTTTGAAAATTTTCTATACTTTTGTTTTACTTTTGCGCTACACTCTACACACGCTATATAAGCACATACATATACACACACTCTAAACAAAAAAAAAAGCACACACGAGACGAGACACTGAATCAGTCAAAATTTCACTTTACAAATATTTTTCGTAATATTCGTTGCAAAAAACAAAAAAAAACTTTTTTTTTTGCACTTAATTAACAAATCATTTTTTTCACGTGTTTGATAAAAATATTATTTTAAAAACATTCCCTCGCACTTTATATTAAAATTTCAACAAACATCAACATTTTATTCATTTATTTTATTTATTTATTTTTTTTTACTTCGAATTAAATCCACTTTGAAATTCAAATTTTTAAAAACATAAAAAAATAAAATTAAAAAATTCCGTTTACAGTTTTTTTTTTGATAAATTTTTGTCTGAAAGCTTTTCAATTTTCAATTCAGTGGGACGCACTAAGAAATACGATACGCCGTGTTGCACAGTAAAACGATTACTAAAAGTATTTTTCAACTTTTTGTTGATTTTATATCTACATTTTTTTTTTGGTAAACTGTGTTGTTTTGTGCTTTATATACAGTAACGTAACAAAACGACAAAAAACTATATAACAGCGTTCACTATATTTTGAGGCATACTAAAGGGGAATTTTATAAAATGAATACAAGTTTCATTTGTTTATATTTAGAAAAACGTAATCGAATTAAATATAAATGAAAATGTTTTTCCGCTTATTGAAAGCGGCGCCACATGGGGAAATTCTGTTTAAGGGGGATTATTATGAGAGTACACTGTACCACTGTATATATAACGCATGCCACTTGGTTGTTGTTGTTCTTATTGTTTTCGATATCGAATTCTCTTGTTCCCCTTGATACACCACAATACGATATGAGGGTGAAATTGGTTTTAGTATGTTGTGGACTTGTGGTATTCGTATGCGGCAGATGTAATTTTTTTTTATTTTGAATTGGTTTTTCTGCATTCCTTATGTCTTGCCGAAATGATGAAAGAATTTTTTTTTTGTTCTTTGCGTAATAATTTGTATATCAAGTTAATTTTGGTCAGTTTCTGTCTCAATTTATTCAGAACTACTTAGTCGAATTTGCCCCAATATTATACATAAGAAACTGTGAGTCTAATGTTTGTTTGTACACCTCCACCTTTTACCTGGAATTTATTATGATATTATAAATTTTACGTCTGTTGTAGATGAACAACAAAATATATTCTCTGTTGCAATGATGTTTTTGCTCAAATCGGTATGTAATATAGAAACAAGGCATAATAAATACATACGTATTCTCAAAGAATAAAAAGGAATATAACAGAATAATCAATATAATGCACTCAACAGTGTACATATATTCCTATCCTACAAATCCAAAGGGGGATATCCCGTTTTCGGGCTTTCTTTCTTCCTATGCTGCACTTTTGTTGCCGGTAACGTTCTTGTGTATCTCCGTACATACAATGTATATTGTTATAGTTCTATGGATGTGTATCGTAGAGTAAAGAATTTATTTTGAATAAAATCACAATCAGAAATCATGTGCAAAAGATCTAGAAATGAATTTGTTAAAGGATGAGGTTAATATTGTTTGTTTACTCACTATAATATGTATGGGGTAAAGTTAACAGGGATGCAGACCACAGTGAATCTTGGAGCATTACATGGTTTTAATGACATTAAAATTGCACTAACACATATGAAAGTTATAAGTTTAACTTTTATTCTTCTACGAGTCATAAATTATCGTAAATCGGTAAAACTGAAATATTTATAACATGGAACAGACACGTCCATAGAGCTAGTAGAACCCATAGATCAGAACATTAAAAGATAGTATCTATAATTATAGGCTAATAATGAGCTAATTAAATACTCTATAAAAAATGTTGAGCCCCATCCCTTTCAACTAAAACAACTTGTTCTGCTAGCTGTAGAAAAAGTTAGCAAAACCCATATCAAAAAATGGTTAAAGGTTAATTTTAGGATAATTAAATGCCTCTATTAAAATTTTTATTATTTTGTATCACTTCAAAACCGAAATTATAACGCAAACCACGATCCATTAACATACCAATAGATTTAGGCTTATTATTGGCTTCAGAACATTCAGCTTTCAGCTGGCAGAACCCAAATCGAAAATTGTACCAAATAGAACACAAAACTTGATCTATTGACAAACAAATAATTTTAGGTTCACTATGACCTAATCAAATGACCCATTAAAATTTTTATGGGCTGTATGTTACGGTAGCGGATTGTATCTGGATTCGCTGATTGATAATGGTGAACGCAGTTTTGGTTTTTAATTTTATTTATTATAAATTTATTATCATTTATTAAATATTAAATTTAAGGTATTTTATTGTTGTTAGCGATGGTAAAATTAGAAGTGAAGTGACAGCAACAGAGCAAATTTCTTTTTATCATGTAACATCTGATGAAATTAAGTTGGTACACCTACACAATTTGGTTGCGCATAACGTAAGGTGTGCTGTGCTGCTCTGCAGATGTCACTCGTGTTAAGTTAAATGAAGTATTGTCAATGTTGACAATAGTATTTTGACGTAAGTATTATTATTACAATTTAACATTAAATTTCTTTCATTACAAGGAATCAATTAAATATAAGGAATATAAATGTAATACATTGATAATAAGATGAGTATAATTGTTTATATAACTATAGTATGCAAATTTAACCTTAATTACATATGATTTACTTTTAGATTTCCAGTGTTACAACAGGGTGATTTTCCAGTTGAATCAGTAACAAATAAATATTTACTGATCGTAAATTAATGAATGGTGTTTTATTTTATGGCTTAGTTCTTGTTGTCTGACATCGGTTGTAGGTGAGTATTTGCCATTTCTGAAGAATCCCAACATGTCGCCCCCGTTGACGAATTAGGTGAGTCAATCAATGGTAGAAGCGCTACTTTCGTTATTGGGCGCTTGAATAAACCTTTCGATGTCTTGACGGTTACCACACGAACGAATCCGTCTTTGCCTGGATGTGTTTCTGCGACGCGACCCAATGTCCATTGTCCTGGTGGAAGATTCTCATCCTTTAAGATCGCTACGTCGCCCACCTTAATGTTGTTCTGCTTCCATCTCCATTTTGACAAGAGTGGTGAGATAGATTTAGAGTGGTGAGATATTCAGATTGCCATCGTTTCGCAAAATGCTGGAACATCTGTTGAGCCATCTGCCATCGTGATAGACGGTTAACCTTTAAATGCGTGATATCAGGCTCGGGCACAGTTGTGATAGGCTGTCCAATAATGAAATGTGCGGGTGTAAGAGCGTCGATGTGTTCTTCTAGTGATTCACAAATAGGTCTAGAATTTAGTAGGCCTTCAATCTGTGTCAACAAGGTGTTCAGTTCTTCATATCTTAGGATGGCCGGTCCGATGACACGTCGTAAATGGTATTTTACCGACTTTACGGCTGCTTCACAGAGCCCGTTGAAATGTGGTGACGCCGGCGGAACAAAATGCCATCTGGTGTTATTGGAAGCTGCCCACTCAGCGATGTGTTTTTCTTCCTTTGACAGTAGCTGTTGGAAATATTTCAACTCATTTGCAGCCCCAACGAAATTTGTACCGTTGTCACTATAAACGTCCGAACAAATCCCGCGACGACTTTGAAATCGTTTGAGTGCTGCAAGGAACGTATCCGTTGTCATGTCGGAGGCTAACTCGAGATGCATGGCCTTGGTTGCCATACAGGTGAATATTACAAGATACCTCTTGTAGGTTGTAACCTTCCTTGCCTTACTTGCTTTTATGGTGTAAAGACCGGCACAGTCCACACTGGTTTGGAGGAACGGTCTGATTAGGTTGACTCGGGGAGGTGGTAGCTGTCCCATTAGTTGTTCTTGTGTAACCTTCCTTTGTCGGAAGCATTTGACGCAATTGTAAATCACGCTTCGGATCAAATCTTTGCATCGAAGTATAGCGTATTGCTGCTTAAGAATTGACAGAATGTGATTGATTGAATGTTGTTCATGTGTCTCGTTTACGATTTTTCGTGCTATTGGATAATTTCCTGCCAGAATTATCGGATGTTTTAGATCGTATTGTTCCCTGGCGTGTGCAAGGCGGCCGCCCACCCGCATAATTCCCGCCTTATCTAAGTATGGTGATAGAGAAGAAATATCATTAGATTTAGATTTTTAAAAAACCTTGGATTCGAGATTTAGCGTTGCGAAAATTGTGACTCGCTCGTATAACCCAAGCCAGAACTCGAACTGCTTTGGTTGCTCTGGAGAATCTCTCGATGACTCGATTAACTATAGCGATTTTGTTGACGTCTTCACGTACTGGACCCTCACTAGCGATATCGGTTAATGTTAGAGTAGTGACAGAACACTTTTCTGATGGTGTTTCAGGTAACTTAAATGGTTCGTTTCGTAGCCAATCTGGTCCCTGCCACCATATTCGGTTTTCGATAAGTTCATCTGGAAGAATGCCACGGGAAGCAATGTCCGCTGGGTTTTGTTTCGATTTAACGTAGGACCATTGCTGAACGTTCGTTGAATCTAATATTTCTGTGACTCGATTCAACACGAATATATTTCCCTTTCTAGGTGGATTTGCCAGCCAAGCAAGTACGGTAGTGGAATCCGACCATAATGAGACTTGTGGAGGTACAGGAAGTTCCAACGACTTGATTACGGACGCAAGCAATCGGACGAGTAGCAAAGCCGCGCATAATTCCATCCTAGCGGTGGAGACGTACTTGATCGGTGCGACCTTGGTTTTTGCAGCAATTATGTTCGTTTGCACCTTTCCATGGGAATTTACACTGCGTGCGTAAATGACAACAGCATATGCGGCGTTAGAGGCATCTGCAAATCCACATAAGTGCACTTGGTTGTCGGAGTTAAGCCATCTCGGTATTCTGATACCTTCCAATAATTTTAATTTGGTTCGAATATTTAACCAGCGATCTTGAACATCTGTAGGAAGTTCATCATCCCAATCGATCTTCAGCAGCCACAAACCTTGAAAAGTATTTTGATTGCGACTGTTACAGGTGACAACCATCCCATTGGGTCAAATACACGCGACGCTTCAGATAACATGTTCCTCTTAGTAGACTTGATGGATCCTGGCAGGACAACCTTAAACGAAAAACAATCTCCTTGTGGGTCAAATTTAATACCTAGCACTGAGATTAATTTAGTTCCCTCGGTAATATCACGAATAGAGATTTCTCGATCTTCTGCGGGTATGGTTTGTAGAAGCCTCACGTCATTGGATGTCCATTTTCTAAGGTGGTACCCACCAAGCTTCATTAGGGAAATTAACTCGGTTTGGTTGGCCACAGCGACATCAATTTTACTCGCTCCAGACATTAAGTCATCCATGTAAAAATCCTTGATTAAGATGTTAGCGGCGTTTGGGTGAGTATCTCGGTGCAGCTCTGCTAATTTACTAAGAGCTTGCGTGGCCAAAAACGAAGCTGACGCCGTGCCGTAGGTATTGGTCAGGAGGCGGTAGTGTTTTATCCTTGCTGCTGGAGAATCGCGCCAGATGA
Source organism: Nephrotoma flavescens (assembly GCA_932526605.1). NCBI lineage: Eukaryota > Metazoa > Arthropoda > Insecta > Diptera > Tipulidae > Nephrotoma > Nephrotoma flavescens. The sequence goes on along the minus strand of OW052222.1, from coordinate 166,101,342 downwards.
TACGTTGATAGTCTGTATCAGCCTTATCAATCCATAGCTGACGGAACATTTTCTCGATGTCTGACGTGTAGATGTAGCGATGTTTTCGGAATCTTATTAAAATTTCCAGAAGTGTCTGCTGTATGGTCGGCCCAACCATTAGCGTGTCATTAAGTGATGCTCCTGAGGTAGATTTAGCTAACGCGTCGAATACGACACGGAGCTTGGTCGTTGTACTGGATTCTTTGGTTACAGGATGACGCGGCAGGTAATATTTTTTCACATTTGGCAAGTCTACTTCGTTTTCTGGTATTGCTTCCATATGACCGAGTGATTCATACTCCTCTAGGAATTTCGTGTAGTTTCGGCGAAGTTCAGGATCCCTCGTTAGTCTTTGTTCCAGCGACTTGAACCTCCTAATGGCTTGGTTAAATGATTCCCCCAATGTAGGTTTATTGGGCTTAAAAGGTAGACGTACTGTGAATTTACCTGAACCTTCAATCGTTAAATGGTTGTTGAAATGTTCGATAAAACACCTTTCTTCTTCGGTATAATGCGTTACAGCTGGTACGTCTTCTGTCTCCCAGAACTTCCTTAATGTTTGGTCGATGTTTATTTCTTCTGGGGCAGACAGACAGGTAGTGGTTTGTTGTGGCAAACCGGTTGATTCGTAGCTTCCTCCAATGATCCATCCTAATATAGTCTTCTGGGCAACGGGGTGATTTTCATCTTTTTTTATTTGGCCCTCGGATAGAAGTAGCAGAAATTTGTCACAGCCAATTAAGAAATCTATATTGCCCGGTATGTGGAAATCAGGATCAGCCAAGGTTAGGTGACTTAGATATTCGAATCGGTCTCGGTCTATTGATTTAGGAGGAAGGTTGGATGTGATTTTGGGTAGGATATAGGCAGTTACATCAAATGTGAACCCTTCGTTTGTTCTGGATCTTATCAACAGGGATGATACTCCTCTTGAGCAGCCCGCTCTTCCGCTATTTATTGTATTAATATTAAATCTTGCATTTGATCGTACGACGTTTAGTCTTTTAGCGCAGTTTTCGGTAACGTACGATCGAGTTGATGCGGAATCTAACAATGCCCGACAGGGTCGCCATTCGCCAAATCTATCCCTCACTTCGACAATTGCAGTTGGTAAGAGTGCATCAAAACATACGGGTTGCTGTGATGAGTGTAAAACATTGACTTCATTTACATCGATTTCCTTCGACGTAATGAACATCGTAGTCGTAGGTGATTTTGAGTTTACTTCTGTTGCAGTTGAACCTTGTGAATTGCTGATCTCGGTATGAACCAACGTATGGTGTTTTCTGTGGCACTGGTGGCATCGTCCTCTCGATCTACACTTGAATACGACATGTCCTTCTGCTAGACAGTTGAAGCATCTGGAACTGTTGTTTATATATTGTCTGCGCCTTTCTAAATCCATTTCGATGAATGTAGGACAGTCACACAAACGATGTTGCTGATTATTGCATAGCATACAATTCGGTAGTGGCTTTGTTTCATTGTTGGTGTGGAAGGTTTTTGTAAGAGACTCTTGTTTACCTTGAACCTTAGTTGTTGGTTGCTTCAATCCTTCGAGAGAATTCATTCTTTTGTTTAAAAACTCTAACAACTCGTCGATCGTCGGGAAATCTTGATCTGAGGACTCGTGCTTCCACATCTGCAACGTGGTGTCGTCCAACTTTCGTTCAGCCAGGTAAACCAACCAGCAATCCCTTGATTCTGCACTTTGTCCTAGTGCCTTCAGTCCTCGAACAGTTTCATCACACGTATCGAATAGTTTACCTATAGTGTCAGCGGAAGGTTTAACTATTCGTGGCTGACTGATATAGGTTTCTATGAAATCGTTCACGATACTCCGTTTCCTGTCATAACGTTTGACTAGTTTTTGGAATGCTTCAATGTAGCTTGAATCATCCACTCGAAAATGGCGTACTAAAACTTCGGGTGGGCCTCGCAATTGACCCATCAAGTACTGAAATTTTTGAGCCGGCGACAGACTTGTATTTTCGTGGACGGTACTCTTGAACAAATCATAGAATGATTGCCAGTCTCTGGGCTTTCCAGTGAAAATTGGTAGCTTTAATCGTGGTAGTTTGAAATCGCCAGGCAATCCTGAGGAAGATGTGTTTAGAGTAGTTTCATTGAGGTTGCATGGTGGTGTTTGAATTTTCGCTCTCATTAATTTTTGTAAGGTCGATACGCAGGAATAATAATTGTCATCAACTGTATCGATGTCTGAGGCCACCTCAGGGTCGATTGAGAACATCTGATCTTCAATATTTACAAAACTCGTATAATGTTCCTTTAACTTCTCGAAACGGCTGTGCATGTCATCATAGGATGTGGTATCCTTACAGGATCTCGCATAGCTGTGTAGTTTCGTAATTTGGCCTTTGACAACTGACCTTCGCTTAAGTAAGGCCTCCATTCTGAATTTCACCTTTGCCGCGTACGGTTAACGTGATTGCACCAAATTTCACCTTGCCACTTATAATTAACGTGATTGCACCGAATTTCACTTCTGCCACTTACAATTAACGTGATTGCACCGAATTTCACCTCAAATTATTTTAATTTTATCGATGTGAATATATAACCATAAATCGAGTTTATTGATATGATTATTTATTGTTAAATTCGTTTATGTATGAACGGATACGCAACGCGGATTTTATTACGCTATCGTGAACAACTAGTTCCACGATAAATTTGCAATTTAAATAAATGAACTATATTTAAATTTATAAGGTATACTCAAGGTTTGCGTCCGATAAACTTCTCCAGCAATGGCGGCCCACGCGGCAATGAAATTTGGTAATGGTTGCTCTTTTTGTTTCCTCCACGTGTTTCGTCTAAATAAATCGGGATCCGGCTCGAAGGACCAATGTTACGGTAGCGGATTGTATCTGGATTCGCTGATTGATAATGGTGAACGCAGTTTTGGTTTTTAATTTTATTTATTATAAATTTATTATCATTTATTAAATATTAAATTTAAGGTATTTTATTGTTGTTAGCGATGGTAAAAGTAGAAGTGAAGTGACAGCAACAGAGCAAATTTCTTTTTATCATGTAACATCTGATGAAATTAAGTTGGTACACCTACACAATTTGGTTGCGCATAACGTAAGGTGTGCTGTGCTGCTCTGCAGATGTCACTCGTGTTAAGTTAAATGAAGTATTGTCAATGTTGACAATAGTATTTTGACGTAAGTATTATTATTACAATTTAACATTAAATTTCTTTCATTACAGGGAATCAATTAAATATAAGGAATATAAATGTAATACATTGATAATAAGATGAGTATAATTGTTTATATAACTATAGTATGCAAATTTAACCTTAATTACATATGATTTACTTTTAGATTTCCAGTGTTACAACAGGGTGATTTTCCAGTTGAATCAGTAACAAATAAATATTTACTGATCGTAAATTAATGAATGGTGTTTTATTTTATGGCTTAGTTCTGGTTGTTTGACATCGGTTGTAGGTGAGTATTTGCCATTTCTGAAGAATCCCAACACTGTACTTGTTCTTGATCAAACTTCAGGTCACTTATTCTAAAACTAGCAGAACCCACATCGAAAATCGAACCAAAACCGAAATTAGAACGAGAAAATTGATCTATTGGACCTAATTTGGCAATTGGCACCAATTGCAACTTATGTTTGTATGCGTAAACTTATTTTCATTTCATTGAGCCATGCTACACACGGTTTCATAAGACCGACTTGACTTTCCTTTTTTTCCCCTTTTACCCACAAAATCCGTTTTAACTGCGACATTAAATTTTTCGGTGAATCCGAAATGACAATAAAAAAGTTTAAGGCCATTTTTGAGATGTAGATTTTTGTTTAAATTTTATTTTCGAAGCTAAAATCGTGTGAAGGATGGCTGATTATGTTGCTTTGAGAAGAGAGGTACTCACCAAAACAAAACAAAATATAAACAAAACAGAAAATACAATATTTTTCTGGTTTTTGGTTGATCTAGCTTTGTGAAGTTTAAATAAAACGTCTTATGCAGTGTTGCAAAACAAATTAATAAATAGTTTATGGATAATTTTGATATTCTTGTGCTAAACTAAAAATTTATAATAGATTCCTCGTTTTTGCCGCCAACATTTTGTGGTTTGAGCACAGTATTTTGTTCCCCACACCGAAGAAAGAGCATCAAGATTTTAGATTTGGATACATAAAGGTGAAAAAATAATTTTGTATTAATTCTATGCGTGCATTACAAACAATATCAATCTAACAATTGGAAATCTTGATCTATTTCTCGGTGCAGGTCCCCGCACAAAATGAATAATTTTGACAGTTTAGAGGCTGATGCTTCTCCTAAAGAATTTTTCGAAGAGGATAATAAGGGTTTGTCATTTGTGTTGAAGTGAAGATGGATCTAAAATAAAAATACTGTTAAAGTTAGCCGACTCGCTCCAGCCGAAAAATGTCAATAATGCAGATTCGGTTGTAACGATTAAAGTATACAAGCCGAAAAATGTCGATAATATAGATTCGCCTATAATAATAGAAATGTATCAGCCGAAAATGTCGATAATACAGTTGCAAAGCAACTGGTCGTTTGTCAAAGTCGGTAAGGTAGATTCATATACATAATCAGTCGAAATGTCGATAAAGCAGATAAATAATTTTGGTGTTAAACAGTAATTTCATTTTAAATCAAAAAAGTTTATTTCAATTCATTAACGTATATTACTCAAAATTAAACTTTTTTAGTAAATGCATTAAAACTATAATAAAAAACTATTTTATTACTGAGAAAACTCGATGGCACATATCAAGCAAAACTCCAAAAATTTCAGGTCAATTTCCATGTGAAGTGTACTGGAAAACTCAGTTAAATGTCCGGAAAAATTCGGTTTAATATAATATATAAAATGGTTAAGAAATCCACAGAAATACCCAGCCGAATAATGCCGATAATGCAGATTAAATATTAAAAAGTTTAAGTGACAGCCGAATAATGTCGACAATGCAGATACAAATGTTATGTCGGAAATTATTTTTTTTATTATACATTATGATTTCGTTACTTCTTAAAATCGTCTAAAACTATTAAAATATAAATTTTATACGAAACTATTAGAACTAATATAATAAACCAAATTTTTGTAAGTTCTGTTTTAGATGTGTGCGAAGGTAAGATGTACGCATCTAAAGTGACATGTTCGGTAAATATTTTAAATGAAGTGCATTAATGCAATAATTTAAAATACGTCAGGGTAATTTTCATGTTAAGAGTCCATGAAAACTCGATTGAATATATCGCACATATAAAAATTGAAAATCTCTAAAAAAATTACCATTTAAAGTGTCATGACTGAAAAAAAATTTAAATCAAAAGTCTTATTGATGTTCACTACTGGAAAAATGTGAAAGCCAATTTTCATGTTAGGAGACCGGGACAATTCGATTGAATACATCGCATACACATAATTTGGAAGTTTCTAAAAATCGACTGTTTAAATCGCGTCTTTGAGTAGGATTCATAACTTATTTGTCTTTATGAGAGAAAGTTGTTAGCCTGCCGCTGAACCTGCTAGTTACGTTTGTGGATCACGTACAAATAATAATCGTATAGCATTCAGTCGTACCGTGAACACATTTATATAGCGAGTTGCTTGATACAAGTTAGATACGCTCTTCAGCCTCTCATAACCTCCTGTTGAACAGACAGTGATTTAGTATTGGTTTTATGGCACCAATAACACGCCGTGACATGTAATGTCAATGACTATAAGCAGTTGAGGTTCCCTTGCATCGCCCCCGTTACGCTGCCTGATTCATTAAGAGTGACCCAGAGAGCACCACGAGGAGGTATGAATCTAGGACTTCGCTCTCCAAATTTTAATTTTTTTTTTAGTTTTATAATTTTTATATTTTTTTTAGTTTTTTTTTTTAAAATTTTCTTTAAATTTTTTTTAATTTTATATTTTTTTTAGTCCAGAAATCGACCTGAAATTTTTTCCAGCTTAATGTTAATATTTCCGTTCGTCTCCCTGACTACTGCAGGGTGTACCAGGCTGAAGTGGTGGCGATAGGCGAAGTCGGGCTATGGTTGAAGCATAACGTGGTGTCCGTGAGAGATATAGCGATTTATGGCGCTGGATTGCCGATCATCTCTTAACGAGATGAGCGAGTATTTCAGCATCCAGATAGTCTGGGTCCCTGGTCTCTCGGACGTCACGGGAAACTGCACGGCAGACGAACTAGCTAGGTACGGTACAACTCTCCGAATGCAGCCGGAAAGAGCAGGTCTGGGGAGACCTATAGCAGCGCTCAAACTAGCGCTTAGTAAAAAAGCAATCGCCTTGACAAACGAGAGGTGGACCAATACCCTCACGTGCCGGGTAGCAAAACAGGTTTGGCCAAAACTGGACTTGCGGCGCTCCAAAGCACTAGTATCCCTGGGAAAACGAGAGGTAGGATTGGTCGTAGGGATACTGACAAGACACTGCCTTTTTGGGGAACATGCGAGAAGGCTGGGTCTACAGACGAATGACTTTTGCTGAAGTTGTTTGGACGAAGAGGAGGAAGAGACATTAGATCACTTTCTATGCTCATGTCCGGCACTATCACGCAGAAGGCATAAGTATTTAGGTGTGTACGGTATGGACAGTCTTTCGGAACTCGCGGGCTGTGGAGTGCAAGATATTTTACGCTACATAAGTAGCTCTGGATGGTTTCAGCGGGAGTAAAGGGGAGATAGGATCCTGTGGTATCACAATGGACCACTATTGGCCTAAGTGTGCGATAGCAGCCACTCTAACCTAACATTTGGCTCAACATCTGGTGGCGGTCTGGTGTAATAATTTATTATAATTGGTAAAATCGGTGTTTTTGACATAAATAATCTTTTGGGGTGAAATTTACCCTTAGTCAAGATATAGGGTTGATCTTGAACTATTAATCAATGTAATTAATTTGTACTAAATTCTGGTCCAAGAACCATCCCGATATCACAGCTACATCAAAAGTTACAATTTTGGCGGTGTAGGTTTAATTACAAGCTAAACCGACCACTCGTTTCTCGAAAACGGTAACTGTAATAAAATTGGGATTTGTTGTAATAAATTGTAATAAATGTGTAACAAATTATAGTACAGCTTTCGTTGAGGCGGGCTAATTTGGTCGGTGCAGGTTAAGAGCACTTGAAAATTGGAAGCTTTCAACAACAACAACAACAAAAAAAAATCATCCACGAGCAAAGCATATACATAAATCAAAAATATTGTAAATGCCATATCACTAACTAATCGAGTTTTAAATCCAAATTTATGACCAATTATGAAGTAAGCTGCAGATGGTTGAACATCACCATGTCCACCACCAACCACACACCTCATGTCTATGTCTACTACAAATTTTTAGTTTTTAATAAAATACAGTTTTAACCTTAAAGCTATAATAAGGACACTGGCTAATGGCTATTCCATTGTGTGTGCATTATAATCCCATCTGTTGCAGGTGAGAAACGTAAATGTGTATATGTATGCGCAACATACTACACATATGAAATGGAGATTTCATAATTTTCAATATTCTTTATCATAATTTACCGCCTCCCAAATAGCTTTCAAAATACCATCTGATAACTGAAACGTGTATAAACGAGAATATAACCGCACTACACACAATCAGTTGCAAACCTTTGCAATGCAATTTTTGGTTTTAACCGGAATTTTAAAAATCCACCTTGTGTCTTCTTGTAAATATGTCTTTAAGTATGTGTTGTCTTCATATATTTTCTTTATACAATAAATACTTTCAACCAGTTTCGTTTTTTTACACGAATAATAAATTTTTGTATTTTACAGCACAATGAGGATGTTGAAGAGGTAGACGAAATGTAGAGCCACGCGACTGATTTTTATTTATTTTTTGTTATTTTTAATCGTTTTGCAGCTGTTCATCTTTCGTTTCTTTTGATTATTGTTATTATCATCATCATCATCATATTCTTCGTGTTTTTAATTTTTTTTTTTTGGTAACCACATGATGTGTTTGTCGTAAAAAGATGTTGTTGGGTCGATGATAAATACACTCAGCCTTACATAAATATTGAAGCCTGGCCACCTTTCTTTTGATTATAGTTTGTTGCGTGTATCTACACAATATACGTTTTGTCTTTTAATTATCGAAGGCCCTGTAAAACAAAATTTATAAATTTTAACGATTTTTTACAAAAACAACAAATAAAGGTTAATTAAATAAATAAAAAAAAATCCCTAAAAATGTGGAAAAATATAACAACAACAATTTTCAGTTTGGATAAGTGGAAAATTGCAAAATGAAACAGAAATATATAAACTCGGTGTGCGCGGCGGTTACTTTGCAATAAGGTGGATAATAGGGTGAGGGTGATTAGTATTGTTGGTGTTGCTTTAATTTTCTGTTAGGTCGAATCAAATTAGTCAGTTGATTTGGTAATAATAATAAGTACTCGTTTATAATAACCAGATGGATGTTTCGAATTAATTACAAAATATTAATTAGGGTAACAAAAGTAAAATGTAATTATGGAAAGTATAATATGTGAGCATATAATATGTATAGAAGCCATTACAACCCCTATGGTATTAACATTTTTAATTTTTTGCGAACTATCTGCGACATATGTTAATATTTAATAATAATTTAGTTTTGACTTTTGTATTAAGAAATAATGCTAGTGAAATTTCTCCAACATGCCAATGTACAATTTCGGTTAGTGCTACAATCACCAGAATTTTAAAAGCTTCTCGTCGCAAATAAGCAACTGATCTCAAAAATGTTGATGGTCGTACCACTTCCATAAGTGTTCCAAACAGAGCACAATTTAAGCTCTTAAGTTTTGCTGGTTGAAGCCAGTCCAAAAAACATAACAACTGTAATAACATGGATGTAAGTAAACATTCAGGCGAATTATACAAAAAACAAAACAAAAGAGAATAACGAAAATCGTGTTGTTTGAATGAAGCCGTGTAATTTGAGGAAATGTGTCTTCGTGTTCTTCGAATACCGTGTTCTTGGAAGGTTACCTGTAATCGATTGTGATGGATCATAATTTCGGGAAAGTTTTTATGAGTCCTTCGAGAGGCTTATGTTCCTTTTTTTAATTTATAGCTCGACCCAGACGACTTCGATGAAAATAGCTGATGGCTCCTGATATCGGGAAAATTGTTTAGGGGTCCATCCTGAAGGCTCCTGAATATTTTTATTTGTATTTTCCTTAACCCAGATTAGTTTGATGAAAATTGATCAAAGAGGTATTGAATTTGGTCCTAATTACAAACAAAATCGTTTAGAGCGTACTCAAGAGGGGCTCAGGTTAGAGGTGTTGCTCAACGCCCTGTCGGTCTTATTGGACAATCATATAAATTACTAGGAATACTCTTCTCGATCTAAGCAGTCCAATAAAATCACTGAAGTTCATGGCCAACTAGAAAATCATATAACTTACTAGACATTTTTCTTTGGTTTTAACAAATCACTGAAGTTCTTGCTAAATGCTTAGAAAATACTTTTTGGAATGACTTTGGAATGTACCTAAGGCCAGCAGCAAACAATTTAAAAGTTCTGAAAAAAATTATTTTAAAATAAAAATGGAACTTAATAACAATTTATTTACATACTTGAAAAGGAGGTTAAAAATCGATTACTGGAGTTTCGGCCAAGAAACTATTTTTTTTTGTTTTACTGAAAACATGAAATAATTTGTGAAGCGAACAGCTAGTTTAAATTTAGCAAGTTTTATTTTTAGAAATGACAACGATAAGAAGAGCATGGATCTTGTGCCAATCTAGGTAAAATCTGAGAAAGGTACAAAGAAAGTTTTGGTGATTCTTCTATTATGAAATATAACAGGATAGTTTAAACAGCGAGCTTTTTAAACTATCCTGTTACATTGAACAAATAATTGGATTACAGCGACTTTATCACTATTATATAGCGACAGGACACTATCTCATAAATATTAAATATTAAATAAATTTGTATGGAGAAAAGCCTAAAAACGGCTTGAGATATTGGTCAGGCGCATGTTTTTATCTGGTCACCATTGGGGATCAAACCCGCGGCCCTGAAATAACTGAGCAAGTGCTCTACATACCCTGCGATCGAGGGCAGCAAAAGTAAGTATGAGAGCAGAATGGGAGTTTCCTCGGTCTACTGAATGGTTTAATGAACCTAAGTAAAATGGACGCAAATAATATCGTGCGCTGCGTTGAGAGCTCAAGATGGTTCGATGAGTAGCTGAGGAAAGAAAACAATGGGACATGGTTAATGTGTCAAGGTTATGTATATGCCCGAACTTAAGATAATCTAATAGGTTAGATTAGGACCTTAGCATTTGCCAACATTCAACTCAAGGTTGTTGTTTTTGCGCAACATATAGAGAAGTTGTTGAGGTCGGATTGTAATAAGCTTGGTGGTGGTGTTTGATATCCATTAGGAAATCTTCATGTCATCGGCATATATAGAACGTCGGGCAACTACAGATGTTGTGCTGTCTTTTCAATAAGAGCTAACCCAACGGAGAATTTGGGGTAAGAAGCCAAGAGCCCTAAGCTTAAACAAAACAACTTAAAAACGGTGAAAATAACATAAACCTCATTCTCTGCCTCCATGGTATTTAATATTTGTGAAGTGGATTCAGTAAGATTTGTGGTCATGGATCGTACTTAGCATTGTTTCCATGCTGACTGTCAGAAAACAACAGTTTACAATAAAAGTACAATGTATCATATACGACCCTATCAAGACGCTTGACTGGATGAAAAATCACCTTTAGGGCTGGACATTTTTTGTACCACGGAGTCATAGTCGATTTAAATAGGATTCAAGGTTGTTGAACTCAATTATTCGTGTATATGAAGTAATCCTAATCGGGTTCAAAATTGTTGTTTGTAAAAGCCAGATTTTAGGAACATTGAAAGAATGCTTTTTATACTTTAGAGTGGTAAGGTGCCTGATAAAACAGGTGTCTAAATACTTAAAGTAATCAGAGTCCGAATTAGCTTCCAGGAATCTTTGTCAACGTCAATTTCTCCGGTTATGCATGAAGAAATCCAAGGAATAACATTTGGCTCAATATCTGGTGGCGGGCGGTCTGGTAAACATAAAGATAAGATAAGATAAGATAATATGTTTACAGCGCAGGGCAGCTGTTAGGCTGTTGACCTATAACATACTTCATGCTATGTATGCAAATGTCTAGATGATCACAAATTTTCCCGAACAACGCAGCAACTGACTTTCTTGAGCACATGCATACAACTACTACTGCATTCGAATATCACCTAATTATTCGAGGAAATGTGCGACATAAGACACGATTCGGTGTCCGAACTGACTATGAATCCTGAACCTGCGAGGATCTCTAGCACTACAGGATAAGGATGTGTTAAATGTTCTAACTTATTCACTTATTAAGTCTAATTGAGCGAAGTGTCGTTTATCCACAATACAGATCGATGTTTCTCCTCACGAGTGCACCATCACCATTTCAAAATTCCCGTGTTAGCAAATACTTATTATATTATGTAAAGTTAGAAGGTTAGTTGGATTCCGTTGAGTATCTTCCTTTAACTCACCATGAAGATGAGGAGGGTATTTTGTCTGACAATTGATACCTAAATTTGTAGTTATATATTCCTTGTGATTCCACTTTTGGGAATCGTAGGATATCACAAACAACATTCTCGTGACTTTTAAGCAGCACTATAAACCTTTCCCCACAAATTATTTCAGGATATATTTCCGCCTCAAAATTCAAAGATATGCGGATCCATTTATATATACATAGGGCCTATTTTTTAATTCATCCCGAGCAGGCAGTGCACTGTCAAAAAATACTTCGTATTTTTTTATTCAACCTGTGTAAATTTACTCTGCACACTGCGTTTTTATTTGTGAACTGTGCTTATACAGTGCATACTCGGTTCTTCAAATTTTACTCTGAAATTAATCTCAGTGTACGAAGAGTGTGCAAAATAAAAAACAATTTATTACTCTATTCACCCCGGATAATTTTACCCATTACAACCTTTGCTCGGTGTACACTACCCGGGGTAAGCCTCCTTGCTCGGGTTGAATTAAAAAATAGACCCATAGTCTCCCTTCCTCCCCTGGCATATTGAATTTACTTTATTTTTCGAATAAAAATTTTTGCAATCAATGCGAAGTTCGAATCAGCGACCGTAACACAACAATAAAAAAGACAATGTCTAATAAATTTCTCTATCTCTCTCGGGCACTGTATCACATCAAGGGATTTGGCCGCCTCAAATGGGGTTTCATAATCATATTTTCATTTCGGATAATGAGTGATTAATTCATTGATCCTAAACCAGACGAGAAAATTTTTCCTTGTCACCACCAGGAATCGAACCCGGGACCTCCGGTTGCTAATGCTGACCACTTTGCCACCGGGGCGGCATGTCTAATAAATACTTACGTTAAATTATTATTATTACGCTCAAAAAAAAAAAAATAACAAGAATACCACTCTGAAAAATATTCCTGATCTCATTATTGATAAAAAATGGAATTAATTTGATTATTTTAGAAGGCCACGAAATTATTAGGGGAATCATTGTTGAAAATTACTTTACACATATTGGGCAGCCCATTATATCCCTTTTTTGGCCAGAAAACGATTTTTTCCTTCCTCAATTTAAGTCCACCACACTCAAATGTGTATGTAAAAATGGCAGGCTTTAACATCTTCCGGACTTTAACGGATCTCGGTTAAAGTGGAATTCCCATTGAAAGAAGCATCATAATTCGACAAAACACAAACATATAACATATCAATTACCTGCTTCCGATAACGTATCAATCACTTTACCATTACCAAAGGTACAGTGTTATTTTTTCCACGAAAAAAATCCAAGAAGTATGCACAAATGTGTATGCTGGTCCAAAACACCTACAAAAACAACTCCCTGACATGATTCTCCATCGCAACGATCCTCACCCACACAATTATGGACCGGAAAAGGGATATGGAGCTTTGGCAAATAATTATTATCACACCCATCCCTCCGATTCACAAGGAAGAATGGTTCCGCAGAACACCGTGTAAGTCGAAAGCGGGACCCTTATAAGAAAACCGTGTAAATCGAAAAAATACAACAGAATTTCTAAACCATCGTTTGCTTTCTAACCCTAATGTGAGTGATGCGTCATGCGGGCATCTTTTGCACTCTTGGACGTTCATTTGAACGTCCAAATTTTATGAGAACTTCTACTTCAATTGACAGACTACGATCACACTAAAAAATGAGAACCAAAAAATTCCTTCTTCAATCACATGAGGGCCAATCAATTCATTCACTTTAACGTAAAATATATAGTACAATATAGAAATAACAAACAAAAACTTAAAATACAATAATTATTTTTTTTTTCTTTTGTTTTCTCAAACCGTTTCCTCAACCAACGTGCAAAAGCGAAGTCGTGCGAAAAAAGTACCGCGTAAATCGACGGATACGTGTATTTATGTAAATAATCAAGAAATATAAATAGAAGCATGTAACTAACAGGAAACGATAGTATACTTTACAAGGATAACAATTTCGGACTTGTTACTGTAAAGCTTCTACAAATTTTATTTTATTTTTCATTTACACCTTGTTTCGTTTTTATTTACGAAAATATTTTTTCATTTACACACAATACTAAGATACTCGCTCAGCAGAGCAAAAACAACCAACATTCAAAATCTATGAAATCCATTCAGCCATACTACACACGGTTTCATAAGACTAGCTTCACTTTTCTTTCTTTCCCTTTTCACATACAAAATCCGTTTTAACTGCGCGACATTAAATTTTTCGGTGAATCCGAAATGAAAAAATAGAAATGAAAATAAAAAAATTTAGGGCCATTTTTGAGATGTAGATTTTTTTTTAAATTTTATTTTCGAGAGAACTGTGTAAAACAATACAAAAAAAAATGGTGTTTTAATATAAAATAAGGGTTTTAATTAACAATAAAAATCTATTGCGACTTAGTTTGAAACCAGAAGCTGAATTCGTGTGTAGCTTGGCTCATTGAGCGATGGCACACAAGAAAAAAAAATATCGGATTTTTTCTCGTTCCTTTCCCCGATTACCTATGATACAAGATTTAATTACGACTAAACAAATTTTCTGTGCAATCACACAACTCAAACTTTATTTAAGAGAGAGCAGAACAAAACATAATAAAACTAGTTTGGTTTGAAAAAAATGCCAAAATACAAAAAACCCTTTTAAACCTCATACACGTTTTTTTAAACCTCATACACTGATGCCACACAGGGTATCACAGAAACCGTATTTTTCTTCGTTTCTTTCCCCGTTTACCTATGATACGGGTTTTAATTGCGGATTAAACAAATTTTCGGTGCAACCACACTTACACAAACATAAATGAAATAAAAAATATTTCAAAGCCATTTTTGACTCATTTTAGTTTAAACTTTATTTTCGAAAGAGCAGAACAAAACAAAATAAAACACACATACATATATACATTATCTATTACGACTAGTTGGCCTTGAAAAAATAATCAAAAAACCAAAAATCTCGTGTGACATCAGCCATAGAACTTAAAATTGTAAAAAATAAAACAAAAAATTAAATTTTTATGCAAAATATACTCTGACAGATCTCAGTATACTCTGGCAAATTATCATTAATAGACCGACGCTTGAACAGCGCTCCGAAATTATTAAAATTTACTTTGAAAATCAGTCATTGATTCGCGCAACTTATAGACGACGTCAATGAAGATCATTACCTCATCATGATCAATGATTTTTTGTTTGAAAATCCGGACGAGATTTGTTTCAACAGGATGGCACTACGTACCATACGGCGATCGCAACCATCGACTTATTAAAATCAATATCTGGCGATAAGTTGATTTCGATTTGGCACCTCTCGATTATTTCCTGTGGGGTTTCGTGAAGTCACTGGTTTATGCTTATAAACCGGCAACAATTGACGCCTTGGAGGCCAGTATTGTCCATGTTATTCGTGACATACGGCCAGCAGTACTCGAAAAAGTGGTTTCGTCAAGAACAGCCACGGTGCCCATATGCCCGAAATCATTTTCAAGTGCTAATGCCATGTATTCATCTTTCAAATAAAAAAAAAATTGATTACAATTTAATTTTTTGTGTTATTTTTTACAGTTTCAAGTTCTATCGGGTTTAAAAACACCCGTTACCAATAAAAATAAAACACCAACAAATAAAGGAAATACGAGAAAACCAAACCACGCTGGTGCGTCGAAAATCAATTTTTGGGCTGAAACTTTTTCATTTTTACAATATAAATGCAAGTACTCTAGTCCAAAACAAATCAGTAGGCTTTAAAATTTTTTATTTAGGCATTAAGCAAAATTACAAGCCCCATCTTCGATGTTTAAATTTTTAGCCGAGTGCTCAAACTTGGGATTTTTTTTTATTAAGAGAAGAAAGAAAGGCAAAAACACGTCTTTCTCCTTCGACGATCAATCGCGACTCCCAATATCTGTCTTAAATTAGACGTTTGAACCCTTTACGATTTGGAGCCAATTCCGTGTAACCTGACATATAGATAATTTATTACACACCTGGATAAGGTTGATCTGCCCTCTACAAAGTCCAAGGAGTAACATTTAGCGGTCTGGTGTAATAATTTATTATAATTGGTAAAATCGATGTTTTGGTCATAAATAATCTTTTGGAGTGAAATTTACTCTTAGTCAAGATATAGGGTTGATCTTGAACTATTTTATCAACGTAATTAATTTGTAATAAATCCTGGTCCAAGAACCATCCCGATATCACAGCTACATCAAAAGTTACAATTTTGGCGGTGTAGGTTTAATTACTAGATAAACCGACCACTCGTTTCTCGAAAACGGTAACTGTAATAAAATCGGGATTTGTTGTAATAAATTGTAATAAATGTGTAACAAATTATAGTACAGGTTTCATTGAGTCGGACTAATTTGGTCGGTGCAGGTTAAGAGCATTCAATTTTCACGAAAGTCATCAGATTAATATGAAATTTTAAACATATTCGTGTATATCTTGATTCATAACATACAAAGAAAGATATAATCAGTTTAGAGGTGCACAGAATATTTTGAGGTTAATTTTAATCTGAGCGTTTTAATTAAAAGGAACAAAGTTTCAAAATACACCGAGCAGATGTAAGGTTTTAATACTCTCTCAGATAAGTTTCGAAGAAACAGTGTTGAAATCAAGAGCCTTTAAGGCGGCCTGTCTGTTGTCTGACCTTAAAGATTGACTACCACTAACTGCGATTCATCGATGAAAATAAGCAAGGAGTTACACTTTCTAATCCGCAGATCAAGATGTATTACATTGAAAATTACCTCGAGTGCAACAGTCAAACAAACCGTTTTCTTTAACTGCTTCTGTAATTTCCAGTAACACCACAAATGCAAATAAGATGGATCCGAGTACCACCACGATGTACGACTATTTTACGTATTTTGATTGCCTACTTGAAATAACGGTTTTCATATGCCATTTTTTACAACTGCTGTTATAATAATATTGAAGGATACTTTAGGATGAATTGGAAGGATTTAAGCCCGATCCAGAAGAGACAGAGGTACACAGTTAGAAAGAGGACAGAGTTTTAGACTGGTGATTTATGGCAAGATCATGTTTACCTATCTTCACGGTTTTGGAATGTACGCTAATGCCTCATAGGCTCTGAACCTTTGTTAAAAGAGATCAAACCTAAATTTCGGCACGAATGTGAAGTTTGTTCTAACTTGCCCTATAACAACTCAACCAAAACACCAAGGTTATAATTAAATTTGACATGGTATTTTGAATATAACTCAAAATGGCATTAAAAGTGCTTTGCCCTAAGATATTTCAAAGAAGTTATTACGGCTCGAATGGGTGTTTTCCTTTTCACTAAGTCTCGGTAAGGCTCGACCTACAGGTTATAAGCAGGAGGAAAATCTTGTTAGCCTTAAAAGTAGGCAGAACCCTAGGCATACCGGCAGATGTCCAACAAACGACTGACTTAACCTTTAACTAGCTGGAAATTATCTTCAAGGCTTAGAACTCAATCCGTCACATTCCTGGTAAATGTGTAACTGTCTGGCTTGGTCTTTCCACAGCGCATTGAGGAAGCAGTCAGGTGTGCCTAAATCGTTTCTAGCGGTTATTGATACTAGGGAAGGTCGTTCACTACACAACTATTGTAACCATTTTTTTCACCCCATTACAGTTGGATCACCCTACTCCATTTTCGATGGAAACATTTTATACCGAAGCGAACAAAATAATGTAGATCGAAGCGCAAAAAATATAATATGAACAATAAAACAGAAAAAAGATGTAACTAAAACGGTTCGTACCTGCGACAACGTGTACAAGAAAACCAAAATAAATATTCATTCACCAAAAAATATTGTAAACAAGAAATAGAAAATAAAAAAAAATCAATAATAACCAAGGTACTCATACAACTACATCAACAATATTAACAAAAGAAAAATGTATATAAAAATAATATAATAATAATTACGAAGTTTTTCTTTTTTTTTAATTTGATACGTCACCAATACCGCAACTGCAAATGATGGTGTCCTCCAAAATCACTAGCGTTGTGATTAAATTTACAAGTGATAGTTCCGAAGTTCTGCTTTCTGAGATTTTGTTTTCTTCTGGTTAAACCGTCAATTGTTATTACTCGATTTGGCGTTCACCGACGATCGAAGGGATGAGCTCTGAATAGTTTGACATGATCTTTTGATCGCTATATACACAGATTATTGGACCCAAATGCACATACACGTAATCTCATTATTGTTTGGATAGATTTCATTGAATACACATAAATTTTATAATTTTTCTTTGTTATTTTTTTTTTTTATTATTTACAATCAATCAGATTAGCTTTATAACAATCACATATACATAATTCACAATATTTTTATTTTATAATTTTTTCATTGGCATATTTATACATAATTTATCTAGTTAACACTAAATTTTTGCTACTTTGGCAAGTTTTATTGTTTTTCAACTTAATAGTAAATTACCCCATATTGCATGGAGTTGAACGTTTTAATAAGCAAAATCTTTTCTTTCTACGGGCGATAAATTTTATTGTTCTCAAATTTTTGACCCCGACTGATCCCCATCCATCATTTCGCTTCCCCTTATAAAGTATCTTCCATTTTCTTTTCTTTTGGTTGTTCCAGTTTTTTTTTTCTATGTTTGGTTAAAAAACAGGGTAGTTATCAAAACATCGAAATCTGTTACAAATGAACTAAAGTAAATGTAATATTTATACTTTAGGCGGGGAAAAAATGTTATTTCAGTTCCAAAGATCATATAGATCATATATCTCAGTGATTTGCATATTCAACGGCAATTTTAGTGCTGAAGGTGTTGTTCGATCACCAAAGAGTTGCCGCAATTCTATAGATGATGCGATTGAGAGTACAATATTTTGCCGTGGTCGTATAATTGCTAAAATAAATGAAATGAGAAAAGTATTGCCAAACAATCAGCCACTTTGGCTGGAAAATTCACGCTTAATTCTGTCATATGCTTTGGAAGGTTCGTTTGCTCGTTACAGGTCGTTTTGGCCCAGACTCAATTCCTCATTATATACGTTTTAGGTGAATTGTATGCCCTATAATTTTAATTCATTGTATGCAAACGGTTTATGATTTAATTTGTATTTTCGTTGTAAAGACAAGTAAATTTTTGATGTGTGAGGGCTATTAATGTCGACTATTTAGATTGCTTACTGCTGGCGCTATTTTATATAAAATAATTTTTCTAACTCAACAATATTTCTCTAAACAGCTTCGCAATTGCATGGAACGTCAGACACAAATATCGATTGATTTGAGTTCTAACTCCTGTTTAACGACTTGCTCATGCACCAATTATGTAAAAAACACTCCGCGTGGTTTTATTTTCTGTTCGTGCCATCACTTCACGCAAACCTTGATCTTTCTTGATTGACTGAGATGTTCGGAATTGTCTCAGTGATCTGTTTCTAGACAGTATACTGCAGAAGATGCATAAATTAATTGTTGCGTATGAATTGGGCTGGATTGGAATTCTAGCAAATTTTAGTTTTGTGAAGCCGGATTTGAGTAGGTCATTTCTTAGCGGGCTAAGACAAGTTTGTTTCGGCTATGGTGAATGGAGGTACTGGATAGTTGGCCGATTGTTTTCGGATTTGTTTTGTGGAAAAATCCATAACCTCATCCGTGATTTATGTTGGAGTCGCGATCCAGCTAAACATACCAGATTCAAACATGATTGATTATGAAAGTTCATAGCACGGCCGAACTCTAGAATTTCGCTAAAGGTCATTTTTAAATTCCCATCCAATTCTGAATATCTGATTTGACAATATATATTTTTGGGATATGCTTCCCAAGTTCTATTCAGAATAGGCGAATTGTAGAGCTTCATCAAAAAGACACGTTAAAACCCCAATATAAGCTGAACCTTATTATTAGAATCCTAGCCCAGCTCTGCAAAATGAATTTTAAGTTGTCGGTTAGGAGACGGCCTGGTATAATTCATTATATCCGAATCCCATAATTTCGTCAAATCCAGCTTTGCACACCGAATTTGACCACATTTTATTGAGAAATGGCCAACTTCCATTGAGCATAATGTTAGAGTGCCAATCCAATTCTGCATACCATATTTGACAGTAATTGGTTGAGGAACGGTAAAGCTCCATTGAGCATGGCATAATATGTCCTGTGCAGTATAATTTAGTTGGTAATTAATCGAATATGTACCATTGCCTTTGAGATGCCTCACATATTTTTTGTTAAATACTAATAGATTTTAGAGAAATTTTTAATATAATTTAAATAATTAGGGTTTCAGGAAATTCGACTGTAAGTTGTGGAATTGCATTAGGATTAAATTGATAAATATTTATATTATTTAGGAAACCGGAAAATATTAATTTAGAATTACATTTCAGAAAATCTACAGATGTAGGTGAAATAATATTTCTTCGAAATATTAATTGGATGGTTCACAAGCCAAACCGATTAACTCCATTTTGATTTTTTTAAAATTTTAAAATCAACGTATACATGATTGGCTCCTAACGGTTTATATTTAAAACAAATTTTGGTAATAATAAGTGTTAACACCACTAAATGACAAAATTAAAAGTAACTAAGGTTGCAATTTATGAGGAATTTAAGAAAAACCATTTTTGTATTTCCTCATTTTTCGCATTTCTTGTTTTATGTGAAGTTAATCGTTTTGGTAAATGAAACATCCAATTGTTGATTGTGTAGATTAGAATTGCGTTGTCATTGTTTTACTAACTATCGACTTCTAGGTGTCTGTAACCGGGCTGATTCAATCAATCAACTTGTTTAGGAAGCCGGAAAGCATTAATTTTGATTTAAATTTCAGGATATTTTCAGATGTACGTGAAATAATAAAATTTTTCCCTCAGGTTGCTGATTTTGGGAAGCAACTGTTGAAGACCAATACCATCATTATCCATTAAACCTATTAAGCCTTTATCCTTCCTCTAGTAGATTAGAAGTAGATTAGAATTGTGTTGTGCCGTACGATCGCTAGGTGTCTGAAACCGGGTCGTTCCGTCCCAAAAAAAAAAAAAAACCTTTCCTATCCTTCCTATTGTTATGTGTAAACAGGCTGTAGGAATAGGCCCGGCGTTAACCGGGACACTTGTCAAGTACTTGGTCTTACAGTCCAATCAATCAATCAATCAATTGTATGCAAACGGTTTATGATGTCTTCAAGCATCAGTATGTGAAGTCTCCCAATGTGCATCGTTTTCGTGAAGATCTAATTCTTTTCAAGCTTCACGATAAGTGGGACATACTGGACCATTAACGATAAATTTCTGCGATTAATAAAATATGTGGTAACAACTAACCCATCGACGCCGAACCCGATGCAGAGTTTGAATCAGATTGGGTGAATAGTGTGAACATTTTGGAGGGCCTCTTGATCCAGGGGACTACTCCGATTCGAGCAGGTCACGAATTTCAAATAATCCCTTTCCTAAACTCATTCCCGTGAAAACTATCAAAAATCAATGAAATCTTAGAAAACATTTGTATCGGGCCCTTTGACACCGGGGTCAAACTACTTCAAAAATATCGTAAGGTTTGCTCTGGATATGCAAAATAATTTTGGTAAACATTTTGTGATGGTCGGTTGAGAGACTGAAATGTTTGAAAGCAACAGACATTTTTTCGGGAAATTTTGGCTGACCCCTTTAAAGTTTTTACAAAACCCTGTTAATTTTGGTTTGCAAAAACAGAATCCGATTGAATAAATAATAACTTATAAGAAGGGTTCTCTTCATCCAGGGGACTGGCCCCTCACATCCAAGCATGTCAATAATTTCATATAACACACTTGGGTCTTGCTCTACGACGTGTACCTCGGCTAGTTGCAGCTGGGACACTTTTTTAATCATTCGTTATTGCATATATCTTGCAACGTGGCCCAGCCATCGAATTCGGTTGGGTTTATTGAATCCACGTACCAAAGATGGAAAGCATTTATTGGACCAAAGATGGGACGAATGATTTTTATTTCGAAAGTAGATAACATTATACAGTCGTACACTTCAGCTCTCGCTTCCAAAAGCCAGTACAGTAATTCAAGCTCTTATGTCTGCCCGCATTTAATTTGATAATATCATTTCTGACCCAAGGTATTTAAAGCTCTAACATTTTCAAAATTATAGTCGTCGATTTTGATGCAATTCTTCTTGCGTAGCGATCGAGCGATATGTAACTGTCCTGGATATCGCTAGGTCATATCATCTGTAGTAGTTGATCGGTTGGGACGAAACCCACATTGAAAGTTCCCGATAATGTTTTCGGAGAGAAGGACGAGTGTTGCTTGAGAAAGCCAACTCCAACTTCCATGGTCTGATGGCCGCTGTAATGGAGAGTATAATGATTGGTAGTGTCATGGATACCACTTCCAGTGGTTGATTTACGTTTATATTGGGGATACAAATAAGTCTTCAGGGATTTACAAAAGATGGCTTAACTACAGGGTGGACTATCTGTTAGTCGTTTTTCCATTTGTAAATAGAATACACATCTTGGGATGAAAAGTCAATTTTTTTCATTGAAATTAAAAACAATATCGTCCATGCCCACCACGGCTTCGTCTATACAGGCCTGCATCCGAACATCAAAATTTTCGATTACTTTTTCAAATAAAAACGGATCAATGACCTAAATTTCAGCTGGAATGTTGATTACAAGTTGTTGAATTGTTTGCGGATGATTAGCATACATCTTTCAAATAACCCCACAAAAATAATCAAGTAGTGTTAAAGCCGAGCATCTTGGTGGCCAAAGAACTTCACAATTTCTTGAAATTATGCGATCAGCAAATTTTGTTGACAATAAATGGATTGTTGCATGAACTGCGTGACATGTCGCTCCGTCTTGTTGAAACCAAAGGTTGTTGATACGCAATTCTTTCAATTTGGTTCAAAAAGGAATAGTTAACATGTTACGCTAATGATCGCCATTCAGCGCCCATAAACCACACCAAACAGTAACTCTTGTATAATGAAATTCTACTACGTGGATAACATGAGGTTTCTTCGCTCCCAAATTCGACAATTTTGCTTATTGACGTGTCCATTAAAATGAAAATGAGCTTGATCTCTAAAGATTGTTTTAGATGAAAAACCTTCATTGCGTTCAAGCATACAATTAACAAAACGATGACGATTTAAATGATCTCAATTTGTGAGTTAGTTGAATTTTGTTTGGATGCAAATGAAGATCCCCATGCAAAATGCGTCGTAATGCGTTTCGTGAAATATTTAGTTGTTGTGAACGATGCCTGGTTGTTGTGCTTGGTTCATTACGAACACTTTCACCAACAGCTGTCACTGCATCAGGAGTTGTTGTGTTGTTACAACAACTCCTTAGATAACATTAAGTACTAAAATTCATCGATTTAAAAAAGCACCCACAGATGGTTTACTCTGTAGTATTAAATCGCATCGGGTCATCTGGCCAACTATAATGTTAAAGCGTCATTATTAATAACGCCTAACGAAATCCAGCCCAAAGTGCCGATTTTAACACCAATGATAAAGTTTGAAGACGTTCTGTTGGAAGCGTTATTGGACCATGATTCATGCAAAATGAACACAACTCTGGGAGTGAGTCAACGAGCGATTCGGCCACATGGTGTAAGAATCGTCAAGGAAACTTTGGAGGCGCTTCTTCAATTGCATGTCCTTCCACCCGCCGTATTCACCAGACATTGCTTCTTTACACTACCACTTGATCCGGTTAATGACTCATGGCGTGGAAAAAGTCATAGCTAACGATGGACAATACTTTGGATAAAATAATTTGTACCAACTCCTCTGGATAAAGCTTCAAAGTTCTAAAAAAAACCCTCGAAACATATTTGTACCGCCAATTTATATAACTAAATTTTTATTTTTACAAATATACTCCTGACGATGGCCTAACAGCTTTTTAGCAGAAGTTTTTAGGACCAAACATATTTAATAAATTTTAATATGTAAATAAACATTATTGATTATTGACAGGACCTAACAAACAAAGTGATGATATTCCACGAAGTGCTCGGTGATTACAAAAGACCAAAAATCCATTTTGTATCCTAAAATAAAATTTTATAAAAAAATAAATAAATTAAGGAATTATTAAATTTTCGTATTTGAAACTACAATTAAGTCGAGTCGGTTGAACAGAAGACTAAAATTATTTAATGAACGACAAAAATGTTTGCAAAATTTTGAACAAAATGCCAATACGCTTTTCTGTTTAGAGTGTAAATTTACCATAAATATTTAACAATATAATTAACAGAACCACAAATTGCCCTCCTTCCCAATCCACATCCGCCCGTTGTGTTTTTGTGTTCTACATAAAAAATAATTATTTCCATTTAATTATTAATCGAACAACAACAAATAGTTTTGAAACTACTCAACAACACAAAAATAGCAACTAACCGAAAAACATTAAAATAATACACAAAAGCCAGTTGTTTTGTTTCGCTATCATCCTCAAACCGACCGACCAAAAATAATTTTTTATACTGACGTTCATATCTACATAACAACAACAAGCCAGTATTACGAAAAAAATATACATACATATTTCTGTTAGGATTGCAATGGCAAGGGCAACTGTTGAAAAATAAACTACAATTAATATGGACACAACAACAAAATAACATGCAGAAATGCATGGTTAACATATTCACTATTTTATTCATGATAGTTTGTATTCAATGTACGACCTGAGGTGCACCTGCGTATTTTTTTAGTTAAATTTTACTTGCACACTTTTTATAAAATAAACAAGGTGGTTTCAATAAAATGCTGTAATATTAAGCCGAATGTGACCATATAACATCGAGTTTACTTTTAAAAATACTGTTATCTGATTTACAATCAAGGCTGAAGGTTTCTATTCGATTTGCATTAATTATTTTCACATCTGCGGTAAACCGCTGGATATCAATTTATTATTTATTACATTAACAAGTGCCAGATGGCTTTAAATTAAATGTATAACTATATCATAGTGGAATCGCAACATTTTTTTCGCTTGCCGGATTTGGCCGATATTTTTCTAAATACTCCAAAGTCAATGAACCTTACACACCTATAAAAACTCCTGTTGAGATAGCCTAATGTGTAAAATTGGAAAAATATTGCATTTTAATTATCTAACTGTAGTGTGAAGCTCATTCAACGTTGACTCCACCCTCTACAACCCTTCCCCCCACACTATACGACTAAAACAGCTTATTTTGAATAAATTTAGAATATAATTTATGAGCTTTCAATTTAAGTTAACTTTTCAGCACACTCTTACCATAAACAACCCTTTAATTGGTCTCCGTGAATCCATAAATTTCTCAAGTATCCTTCAAGTTCTGTTCAAAATAATTTCTTCGCCTTAAAGCTACAAAACAATATGTCACATGATTATATCAGAATGAGAAAAACTGTAACTGTAATCAGCGCCACAATGGTGATTTGGAGTACTAATATGCTTCAGCTAAATTTATCGTTATTCTTCAAGGCCGTGTTATAGGCATGCCACACTTATATATTCAATAAATAGCTACCACCGTTAAAACGTTGAATTTATCAACTAAAGCGCTAATAGCAAAATAGTTAATGATTATATGAGGAACAGAAAAATTATAAATGTTTCCATCGCTACAACGGTAGTTTTGAATACTACGGTGCTTCAGAAAAATTTACGGCATTCTTCGAGACCTTAACAATGGCATACGATTAGTATATATTCTATAATAAACGAAAAATTCGCTACTAGCGCCAAAATGGTGCATTTATGAACAAAAGATTTTTTTTGTATTGTATTTTTTTTATAAAACACCTGACTTAGCCTGTTAAAAAAACAGAAGCTGATTCAAACCTTTCAAACGATATACTACCCGAGTATATGGGAAAATTGTAAAACACCGCGGTATTCGTGGTTTTTGGGTGATTTCCGTCGCAGGTATCCAACCTTGGTCAGGTAGAGATCATAAAAGTCTTTTTATTTCTTCGAATTAAAAATGAAAGAAGATTTTCGAAAAATCAATTCAATTCGCATAAGACGTTCATCAGATATCTCGGTACAGATATCCATCCGATTATCCTTCCAAGCGGACGAACAAACTTTTTTGGTACATTTTTGGGATCAAGGGACTTCAAAGCGTTGACTAAAGTACGTCAGTATCCCGAAAAACGCTATTAAAAATAAAGGTGCCTTTCTTTCGAAAAAAACAAAATATGGATAAATCACATTCTATCCCGAGAAAATTAAAACAATCGCACATACCCAAAACAAATTTTACGTTTAAATCATATTATAAGAAGGGATTTACCACATGCTTGAAGCATTGAAGATAGTTTCCAGCGAAAAAAATGTGTTTTTGCTATTCACCGCCAGAGACATCACTATCACAAAAAGTAAATTTTTTCTGATGATATTTTTTGAAATTTTTAAATAAATCATTTATTCTCAGCAGAAAGTTCTATAAAAATCAAAGTTTTTATGAAACAGAAGAGAAAATATATTATTTTTAAACGTTTTGAAACGAAAAAAATGCATTTTTCTTTTAAAAACCATTTGCGTAAGGATTCTCAAAATATACTAAAATTACCATAATCATCCTTATTCCGCTAGTCGAGTCGTTTGTCGTCTCAAGTGACTCATTTAGTATGAAACCAAAGGCGGCTGCCTTGCCAAAATATCTAGCAAGCATATTATCGTAGTCACTTAAACGACAAACGACGTATTTTATGCCTTTTCTAGTCATTTCAAAATTTCACACGACTCAGAATGACAATTTTAATTGTTTCTCTCGCCTCAAGTCACTTATTGGCATGACATTTGGCTAATATTTCATACAAATAATAAATTTCTATAGTCACTTGAAACGACAAACGACTCGACTAGCGGAATAAGGGTGCAAATGTAAATACAGGGCAATACCAAAAAATCACCTACGTTGATAGCACTCCATAAATTTTTAGTGATTTTAATAGCCGTTTTTTTTTTATTTGCGCCCGGTAGATGTATCCGGAGCATCCGGATTTCTAATGCACTTTAGAAATTGAAACTAAAGGAAAAACGTTTTTTTAGGGATTTCACACTTTTTTAGTTAAGATTTTGTGGAGAATCTAAAAATCACATCAGATTTACAAAAAAAAAACTAAAGGGAAAACGGCTTTCCTTTGGGTTTTTCCTAATTCTATTTTATTGTTTAGAGATTTCTCACTTTTTTAGTTAAGCTTTTTGTGGAGAATCTAAAAATCACATCAAATTCCAAAAAAACCAAAGGGCGAACGTTTTTTTTAAGAAATTTCACACTTTCTTAGATAAGCTTTTCGTGGAGAATCTAAAAATCACATCAGATTCCCAAAAAGCTAAATGGAAAACGGCTTTCCTTTGGGTTTTTCCTAATTCTATGTTATTGTTTAGAAATTTCTCACTTTTTTAGTTAAGCTTTTTGTGGAGAATCTAAAAATCACATCAAATTCCCAAAAAATTAAAGGGAAAACGTTTTTTTTTAGAAATTTTACACTTTCTTGAGTAAGCTTTTTGTGGAGAATCTAAAAATCACATCAGATTCCCAAAAAAACTAAAGGGAAAACGGCTTTCCTTTGGGTTTTTGCCAATTCTATGTTATTGTTTAGAGATTTCCCACTTTTTTGTTTAAGCTTTTTGTGGAGAATCTAAAAATCACATCAAATTCCCAAAAAACTAAAAGAAAAACGTCTTTTTAGAAAATTCCCATTTTCTTAGTTGAGCTTTTTGTGGAGAATCTAAAAATCACATGAAATTCCCAAAAACTAAAGGGAAAACATTTTTTTTAGAAATTTCACACTTTTTTAGTTAAGCTTTTTGTGGAGAATCTAAAAATCACATCAAATTTCCAAAAAACTAAAGGGAAAACTTTTTTTTACAAATTTCACACTTTCTTAGTTAAGCTTTTTGTGGAGAATCTACAAATCACATCAAATTCCCAAAAAACTAAAGGGAAAACGTTTTTTTAGAAATTTTCCACTTTCTAAGTTAAGCTTTTTGTTCAGAATCTAAAAATCACATCAGATTCCCAAAAAAAACTAAAGGGTAAACGGCTTTCCTTTGAGTTTTTCCTTATTCTATGTTATTATTTAGAAATTTCCCACTTTTTTAGATAAGTTTTTTGTAGAGAATCTAGAAATCACATCAAATTCCCAAAAAATTAAAGGGAAAACGTTTTTTTTTAGAAATTACCCACTTTTTTAGTTAAGCTTTTTGTGGAGAATCTAAACTCAAATCAAATTTCCAAAAAAACTAAAGGGAAAAAGGCTTTCTATTGGGTTTTTCCTAATTTTTTGTTATTATTTAGAAATTTCACACTTTTTTAGTTAAACTTTTTGTGGAGAATCTAAAAATCACATCAGATTCCCAAAAAACCAAGGGAAAACGGCTTGCCTTTGGGTTTTTCCTAATTCTATGTTATTATTTAGAAATTACCCACTTTTACATCAGAGCATTAAGCGACATAAACATTTGTTGGGGAATTGGAGGTTTAAGAGCTCCCATTTAAGTGCTCCGTGCTCTGATGTATCCATTGACTTAAAAGCTATTCATATTTAGGGGCCATACTCAAATTAATTCAATACAGAATTAAAATCAATTACATATTTCGTTGAATGGTACTATCGTCGGAATAATCACAAGGGGGGCCCCTTAAACCCCCGATTCCCCAACAAATGTTTATGTCGTTTAATATTCTGATGTATACTTTAACATAAGTTCTAATTATAGTCACAAGTTAATTCTCAAAATAAACTGCTACTGAACTAAAATGTATTATTTATTTCGATAATTTTTCATTTTTGATTTGATAGAATTGATATAACTATCATTATGGTTTGATAGTTTTACGACATATTTATTTATTTTTGGGCTGACACTAAAATATGGCGGTTTTGCTGTGGTAACAGAATAAGTTGTGATTTAACATATCGGAAATACAAAATATTTGGCAGATACTTGATGCAGTAAATGTTCGGATATTTTATAGCACCTTATTAGTTTTGGGGTTAACATTTTTCGCCCAACTTCAAATACATAAGGAACCACAACAACATTTTAAAGATTTGTCATTTTTGTTTCTTAATTTTTTCTATCACGATAGTTTCATTTTTTCACGTCACTTGCATTAGTGTTGCCAACTTTTAAATCGGCCATTTTTTGGGCTAGAATTTTGGGCCAACTTCATATAGGTCACGATAGCCACCTTCTGCCGGACATCAAACTAACCATAGAGGTTCCCTGACTTTCGGGAAAAGCCGGTATCACCATTATTGAGCAGAATAACTTCTATTGAGGCTGCATAATGATCCAGGTAAAGCAAGTTTTGTCAGCTGCCTAGGTGTTTGAGTCATGAAAACTGGGTTTTGCAGTCGCACATCAGTAATTAATTGGTAAAACACAAACTGTCAACTTTCACTCAGACTAATCACGCGTAAGGTTGTTATAGGCTTCTCCTATATGATCCGTCTATCACAGCCTGCTATGGAAGCTTTACCTATTGAGTCGGCTGCTCAGTTATACTTGTCCATATTTTTAAATTGTTTCTACTTGATGATGACATCAATAAATATTTTTGGAGAAAAGCAAACAACTACTGCTACAGATATATACGTAGGTAATGCAAAATGTAAGTCGCGACTTTTTTGTCATCACTACTCACCAGGAATCGGACCCGTGACCTCCAAATTAAAGAGCAAGCATTCTACTTACTTTGCTATCGAGAGCGACAATCAAATCTACCGATCTGCTTTCTTATACCTTTCAACAACTTCAACAATCTACAGAGTGAGTTCCACATCTCACAAACATGATCCTTACTTCCATTACTTACACTTTAGGAGCAACTTTTTTCACCAATTTGGCAGATAACAGCCATCATGTAGCTCTTTCTTTATATTCTTTCATCAATGTCTTTAATTTTGACCAATATCTCATCAATCTGAGTTGATTTTTTAAATTGTGCATCTGTAAACAGGAAGTAGAGTCACCATCTGTCCTACGTTAGCAGGTCACTTTGTCAGCAAGTTCATTTAGTTTTGAGTCGAGGATGCGGAATCCTTCTATATATTTTCCCTGTTTTATTTCTTACCAACTACCAATTAGAGTGTACTTCATTTTCAGTCAGGTCCGCAAAGTTCAATTCATTTAAAGAAAAGGTCCGAGATATAGGGTTTCGAAAATTCTCTATTTTGCTTTCTATTGGATGTGTCCAACAGTTGAATTTTGTTCATTCGATTGGATGTCTTTCTTGCTTTCTTATACTCAGCGGAACAGTGACCCTCCTTTATTATCAATTTGAGCTGTTTCGTGAGATCACACAATATAAGGATATCTGCTTCGACAGGTTTGCAACCATCGATTACTTACGTAAGATTTGGTACTCCTAAGACTCCACTCGTCTGCTGTAAGAGCGTTCCTTCCAATGGCTGATTAATCCGTTTTCTAGTGTCACCGCGAATATTTTCTCTACTTTTCACAAATTCTCATGAGCTCCACAGTTCTGGATTTTAGGGATATAAGTGGAGTCGATCGCACGGTTTTTCTACTTGACATCTTTACTATTGGAGATTGCAGAAATATCGATATATTTCTTTTCAAGATGGCAGCGCGTACAGCAGATTTTCTCCACGATTTCGTTCACGAGTAATCGAGTTACTTTCGTGTTACTTTGTAAATGGATAAAGCAGAAATGAAAATGAGAACAGAATTGATACAGTTACCAGGTTTACCACCAACGACTAAGAGCTTACTTTCTCGCTGTATAATCGTAACACTAGTACGACCCACAATTTGTACCATAATTTGGTAATCAACCAGAATTGTATTCGATAGTGGCGCGGTTAAGTTAAATTTGAGCACAGAAACATCATTGCAAAAATTTAAAAAGTTCCCATTGAAGCTGCCACTTCTGGTGCACAAATTCACACCAAATTTCGCAAGCATGTCAAAATTAATGGAAAAACGTTTACGTATTCAGTTTTATTTCGAATAGTCAATTCGTCTGGACTGTAGAAGTGAATTTTGGTAAAACAAAGTTTGTTTATCACAGCCCTTCATAAAATTTTTGTTGAAAACTAGTTTATTGTTAAAAATCGTCATTTCCGCTTAAATTTTGGATAACTAATCAGGTCCGATATTGTTTCTTTGAAATTACCGACAGTATGCATTTTGTTTTTTCCCACCATTGTTGGTCCGCAGTGTTGAAGATCCAAAAAAATCATACGGCATTGGTTAAAAAGTAGACTTGTTAACGAAAATTTTATGCTCTAAAAGGTTTATTTAGGTTTAGCGTTTAGGCTCTAAGCCCAGTTCAATTTTTAATTTTTTCCATCTCTTCTTTTTCAATCTATTTTGATAAAAAATGAGGTGTAATGGGTTTCAAATGCCAGGAATGGATTGTGGTTATTCATTAATTTTGGAAAAATCTGTTTAGGAGGTCTAGTAGGACCCGGGTCCCATTTTTTTTAAATGCGTGAGATGAGTTTTCGAGTGCCCAAAATCGATCCCAATGGTGTTTATGCAAAAGGATTCTACGTGGGGCTTGACGCCAATTAATACAGGGTGCGCCATCTTTTATGTCGCATAGTGTAAACATTGAATAACTGTGACATTTGTCAACCGATTGACTTGATTAGACAATTTTAACCATCACATCGAAATAACGCGCAGAAATAGTGACGCTGTACATTGAAAATAGTCGTTCAGTTGTGTTAACTCGACGTGTATATCGTCGAAAATATCGCGGCCAACGGGCACCGTCTGACAACACTATTCGTCGTTTGGTGTCGAATTTTGTTCAGCACGGGACAGTGACAACTCGTGAACATGTCGTTCATCAACGATCAAGACGTTCCAACGAACTGGTTGAAGCGGTCAGAGAGAACATTGCCCAGAACCCAAAAGTGTCGTATCATCGCTGCACTCAGCATTTTAGCGTCAGTGGAACCACTTTGCGACGCATTTTGAAGCATGATTTGCATTTGTTAATAAATACAAAGAATATTGCTGACAGACCTTTGCGCTAAAACCATCATTGAGCCATATTTTTTCATAGGAAACGCAACAGTCAACGGAAATCGATATCCGAGGATGTTGGCTCATTATATGTCTGCCCGCAAATTCATTAAATAGGTCTTGACGGTTGCAGGACTGGTTTAAACAAACAAGACGGTGCGACATGCCATACTGCAAATCAAACAGTTAATTTTCTGCAACGAAAATTCCCTGGACGTCTGAAGTTAAAAAGCGGTAACATTGACAAGCCATCCAGATTCCTAAATTTAACCCCTCCGAACTTCTTTTTGTGGTGTTATTTGAAAAGCAAAGTGTATGCCAGCAAGACTCAGACCATCGACGAGCTCAAGGCAAACATTTGTACCGAAATCATTGCTATACCGCAGGAGATGCTGGTAAAGATGTGGAATGGAAAACGGCAGCAATAAGGGCATATTTTGCTCTTGCCATTAAAGGCGGCAACTTAATTGATGTTGTATTCAAGAACAAGTCCAAATAAATTGCAAAGGACCAAATTGAATAAAAATACCTCATATATCGGGAATCCTCATATATCGGGAGGACATCCTTTTGTTATTGCTTTTGATAAAGAACCATATATGTCTCTGACTACTGCGGATCGTTCGCTGAAGTAGCTCCTAAAAACATTCATAGTGTTTTTAGGGAGATTATAGACTGATAAACTTGCGATGACACTAGGCCACGTTATGTTATCAAATGCTCCGGCAATGTATAGGAATATGTCCATAACATATTTAGAACTTTGAGTTTTGACAGTGTTTGTTAGGCGGACTATCGCATCCGCAGTAGACATGCTAAGTAACCTTTCTAGGAGATTGGTCTATAAGACTTAGGAGAAAGTGGATCTCTATCCCCCGGTTTCCTGATT
Source organism: Nephrotoma flavescens (assembly GCA_932526605.1). Classification (NCBI taxonomy): domain Eukaryota; kingdom Metazoa; phylum Arthropoda; class Insecta; order Diptera; family Tipulidae; genus Nephrotoma; species Nephrotoma flavescens. Next base: position 166,068,791 of record OW052222.1, on the reverse strand, counting down.
ATAATCTTTTTCTACACCTTAGGGAAGTAGCAGCTGTTTAATAGTTTTACTATGGTAGTCCTTATGATGGGCCAAGCCAGTTGGATTATTTCAGCGTTCAAGTTGTCAAGTCCAGGAGACTTGTTACGCTTAAAGCAGGTAAGGGCACTTGTGACCTCCTCCCACGTGAACGGGGGTCTTCATCATCTGATGTCCAACTGAGACCTAGTAACGTCAGGTGTTTGGTCCGGCAGAAGCGAGTTTAGTTATTAAACCGTGTGTCATGCCACGTATCAGTGACGAGTTCATTTGTCTTCCTGATGGTGCTCAAGATTCAAGACTTCAAGTGGCCTTGTTTTGCCAGAGGCAAATTTGTATACAAGTCCCCATGAGTCTTTATTCCCATGTTCTGTGACGTACCTTTGGAAAGTACTTTGCTTAGCTATAAATATTTCATGGAAGTATTTATTTCTTGCCACTCTGAAGAGAGACAATTTCAAGTCTTTTGCTGTTTGATTATTCTTCTGGTACGCTCTTCTGAGCTTGTGCATAGAGGATCTAAGTTTGCTTAGATTAGAGTTCCACCAACAATTTTGCCTCTTTGCCGCTCTCTTCTTAGGAATTGAGCTGTTGCAGACACTGGTCAGCTGCATTGAGATCAGCTCCACACGATCACCAATTTCTTCTACCGAGTTAATTTCAGGAAGTGCTTCTACACTGTCAAAAGACCCGACCAGGTGTCTAGCAAATAGACCCCAATCAGCTATCTTTATGCCAAATCTCAGAGTTTTACTACTTGCAAGCGGACTATCCTGTGGCGCGTTTGATAACTCAAACGTGATGACTCCTTTCTCTTAAACACCATCCAACTATCGAGCCCAGAAACGCTCCATTAACTATTGTAAGGTCAATATTGGAGTTCTCATTAGACAAGAACGTCGTTGGGTGCCCCTGCAAGTTCATTATGAAGAGGTCATTCCTGGACACGAACTCCTCTACTTTTCTTCCGTTTTCATTGGTTAAACGGTCATGCCACATTTTACTTCTAGAGTTGAAGTCTCCGACGGTCATTCCCTTTTTTTGTTGACCCGGCAGAGAGCCTAGGATCGTTACGATTTTTCACAGATGGTACTCGATCGGTTCACTATATTGGACGTATATCGAAAATAGGTAGAATGAACCAGCTTCCGATGATATTTCAACACATGTGCAGTGGTTATCAAAAACTGTAGAAGGCATGCCGCTGATTTAACCATTGACCGAGTGTGGTTCTTAGAATATCTATGTTGTGGGTGGAAATGCTTTCGCATATTTCTGATCCAACTATTTTAGCGCCCTGCATGTTGAGGTGGGCGATACGTAGGTTGCTGTTGCAATTTATTTGATTGTGATTAATCATCATGTTTTGTATTAAATCTCAGGCATTGCACAGCACTTTTGTATGCGTTATATGGAACGCGACCTACTTGGTGGTCATGTGGTTTTTGCATTTCCTTGCCGCAGGACATGACCATGATGTGCGCAGTGAGAGCAGGTCTCTGTGCGCCCTACAATTCTTTGCAATGTGGCCGTATCGTGGGACCTAAAGCACCTAGTTAGATTCACAAACTTTCTCACATGACATCGAACCCATAGTCCACGTGAAGTCTTTCACACTTTAACAATAAGTTTCTGGTCGCTGATTCTACTTCTACCACCCAGTGAGCGGTCTCTTTATTTTTCGCACCAGTTCTTAATAGAACCTTAAAATCTTTTTGATCCAGGCAGTTTTGTTTCACAAGGAAGTTTGTTACCATTTCACCATCAAGCTCCGAGCTGACATCAAAGATAATTACCTTCGGTAATCTCTTGGATCTTTTGTTTTGCATTGCTTAGATGTCTGGCATTATGTTCCATCATTATGCGACCTGTTCTACCATGTTATGAGTTACAATAATTATTTGTATAGTATTCAATGTCTAATAAATGTTTTGGCCAGACACTGATTGCGAAGGGTGCTGATTTCGGGAAAATCCATTTAGGGGGTTATCTCGGGACCCTGTTTTACATTTTGTCGGCTAGAAAGATTTTCATAAAAACTGGGATAGGATCATGATTTTGGGAAATCTGTTGCGTAGGGGATGAAAATCATAGGAAGGTAATATAAATTGTGGCCGTGTCTATATATGGAAAATTGGCATTTTAAATGAACCTAAAGAACTTCTTAATCGATTTTGATAAAACTCGTTCCAGGGGGGATTCTAAAATAAGTTGCCGATGTAATTTTGTAAAATAAATAAATTAAATGGAACGTAGACCTTTATTAAACGAACTCAGGCTCCTTTACAATATAGTTGTACTGAGGTTACCATTTTGGACATGAAAAAGCCTCAAATGCTTCGTGAGCCAGCGACAGTATAGCATATTTGAGAGAGCCAATTATATACTCTGAATGCTTTCTCACGCACACATGATATATGTAGCTTTTAAAACTCTGACTGTTATTACTCATAATTTCCAAATATTTTAAAGCTTCTTTTGATTTTATAGTGTGCCATCATTCCTTTTTTACGAATATTAATTAGCAGTTTCCCTGTCTGCTTTGCTAAATCCGAATTGCTGGGATGAGAGGCTTCCTTCTTCTCTGTAATTGGGAGCAATGTATTCTGCGTAACGCATTGTTGAAGACTATATCTGGATCTCGCCTTATTTATACCAAACTAAGAGATTTTCTGACCTTGTATGCTGGCCATAACCATTCTGTTGGCATTGCCACATAGATTTACATCACTTTCTTCTTGTTTCATCCCGGAGCAGCTTTCTCTTGTTTTCTCTTGCCTTATTTCTTAGATGCATCACATGCCATGTGGTGTTGCTTGGCCACTTGTGTGATTCCTTACAAATTAGATACATGTAAACAAATGTCAAGATAGCTTTTAGCTTTTTGTTCTCTCTGGCGTTAGAATAACTATTACTCCACTCCTCGAGCTAAGCATTGCAGTCTCTGGGGTGCATCGTAACAGCTAAAAAATGTATGCTGTTTCTTAATCTTATTCGAGATCCGGGATACATTTGTTGTGGGTATTTTGAACGGTTCAAGATTACGATACGTCATATGTTGAACGTCACCAATGCAGTGGAAAAAATTCAAAGTTCAAAGGCAGAAACCATCAGTTTGCTCGAACAAACCACTCATATCAGTATAGAGATTGTTTGGGTATGATATTTTTTCATTTTCACGTCCCCACCACCAGTATAGGTATACACGTTTCAATGAAAACCATATTTAGCCCACAATCAATAATTTTATCACCCGGCTTATTACAATAATTGGTACCAGTATCGTTATTACAATCAATTTATAATAAAATCAAAATCATTTCCAATCGACAATCGTCCCTTCCTTCGCATATCCCAAATCATTTTATATCTGCGTGTACAATTTCTGTTCGGTGCGACGGCTGTATTTTTGACCATCACGTCTTATTATTTTTATTTCTTGTATTGATGAAGCAAAAACATCTGGATTTTATTTTTCGAAGGTTTAATTTTTCATTATCAGTTTTTCGTTTTCCGTGTACGGTTGGTTACTTGCGTACGTATACAAAACGACGTCTATATATATATATACACAAAGATGATGACAGATGCTTTAAGTAAAGTAGAAATTGATTTATCTTGTCCAGATATAAAATCATAAAAAATGTAATATCATTCGAGAATATAATAATAAAACAAAAAAACTGATTAAAATGGGGTTGGTCGGTTGAATGGAATGTACAATTTACATTACATTTTATTTGAATAATCACGTCGTTTTGTGTTTAAATCGTGTACTAAAATATCTCGAAATATTTGGTTCGAGTATTAACTAAATGTTGCCATCTATGTACTTTTTATCGACATTACATTTTAGTACAATGCTTGTGTGACATGTTACAAAAATATATGAAAATATTAAATCGTGCCATCTACTGATGAATAGTATGTACTACTTTTAAATTTACACCATTCCATGATTCATAATAAAATAAGTAATTTTCATCCAAATTATCTTCTTTAAAGCAAATACTTAATTTTCTATTTATTTTTTAATATTTTTGTTTTTATGTTAATAATTTTATATTTTAGAAAAGCAACAAAAAATATTTTTATTTTTGGAAAAACTTAAAAAAGAAAAATACTTTGTTGTTTAATATTTTTTTGGGAAAATAAAAATATAAATAAAATTCTTCCCCAAATCAAAATTTTTCTTTTATGTTTTTCCAAATAACAACAAAAAAAAAGTAAAACTGACGAAGAAAAACATGAAAAATATTATTTTATTTTCCTTTTTAAAGTAAATACTAAAGGAAAAAATTTATTTTGTTGAGTATAACAACAACGTGTAAGTAACTCAGTGGATGGGGATTGTGGTGGAAATTGGAATTTATGCGAGGACGAGTTTGAGGGATATGATACATGATGTAGATATTGTGTGTGATAAATCGAGAGTTGAGGAATACTTGGTCCGTGATAAATTTACTAATAAAAGCACTTTGACATTCGTCGATGAGCTGCTATTTGTATACAGAGCTGGTTATACGAGTATTCGGGATTTACATGCGCAAGGATTCATCCGATGAGATGAGGATAAAAAAAGAAATAATGAAACCTATATGTGGAAGTATTGTTATGTTCCGTCTAGTTTTATATATTTTTCCAGATCCTTAATAAACATTGAACGGAACGAAAAGTTTTCAAAATGATATAAGGTATTAATTGCGGACAGGAGAGATACGGTTAGAAAATATTCGAGAAATTTTAGTGGTTGGCAATTGTTAACAGAACCTTTTACAAACCTAATGCGTGATAATTACGAAATAAGAATCTTGTTAGTTTGGTTCTAAGAACAGATGGAACACATGGACATATTGTTACGAATTTGTCCTATCACACTCGGTTGGTAACACTCGATCGTGAATATATCGAAAATAATCTCTGAAGACACTCTGAATCACTCTCTCGCTATTATCCACAAACACAACAACAAATAATTTTCGCTTTTGGTCGCTTAACGCTTAATTGACCGATCTACGCAAAAATGGTTCACTTAAAGTTTAAGAAATGACACCTTTTTGTTAGATTAGTGACATCTAGGTTTAAGTAGTAGCATTAGTTGTATCGCAGGTTATAGTATAATTAGCCTGGAACAGAACCGAAAGTCTGCCAAAGATCTCCAATTTTCAGGGTGGTACATAAATACGCACACAATGAACACAATCAGCAAGTCATTTGGAAGATTCGGTACCAGGATTGGACTAAGTAGATTACTCAATTTAATGTACGCAGTTCTCGACACGTAATCTACTAGGGAGATTACATATCGGTCCCTGTCGTCAACAACTTAAGAAAGGAAATTTAAAACTAAATTTTCTCATTATTTTTACTTTATTTTATTTTAAGGACAAAGTAAGTTTACATTTTAAATGTCGATTTTAAACTAATTCTTATTGAGGGTACAAAACGCGATTTCATAACAGTCGCCATTAAAAGAGTTTATATCCTCATTGGGAACTGGAATGAACACTTAAAATTTCACCACCTAATAAAACATAGGACCCAATTCGACCTCATTTCTAATGTACCTGCTTCATATTTAATTAGCTCACTATATTTTAGGAAGAAATACATCCGCCAATTTATGCATGAAAGAAATATTTGTCATTTCAGTGAACAAAACATTTTTAGTTTAATCCAACTCCACATTTTTTTGTTTGGTCATGTGTCATTAGATGTCACCAAAATATATTATCGGCATCATGCCGATATTTTTGTCTAAATTTTTGACCAACTATAAATTGGTGGTTAGTTCATACCGGCTGTTTACAGTTGATGCAAAACAAGCCACACATGATTTTAAAATGAAATTCGCTAAATAAATTAAGATTTATAAATCACCAAAATATTTCTAATTGGGGATTGATAAATCTAGACTAATTATGCAGTTTAGGACTGGATACAAACATATTTTAATTTAAGAATAATAGAGACATCTATTAATGACTAGTATGAACTAACCACCAAATTAGTCGGTTGGAAATTTATTGCTGAAAAATCGATGTCAGGCACACAGAACTAAAAACTCTAAAACTTTGTGCCTTATACAAATATTTTCGGCTAAATTACTGACTAATGCTGTGCGCCTAACGCCTATGTTAGTTCTAAATTTCCGACTAACTAATTTGATGGTCAGTTCGTACCAATTATTGATAGATGTCACTAAGCGTCAGAAATCAAAACGGGCCTGAGATTTGAACCAGCAATGTATTTTATGCCGATGGCCCTCCGTATGGCTATAGCTCGCGCTTACTTTCCACCAGTTACTACAAGCACTTTGAATAATGTGTTCTTCGCATCTCTCTTTCATCCATGGGTTGTTGCAAATCACATACCATCCACACTGGTCAACATTCCTGTGAATTGCCAATCACCACTTGTGATGACCCTTGCTGCTCTATCAATCACAATCAGTGGACAATCTACATTTCTCATTCACCTTGGTCGGTTCCTCCTCCAGATACATTTCAATATTCTATCCAACGGAACGTCATCCGTTCCAAAGGTCGTCATCCGTCTAAAAGTTTGCTCTTGGGCATCATCCGAAAACATTGTCGCACCTGCAACGAGTTTCTCATTTCTCTGTAAATCGTACTTACCGACATAATCCTTGCATTGCAATCCGTGTTTGATTTTCACGTTAACCTCAACACCTCCACCATCAGCATTATCACAACCCTGGGTCACAGTCGTCCTCCGTTATATAACCTTTTTATCTGCATGTCATCACAATTGTATGGGTACAAACATGGATCTGCCAAAAATTTATTTTTGTATGTATTTTGGACCAACATACACATTTGTGCATTCCACTTAAATCGTTTTCGTCCGAAAAACATCACTATAACTATAATAATAATAAAATACGTTATATACTTTATATGATTAAACTAATTTATCTGATTTAACTAATATCCGTTAAAATCCGGAAGACATTACAACCTTTCATTTTTTACATACACATTTGTGTGGGTTACACTTAAATTAAAGCAACAAAAAGTTTTGTCTGACAGAAAAAGAGATACAACCAATCCTTGCACCAAAATTGTTGAAACCATCCCCACCAGGTGAGATGCCGGTCCTTGCTGACTAATAAATAGCTCACCAAGACACGTCGATTCTGCAACCGGTTGAGCTTCCAAAATTCTGAGTATTTCATTCATTTCTTCTTGAACTGTGACAATACTCAAGTTAAATTGTTCATCATTTTCGTGCTGGCTCAGCTGATTCTTCTTATCTGCTGTCACATTGATATCACTAGATTCCACAAAGGTCAATGGTTGCTCCCGACCTATGGGACCTACTCCATGATTGTCATCATCCTGCCCTACCTTATTACAAATTGTAATTTCCTACATATGTGCTCTCCACCGTCCTTCAATATACTTGACTTTTCCTCCGCATCGCCTATGTCATCGTCCCTTTTGCCAAATGTTTTACTTCTTGATGGGCATAGTTTCCTCTCGAAGGTTCCAATGCCTTCTTTAATTCCTTCTTTCATTTCTCCATGGTTCTGGTTTTGTTGATCAAATCTCCGATTAGTTCTCTCATTTGGTGTAACTCTTTAATTCGTTGGTCAAATGTTGATCTTCATATCGAAAGATCCAAGTAGTCTGTGAAATACCTTTACCACCTCCCGTTTATCTACTTTTCCCACTATTACCTATTGATCGGTGGATGGTATGTGATTAGCAATCTGCTCAGCGAGACTGCCAACGTAGGCCGTATGTGTTTTCGGAGGACCAAGGATGAAAGCGTAATTTATGAAACATATCTCCTAAAGTAATTGCAGGAAGTGGTGGAAAGTAAGGGCGAGCAAGAGCCACATAGATAGCGATGAGGTGTGACAGCTGATTAGATTGAACGAGCTATACCTAGAGACGCGTAGCGTGCTGCCAGTGTCGTCAAGGATGGAGTTGAGAAAGAATGGACCATGGATAGTAGCTGCGGGGTTGTATATCGTCGGGAAACGAAAACGAAGGTGAAGTTGAACTGGTTTTCGATACACGATCTAACCTACAGACTTGGTAGTTTGGATTCTGTTCGAGACGAACAATGTTACATGGACGTAATGTTACGATAAAGCCTATTGGTTTAACTTACACTTTTTTCTAGTACATTAGAGGTAGTTTTATAACCGTTTATTGGTATTGCAGATTATAACAGAATTAGCCTGTGGCAGGACAGAAATTCCGTGAAAGGTCTAAAATTTTTATATCTCAACATAGTCTTCTTTAAGCTCGATATACATTTAGTCCAGCGTTATTCAAATTTTTAAGATTTTCTGAAGGCCCTCAAAATACGCGTTTGTTTCAGTGATGACCTCTTCGTTAGACTCAAATCTCTTATCGCCCAAACATTTCTTAAACAGGGAATAGTAGCAGGAAGGGGGGAGGATAAATCTTGAGAATATGTTGGATGGGGTAGCAGTTCGTATCAGTTCAGTTGAGATGCTTACAGCCGTCCAATATTATTCTAAGGATTTTATCGACTATTTCTGGCGTGACGGAACACAATAATCCACTTCTTTACCATTGAAATTGATGGTACAAAGCCCCATACTATTTATTAAGATTTTCTTTGGTTTCGGCGATGGTTTGCATACGCAAAAAAAAAATCATAATCAGCACACGAAATTCACTTTTTTCTATTTTGGCTTTCAATGGCTGTGAAGCACAAACTAAATGAAGCAGCTTTTTCAAAATTTGACAGTACCCTAATAGTAGAGGGTAGTTGACGGGGGCAGTGTTACCTTTAAAGTCACTGCGCGGGACATTCAAAAAGTCACTATATTCCCAACGCATTTCAATATAATCGCTTTAACGTTTGGGAGACGAATAATGCCTGAGGATGTGATTTTATATAAACTACTTGTCCCGGTTACACGAGTACGAAGATTTTAGCGCTAAATATTTGTCGCAGTTTACTTTAAATGTTTAAGAATTTTACTACGTAAATTATGAGATCTTACTAATAGTTTGGGACATCGCTTCAGGAAACCAGATTTCGTAAGTTGTTTAAATTCCATAAACCGTAAATATGGTCTTTCAAAAAATAATGTTACGAATGTGCCCGGTCAAATTCGGTTCGTATCACTGGATTGTGAATATACCTAAAGATTTGACGGTTTAAACACCCATTGTAGTAATTCCACAATTATTTATTAACTAACTTTACCCATTTACAATTATTTTAATCACAGCACTATTTACAATTCAACATCACTTATAATAACTATCGTGTACCACGCCCTAACTAAGACTCAACAAAGACTAACTTTAGACTAACTATTGTGTTCACCTCACCTGTATTTATATTCCGCGCTCAAAAATTGGTTCCCATTCAAGCTGGGATTAGAATTCTTGATAAGTGATTAAGAAATTTCAAAGTTTCATTCAATAAGACAAAGAAATAGCTTAGGTTAAACAAGCAGTGCCAAATTCCTTAAATGAGTTCAGAATTCAAGACTGTCATTCGATACAACGATATCAAATATGTTCATTATTGGCTAAAAAATGGCCAAGTTTCATATAGAATGATCTAATTATAGACCTTCACCTTAAATCCGCTTTAGGTGGAAATTTCTCCTTAATTGTTTAAGAAGTAGCGTACTTACATTCAGCATGACTGAATTCAAAATTAAAATTAGAATCCAAATCCAAATCTGCATATCAAATTTGACAATTATTAATTAAAAAATGGACGCGGGATTCTAAAAACCGATATTTTGCAACGCGGGATTTGTTGAATGTACCGCGTAGAACCACGCCAAAATCAATAGTCAAAAAAGAAACGACCCTGATGCTCGGTGGATCGGCAAATGTTTGGAGAAAAAATATTTAACGTGAAACCCCAAAAGAACATTAAACGGAAAACCAAAACCACATCAGTGCTCTCCAAATTTCTGGTTTGTGTGGAATAATAATGCTAAGAATAATTTATCTAGGGTACAAGGTAGTAGTCGGCAAAACACGCATCGGCGTTTACCAACTAACTTTGGAGTTGTGGAAAGAATTAATAATGGGTCGATAGATAATTTCACCAAGTTTGAATATCTCCAAAACATATAAAGGGTGTCCTCTACAGACCATGTGATTTAAGAATATGGAGAAGTTGTTACGATTACATGATCGTAACAAGCGCTGTTTGTATGTTATTTTCTCGGGTTTGTGCCTCCACTTGCTATGTTTTCTCAATGTTGGTTGTTGTCCCCACTTTTGTGGATGTTGTTTTGTACGTACCTTTTGTAAGGTGGCGCGAGGGTGAGAAAGATGTTGGAAAAGAGAGAGCAATGCGAATCGAGTGTGTGCGTAAAGCAAAACATTCCATAAGAATGTTTTTCTTATATGCCTCTCGTTTATATCAATGCGAATTGATGTAAACGAGAAACAGAGAAGAAAGACAATTGTTCTGGAATGTTTTGCGCGTTTTTTGTGCGACGCTCGAATTTTTTTTTTTTTGTAAGTCATTCGAGTTTTGATTCATATAAAAGATAGGCGAGTTGGTGATTTTGTAAAAAAAAAATAAGTATTTTTTGGTTTTTGATTGTTTAAATAAAATTCAATTTGTGATTTTGGGTTAAAAAAATTCATTTTGTGATTTTTGATTATAAAACAAATAAAGTAAAAATTGTTTTATTTTGATTGTATGAATAAAGAAAATTTGAAAAACGATATTTTGTACTTGTGTCGAGTGATAAACAGTTTAGTTTCGAGCTAATTGATAATTAACAGTGACATAAAAACGGTGTGCCAGAGCAGCACTATACGGTTACGACTGCAAATAAAGGCGGTCAAATATGTTAGATTAATTGTGGATTCGCGAACAACACCTTTCTGTATCGTGATACATAAATATCGGAATCGGGGAGTGGGTGAATGTCACCACAGTTTACAGGCGGTTATCCACCGCTCGCTAATTTATCTTTGGTATTTCGGCCGGCTGCAATATTGGCCTAATGAGGTAACATTTTATAACGAGAAAACGCTAAGCCCATACATTTGTTTAAAGTGTCATATTGATTTACGGCGTGAAGACGTCCATACTCAGCGGACGGACGCCCAACAAAATATTTTTCTTACGGTTTTTCGGCTTGCTAACGCCCAATATATTGCTTTGGAAGGGACGCCCAACGTCGTGGCACGATGGCTACAAGGTCGCCACTTTAAAGTTTACTGTTTCGGTGAGCCAACGCCCAAACAGTTATTCGTGGCCAGGTGAGGCCACTACTAGTCTACGGGTTTCACGAATAACGGCGTGAGGACGCGCAATAATTCAACAATTCTCGATTGCCCAGCCACAGTTCACGGCGTGTACGGTGCCTCATTTATTAACGCCTATCGCATTTTCAACGGGTGCCGCTATTTTATATTTGACTTGTACATATTGCCCAACCAGGCAAGCGCTCGAGCGCAAGGAGGGGAGTCGCCCAACAACGGCACCAAGGCCGCCTCGAGGGTGTACGGCACATAAAGCCGCAACGGTCCGGGTACAGGGTGGTACCTGTGGCATGACGGCCGCGCAAGGCCGCAACAGTTTGGTTGTAGTCTTAAGGTACGATTTTTTTTGTTTTTTTTATTTTTCTTAAATTTTTGATTCTTATATTTATATATATATATTTAAATTTTATTATATATTCCAATTTAAATTTTGTAATCGAGCGCCGCACAGCGGATGTGCGCTCGATGCGCATTGTTTCTTTCTCTCTCTCGTTTCTCTCTCATCGTTGTACGGGTGGAGGGGGAAGTTGTTTCTTTTTCTGTGATTTTTTTTTTTAAATAAAATGAATACTTAATTTTTTTCGGTGTGGTGTGGTGAGGGGGGGAGTTCCCATCCTGTGTCGGCATAGTGATCGCGGTCCCTTGGTGTCCGCATCCAATTTCATAACCAGGGTGTAACCCTGTTTGAATTCGAATGGATGCGCGCACCAAGGCACCTCTACCGTTATTATTATTATTTTTATAATTTATTTTGATTATTCGGTTCGTTCCTCAGGTTCCGACCGACGAGTTTCGGCGGAACATCGGTTTTATTATTATTTGCGTTCCCCCAACTTTCTGTATTTAATCACGGTGTAAGCCAGGAACCATGTAAGCCTCAAACCCCACGACCCTAGCAATTCTCGCTGAGAACTTAGCCGGCAAAATATCACCGTGGAGGCCTCTGCATGTGTTTAAGTGAAATCTGCAGGTTGGCAGTAGCCAGCCTGTAACAAAGTATTCAAACCAACAACGTTTAATTATTGTAAAAAACATTACAAAAGTGGTGAAAGTTTTGCGAAAACAGTTCGCCAATTACGTCAAGTTTTCGGTCGCAATAATGCGCCAAATGAATCGACGGCGTTTAATTACAAAATTTGAGACCAAATTTACGCTGATGGATCAGAAGATCATCGTTCGTCGTCGTCCTTGTCGGTCACTCGAAAATATAGGCACTGTAAGGGAATCTGTGGCCGAGAAACCAGGAACTTCCATTCGGCACCGTGTTCAAGAATTACAAATTTCCAGAAGCACTATGCAACGAATTTTAGTAAAAGATCTGCATTTGCAAGCGTACAAGGTTCAATTGGTGCAAGAAATCAAGCCAAGGGACCATGCACAGCATCGTGAATTTGCTGATTGGGTGTTGGAACACATTTTCAACTTGACGGATACGTAAATAAGCAAAACTGTCGGATTTGGTGTGCTGGAAATCCTCGTGTGATACTAAACAACCAATGCATCCACCGCGAGTAACTGTTTGGTGTGGATTTTGGGCTGGTGGAGTAATTCGGCCGTATTTCTTTGAAAATGCGGCTGGAAATGGGCTAACTGTTAATAGAGTGCGGTATCGCGAAATGTCAACGGATTTTTTGTGGCCCGAATTGGATGTAATTGATTTGGAGGACATGTTTTTGGAACAAGGCCGTGCGAAAAAATAAGATCCAACGATGCCACTGGCTCAGTATCCACACCAACCAGTAATTTTTTTTTTTTTGGATGAATTGGTTATTCATGAATTATTATTCCCAAATGCGTATTTTGTCTATTAACGCATGCGTTGAGATGAAAAGAGCTTCATCGGAAAAGGTGATTTTTGACGAAAGTTCGACTATCCAGTCAACAAAACGACGACGTTGCTGATGGTCAGCTGGCTTCAATTGTTAAGTTGTTTGAATTTTTTAAGATTACATGTGTTGTTGTGAACGACACATCATAGACTTATAGTTGTTAATGTTTCACGAGTACGATCTGGACGATGGTACGAACACAGGAACAGGATGTATTTGTACATAGCTTTTTCCTTCATGTTTTAAATAAAAAAACGGGCGTTTAACGAAATCCAGGTTTGTCAAAATCACGATTTTGTATAAAAAAAAAATCTTGATTTTTAGGAAATTTCTGTTTGAATTTTTAAAATTTGACATGTTGGAAAATGGGACTCTTAAATGATTGTTTGACAAAATTCAAAAATGAGTTTGCGATAAAGTTCTAGAAAATGGCTAATAGGGATGGAATTTGCCAAATTTTTAACAGATTTTGTTAAAATTCAATACGTGCCATAGAAATCGCGATTCTAAAATGATTTTTCGATAAAGCGGTCAATAGAGATGGAGCTAGACCATTTCTAAACCGATTTTGTTGAGATTCTACACGTGCGATGAAACTGTATTTCTAAAATGATTTTTTGATAAAGTTCTGAAATATGGCCATCGCTATGGAACTAGGCCATTTTTTAACCGATTTAGTAGAAATTCGACATGTGGGATCTAACTGTCGTAAAATGATGTTTGATAAAGTTCTTGAATATTGTTATTAGGGATGGAACTAAGCCATTTCTTAATCGACTATGTTGAAATTCGTGACGTGCGATTGAAATGGGTTTCTTAAATGATTTTTTGATAAAGCTGTGGAATATGGTCAATAGAGATGGAATTTGGCCATTTCTTAACCGATGATGTTACGATCTAAATTTGATTATTAAATGATTTTTTGATAAAGCTCTGCGTATCTGAACAAAAAGGACGATATATTTTAGAACTTAGTCAAAAAATCATTTTACAATCTTATTTCCATCATACATGTCTAATTTTATCATAATAATAATAATTCCCAACAACCAATCACCCCTCACTGGCCGCACGCGGGGAGTCACCATCAACATTATTATTATTTTTTGAATATAATTCCGGGGAAATTATAAACAAGGATATCGTTCTACTGAATTAAAAATTAAAAAAAAGAAACAAAACAGCAAAAATAAATTATTACCAATTAATCGAAATAAAAAATGTATTTAAAGAGTTATAATTAGAGGAAAGGAGGAGAGGAATTTTAAAGAGTTATAATGAGGAAATTTAGGAGAATATTATCCCGCCGCAAAAAAGGAGAGACCGACTCATGGTTTGCTTAGAGCAAGCAAATTTAAAACTGGGAAAAGTGGAAAAAAAGTGAAAAAAGAGAAATAAAAAAAAACAAAGTTAAACAAAAATAAAATTAAGAGAAACGCAATGAAGACAGCAAAAAGAAAAAAAAATGTTGAAAATTATAAATACTCGATAGTATTTAAGTCAAATAGATAAAAAATAATAATCTAGGAATAAAAAAAATTGCTTTATCGATTGGTAGCAAATAATAATTTCTTAATAGCGACTTTGCTAATGTGGTAGTCAAGAAGTTCGAAATATTTATTAGTCTCACGCAGCATTCTTGTAATAGGCTCGTTCTGGCCGTAGATCGTTCTATGAGGAGCAATTCTAAAAGCTGGTGTCGTTCTCAAAGCGCGTGCGTTTACGTTAAGATTTACCTTTTCGAGTAGAGCTGAAGAATCTACACTGCCAGATAAAAGTCGATGAATGAAAACGATATCCGCAACAGATCGTTGCTTACTTAGTGGCTTTAAGTTAATAAGCTCAAAGCGGTCGAGATAAGGAGGCAAATTATAAAGCGCAAAAATTTACGTTGTATCGCTTCAATTCTTCGTATGTATACTCCATGATGGGGACCAAACCTGACTAGCATACTCGAGCATGGGCCGAACAAATATCATATAGAGAGCCCTCGTAACATAAGAGTTCAAAAATTCCTTAGACCAGCGTTTCACAAATCCGAGCGAAGATTTGCTCTGTTGACAATAAAATCGATGTGATCTCTAAAGTTAAGTTCGCGGTCACAAATTACACCTAAGTCCCGTATGGTTAAAATGTTTACAACAACAGCGCTGTTGATGATATGCTCTCGACTAATGGAATTTGCGCGTTTTCTTGAGTATGTTATGAATTGGCATTTGCTCACATTCAGATCAAGATTATTTTTAGTACACCAAATTGTGAAGTTATTGAGGTCATTCTGCAATAGGTTAACATCGATGGAACTTGAAATTTGTCTGTAAATTTTCATATCGTCCCCATAAATGGAAATTGATGAGTTTTTGATAATGAAATCGACATCGTTGATGGATAAGATGAAAAAAATAGGCCCAAGATGACTGCCTTGCGGTACCCCGGAAGTAGCTTTAAAAGGAGCAGATATGGATGACCTAAAGATCATCTGATAGTTACGTTCGCTCAGATAAGAGTCCATCCATGGGAAACCCTGTCAAACTCCTTGCTGAAATCCGTGGTAATAACATCAACTTCCTTTCCAACTTCAATAACGTTCAAAGTATCAGAAGCAAAACCGGATCCGTATTGGTTGTAGTAGATCGTCCTCTAAGGCAGCCATGCTGATTCATTGAAAACAGTGGTTTACATTGGAAGTAAAGAGAATCGTACACAATACTCTCGAATAACTTGGGGATGCAGGACAGTTTTGCAATTGGCCTATAGTTAGAAACGTCTGATTTACATCCCTTTTTATGGGTTTGAATTATAAAGGAGCGCTATTAAAAAAATTTGCGAAAAAGCCAGCAATGGTTTTGGGGTCACCAGAGCTATGATCGCCGAACTTCATAATGGAAGGATATCCATCTGATTTTTACTTATAATTAACGAATTACCAGAAGCGCTTTGGGTCAACGATTATTTCTGACTGCATACTACTGATGTAATCATTATAGAGTTCATGAGATATGATCGAAAATGCATTGTAAACGTTCACGTAATTCAAGTAATCCGAGCCCAATCACGTCTTTAAGAAATTTTTCCAGTTTTTGTTTGTTTGATTACGCAGTGATCGCAATTCTCTGTTGTACCAGGATGGAACTATCCGTTTGTGTCTTCGTATAGTATAAGGAATGAACTGTTGAAAGCATTCAACCATCGCGGCATAAAAATTGAGAGTTTGAGCATCCAGGTTGTGATTATTATCGAGAATGCAGTTAAAATCGACGTTAGGTAATAATTCATTGAGCTTCTTAAAATCGGCCTTACGAAGATTAAAACTGTTAAAGTTAATGTTAACTCTACATAGTTCGCTGGAAAATGAAATTAAAAGAAGAAGATGATACAAGTCAATTGTGCAGAGAACCAGATTTGTTTCCAAGACTCTGCAATTATTTGCGCCGGAAGAGAATATACTCATGTTGCTTGTTGGGATTGTTCTTGATGTTACTGATCTGCATCAAACCGGAATTAGAAAAATTATTAGTAATCAAAATCTCAATTAAAGATCGTGCATTCTCAGCAACATAATGGGTATTGTCCTCGGATTGTGCCCATATAAGCTCCGGGAGGTTAAAATCTCCGACGACAAAAAGGTCATCTAAAATAGCAGTCATCTGTTAGCAAAAAGGAAATTAACAGCATCTACGAGAAGCTGGTAGGTGTCCGAACCATCTTTGCGAAAAACGTTATAATCTGACGTAAAGTATTCATTACTGTTAAAGTCATTAGTTAAATTTGTTTCAGTGAGTGCAAAAATGTCATAAGAAAGGGCTTTAAATTTGCAAAAATACTTCGCGGGATTTTGTTCGTAGTCCCCTTACATTCTGGTAATAAAGGGACTGATAATTCAGTTTTTTTGGTTTGCACTTTACGAGTATAATAATTATTATTGGACGGAGATCGATAAATTCTTGCAGGAACGTTGATTCAGGCCATGATGCTGGGGACAGTAATAGTTCGAACAGAGTTTCCGGGACCGTCACTTTAAATGAGGAGACATGACCATTATAGCGAGATATATTTTTACATTGTACTTGGTTCGAGCCAACTCTAATGTCAGGCAGATTCAAAATAGAGTTAATGTGCGCAAGAATATCTACATTTGTTGTCGAGATACTGAGGCCTGGAAACGAATATATTCTTATGCTTAGGAGCTTGTTACAGGCTGGCTACTGCCAACCTGAAGATATCACTAAGCGCACGCAGAGGCCTCCACGGTGATTTTTGCCGGCTACATTCTCAGGGAGAAGTGCAAAGGGTCGTGGGGATGGAGGCATGCGTGGCTCCTGGCTTACACCGTGGTTACAGATATTTTATAAGAGGAAAAAAATGCAAATAATAATAACCGCGTTCCGCTGAAATTTGTCGGCCGGAACCTGAGGAACGAACCGCAGAAAAATTTAAATATAAAAAATTATAACGGTAGAGGGGTGCACGGTGGTAAACACCGGTTTCGAATCCGGATGCGGGCACCAAGGGACCGCCAACCCTACGCCGACACAGGAAGGGAATCCCCCCCCCCCCCCTTAACTCACCAAACCCGGAAACTTCAATAATTCATTTTTTTTTATTTAAGGTAGGCAAAAATCCCAACTTCCCACGATAAAGAGAGAAAGGGAGAGAACGATAGAGAGAGAGAAATGTGCACCGAGCGCGCGACTGTTACCCGGCGCTCGATTACAAAAATATTATCTCAATGCAAAAAATTAAAAAAAAATTTAGAACTTTTTTTTTACAAAAAAAATCGTACCTTAAATAACACCAAAAAAATTACCGGTGCGACCTTGGGCGGTCGTCATGCCACAGGGTCACCGCCCCAGACCGTTGCGGCTTCGTGCCGATACTATTGCGGGGCCTCTCCCCGATACTAATAAGACAAATAGCCGGTTGGCTACCCGTCGTCGTTGCGGGCCTCTCCCCGATACTAATAAGACAAATAGCCGGTAGGCTACCCGTCTCGATGCAGGGCCTTTCCCCGATACCAATACAAAATAGATAAAACGAACGGCCGGATGGCCACCCGTAAATAATTGGTTGGGCGTTGCTTCGAAAAAATGTTGACCTTGATAGGCCGCCAAATAAAAATATCACGGCCGACCTCATCTGGCCACCCGTTAACCGTCCAACGATGCGGCACTTCTGCCGGTATATCAAAATAGAATTGTCTTGGTTGACCACCCGGATGTTGCGGTATCTTACCGATCAAACAAAAAAAAACTCGTGAATGGCCTCGTACGTTGCGGTACTTTCACCGTTTATATAATAAAAAAAAATCAGCGAGCACCCGTAATAATGCAGCACCCGTAGTTAATGCGGCACCCGTTAATAATGCAGCACCCGTATATAACTTGGCAGAATGGCCTCGATAATTAGAACCAAACGAAAATTTTATTTATTTGAAGGATACTACTGTATTTTAAAGGTTTTCTTGTATTTTGATATAAAAACCAGAAATGTCTTTGCGAACCATAACTTGCCACCCCACTCATTGAGTTTTCATATTTTTCACCATGAACTCACTTCAAATTTCGACACCAAAAAGTTCTTTTTATTAACAATTTGTATTTATTTATTAATTAAATAATTATATTTAAGCAACCACATAAATGAATCATATACAATTTCACTATGACTAAACTTAAATTATAAAATAAGTTTTAATTTATAGGTGGATTTACAACGCAAAAACATAATTGCATAAAAAAAAAATCTAAACTCGAGCACAAAATTATTACTCGATTTTTCTGTTCACATTCCAAAACGAGACTCTATTTTTAATTGAAATTCGAAAAACAGACTTTTTTTATCAAGATTCCAAAACAGACTGTCAACAAAAAAAAATCTCCCACCAAAACAACGACGCGCAAAACATTCCAGAAGGATTATCTTTCTTCTCTGTTTCTCGTTTACATCAATTCGCATTGATGTAAACGAGAGGCATATAAGTAAAACATTCTTATGGAATGTTTTGCTTTTCGCACACCCGATGAACAGAAACCCAACAAAGCCAATTCACACAGCGACTTTATTGAGCTACTCCGTAGACTAAAATTTTACCAAAAAAAATTTTTTTTTCCCAACTGAGGAAATTGTTATCGACAGAATGATCGTAACAAGCTGCTCTGAGTTTGCAGAGGGGTGTAAAGTTACTGATATTTTCTGGGTTAGTGGAAAAATTATCGGATATAGGGGCTATTTGTGTTGGAGGGGTAAAATTGTTGATTGTTGATTGAAATAGTGTGAGAAACAGGAACTGCTGATGTTGTAGGTGAAAGACGGCTGTTGATTGACTGAGTATTCGTTGATAGAAGTTCATGTTGAAGAGAGATGGCATTTGGAGGAACTTCTGTTGCTATAGGTTGGTTTGTTGTCACGCAGTTCATCAACTCGCTACAGATGTCCTTCGTGGTTTTAAGTTCGTTCTCAAAGCAGGAGATAGATGAATGTATATGTTCGGAGATGCTGATAGTGGTTTTCTTAAAACCATCACTAAGAACGAAGCTGAAATCTTCGAATTTACGGAAAAGCTCTGCTATATCCTTCGAGTGTGATAATAAATATTCTATAGTGAGCCGGCTATGATTCATAAATTCACTTGTAAGTTGATTGTTGTGTTGTTTAATTAGTGACATATTCGTATTCACATCCGAAAAAGTTATATCAAATTTGTTGCAAAATACCTCATTCACAATAGCGTCGAAATTATCGATAAATTTTAGAATTTTTGCAGTTGGAGTTACTTGCAATATTGTCATCAATGCGGTCAAGCGAACTCGAAATGTCATCAACACTAGCGCACAATAAATTTAGTGTAGGCCGTGTGACAAACTTAAGGTAAAAGTCAATTTTAAATAAAATTTTCCGTAAATTCATTTATTTTTAAAAAACTCTTTGTCATAGATCGAAAAATCTATCCTAAAACCAGTTTTTACGTAGTAAATGATTTACCTTGAGTTTGGCACACAGCCCTATTTAAACTAGTAAAACAGATACTTTATTCCTGACATGTTTTGAACCCTGCTCTCCTGAAATATTTTTCTAAAGGCCCTCGGAGGTTTAAACGGAGGGAGAGGAGCGATGTGACTTCCCGCGTGTCCGCGAGAGTTATTAGGTTAGGTTTCAGTGGTTGACACTTAGGCCATTGTTGGCCCATTGTGATTCACACCACATCAATAACCCATTCACCTACTCACACAACTACAGTATACCATCTGCACATTGCAAGCTCCATGTCAACCTGTACATTGACATAGACGGTGGGGTGGGTCAGCCCTGAATCCTGCACTCCATCAGAGGGTCTTAATTGGTTCATTAACATCACCGATTGTAATCGATGATGAAAATTCGATTTGCATCTAGCCTCTGATGGGATTCGAACTCAGTAGCCTCTACAATTCGGTGTGATATCAAAGAGCTGTATGTCGAAGGCCAAAATTACGAAGGACCGAATGTGTCGAAGGGCCGAACGTCTCGAAGGACCGCATGTGTCGAAGGGCCAAATGTGTCAACGAGGTTAATATAATTTTTTTAATTTGTTTTAAGGAATATTTCGTAATTTTTTTCAAATATTAATGAATTTGCTTGATAAAATTTCCCTACGGCAAAATGAAATTATATTAAAAACAAATAGCAGAGTTACAAAAGTCAAAAAGAAATAAAACATTATTAAATGTTAAACAATATTTCAAAAATAACTTCTTATAATATTTACTTTCCATTTTATAAGGAGTTCCCCACTTAAATTTACTACGCATTTATAAATGACAAATATACCTAAGCATACCAGTTTGATCTTTAAGGCTCGCATGAACAGTCTAATAATCAGCCCAAATATTCAATCCAATCTGTTTTTCCAAAATCTGTCCCAATTGATCGTCAAAATCGATATCAAAGCATTTTTTTTTCAAATACAGTCTTGACCAAAAGTATTGAGCACCCATAATATCTTACAATTTTTTTGGGAGTATCAATTTGAAATAAACTGAAACAATTTTTATAGGTTCACATTACCATTTATTTATATAAAATTAATATTTTGTCGGTCCATCCTTTGCCTTAATTACGGCAGAAATTCTTTTTACGTATGGCGTTCCATTCGTGGTGCAGACAGCGTTTTAGGTCTTTTTGTTATTTATTGTGTAGCGCCTGACTCTCCGTTTTAATAAACTCCGTAAAAGTTCTATGGGGTTCAGGTCCGGGGAGTGGGCAGGCCACTCAACAACGCAGATTCTAGAATGTTTATGTATTTTGAAGAGTTCATGTGGCCCTCACACACGAACATTTCGCCAACTCCTGAATTAATCATGCAGCCCCAGACCATTATGCTGCCCCCGCCGTGTTTTACAGTTGGTACTACTACTACACCAGGTGTACTAAAAATCTGAAATAATGAAAATGTAAACAGACTTCAGAAAACTAAAACATTTGTATCGATGAATTTTATTTTAAAATCATATTATTAGGGCATAGAATTGTCAACTTACTTAAAAATTTCATTCGTCTGACCACACGATATTTGACCAATCTTCTTCGGTGAAACTTTGATATTTTATGGCCCATTTATACCGAGCCTTCTTGTTTTTTCGGAGTGCCAGGGTTTTTTCCTGGCTTTACAGCCTTTCAAACTAGCTTCCTGAAGCCTTCTGCAAGTGATGCGAGCAGAGATTGGTTTCTTAATTTCTACTGACAACTCAGCAGCGAGGTTTGAAGAAGTTTTTTTTCCTATTTTTTAGTTCTTCTTGCTTCTCTCACTAACTTAAGGTCGTGACGGTATGTGGAGATGCGTTTGCGTGTACCTATTACTGTGTGATCCACTAGCAGTGAATCACTCAATAGTACATTGCAGAGATTGGCGTGAACATTTTACAGTTTTAGAAATCTCTACTTGTGATTTCCCTTGCTCATGCAGAAGCTGTATCTATGCACACGTTATTCTAAACTTAACTCTTTTTGTTTCGGCATCTTGCAATAATATCACTAAATTTAACAAATCAAAACACCAAAAGCGGACTACATCGCTGGATGTGTACGCAATGAGCGAAAGTAGCGAGCTGACAAATAAATACAAAATTTAAAAATAACAAATTTTGTTGCACCATATGGTTTATTGCCACACATGCGGTGGGAGTGACTGTTTTTAGTCCTTTTTGATGTCGAAAAAAT
The DNA here is from genome assembly GCA_932526605.1 of Nephrotoma flavescens. Lineage (NCBI taxonomy): Eukaryota > Metazoa > Arthropoda > Insecta > Diptera > Tipulidae > Nephrotoma > Nephrotoma flavescens. Next base: position 166,046,491 of record OW052222.1, on the reverse strand, counting down.
AATAAACAAACAAAAGGGGTTGTTTTATGTTCTACTTATCGTGTACGCCCCAAACTTATAGGGTACTCAATACTTTTGGCCAACGCTGTAATTCGTAAATCATCAAATCCTTAGTTTACCGCTTATTAAAACACTAAAGGTTGATTTATATTATCCGTTCCTTTCAGGAACATATCGTGTCAGAGATCATCAATACGTTTCAATTCAGACATTTTCCTCGTATGCTTGTCATATCAGGCAAGATATCTTATTCTTATGTTAAAATACTATTAGTACGGCCGGCCCGAATCAATAAAAAATATTTTTTCCAAAATCAAGACTTTAGAACTAGAAGAAAAGAAAACCGGGATTTTGAAAACCGGGATTTTGAAAACCGGGATCTTGAAAACCGGGATTTTTAAAATCGGGATTAACATTTTAACATTTTATGAATGTAAAAAATACTAACTTTAGAAAACCAGGCTTTCCAACTACCAGGGGTAACATGTTGTGACATCACATTTTCGCTGCTTTGTCGAAATTTATGTTTCTGAATCGTAAACAAATTGTTTGGTGATAGAAATGTATTAGATATATCTCAATCTTTTGATCTAGCAGGGTTGAAACTGATATAACATATGAAATAGTGTCCCAATTTATTGTAGAGAAGCGAGACATAAACTACGATAAATATTCGAAAATGTGATGTTACAACATGTCACCCCAGGCTTTTTTGCAAAACTAAGGGCCGTACTATTGAATTCGACGTTAATTTTTGACGACTATCGTTCTCCTTTAGTAAGCGTAGAAACAAAAGAGAACAGAATAGTAAAAATTCAATACATTTTTCTTTTTTCTTCTTTTGTCTACTATAGGAAAACGATAGCCTTGGAAAATGAATGTCGAATTCAATAGTTAGGCCCCAGTGGATTTTTGAACAAATATTTTGAAAACCAGGATCTTTAAAACGGGGATTTTCAGAACCAGAATTTAAAAAAGTCAGTCTTTGGAAAAACCATGCTTTTACTATTTTTGCAGTGAAGAATTAATTTTCAACTATCGTTGACCTTGGTCGTTTTTTGACGTACATATAAGCAGAAATAATGTTTTTTATTGTAGAATGCAGTTTCATCAAAAAACCAGTGTGAGCTATCTTTCTTGAAAGTATCCGGTTGAACAACAAATATTTCGATTATTTGCACTTGCCTTGGAAATGCAAGTGCAAATAATTCAAATTCATAAACAAAAATTTTTATCAGGTTGGGTTGGTTTACCGTAATGAGAAAACAATTTGTTTCGTACTCCCATCAAATTGTATCTGAAGTGGCAATCTAAGCTCTTACAAACTTCATATTACGTTTTAAATGATTTTGTTTAAATAACGCTGTACGAGTATTACTATCCACTCACTATTCACTCATATTTCACATAATATGAGATATTTAAGTTCTACATAATGTACACACGACACAATAAATGTGACGAACTGGATGTACTTTGTGAAAAACGAGCAAATGACATAACAAACAATTTTCGTTTGATAACAACCAAGAGCAGTAACAGAATCAGCAGCAGAACATCAGGAACAAAAAAAAAAATAAAAAATAAATGAAATTTCTTGCGGTCATATTTCTTGTGTTGTTTCCATTAAAAAACAAAACAACAACAACAATACGGGAAAAGCCCCCAAAATGTATACGAGCGCAAAAAAAAAACAAACAAAACAAAAACAATTTCCTTCCTCATCCTTTTACAATGGGAACTTTCAGTACCAGAATTTCACTTTACTGTTTTCGCCTTTGTTTTTTATATCATTTTATTTGTGTTTTTTTTTGTTATTTTGGCTTACAAAAAAGAAGTTAAGGATACGCACGCACAATGACTATATGGTATATAAACTGTGTACTGTATATAGAGCTGATGTTATATTTTATATACCGAAGTATATATCCATCCGTAAAAGAAGAAAAGATGGAAAATGAGCATCATTGATTTTACACATTCACAAGAATACAACACACAGCTCGCAATAGCTGAACGAGAAAAGAAGAAATGGGAAATAAAAATGAGGCCGGTTCCACTCCTCGAACGATACTTTTTCCTCCAATACCAACATACTAGCTCAGTTTTCCCACATGGTCGTACAGAAGGATGTGAAGAATGCTCCGCAACTCAGTTGTTAAAATTTTTCGTTAAAGGAAACCCGATCGAAGCTCTTAGTTTCGAAAACGGTTCTTTCTTCTTCAGAAACTTCATCTTCTGAATATCCATTAGACCCTTAAAGATGCCTCTATCATAATTTGGAAGGCCATGAGTCCTCTACCATCTTTAGACCAACGAACGGTTATGCAGGCCATTAAAATACTTGATGATGTTTTTTATGTTTCAAATCCTCATTTGAAATCCCCAGGCCTCCTCATTTAAGATTCCCATACTGTTACGACTGTGTGATCGTGACTAGAATTTTCTTTATGTTATATTCACCTTGGTTCGTGTCTGGTTTAATTGGTTGGGTGGTTTGTGTCTGCTTCCTTTACCGGTTGTTTGTTGTGTTCTGATCGCACGCGCGGCGGTTTTGGTTTTGTACACCCTTTTTGTAATGGCGGGACGGTAGGAGAAAATTGATTCAGAGAGCGAGACCAATGTGCATCGGGTGGGTGCGAAGCAAAACGCTCTGGAAGTATATTTTTTCGGAATGGGTACAAAGGGCCGAATGTTGAAGGGCCGAATGTCGAAGGGCCAAATGTCGAAGGACCGAATGTGTCGAAGGGTCGAATGGGTCGAAGGGCAGAATGTCGAAGGGCCGAATGTCGAAGAGCCGAATGTGTCGAAGGGCCGAATGTGTACAAGGGCCGAATGTCAAAGGGCCGAATGGGTCGAAGGGCCGAATTTTGTTTTTTCTTTTAGAAATATAATTTTTTAAATTTGTTGTTTTATTGAATATTTTGTAAATTTTTTTCATTAAACATAAATGATTTTTTTATGAATTTATGGATTTTACTATTTTTCATCACGTACATTTTGGTGAAGGAAAATTTTGTCATGCGCCACCAATAGGTATATCATTTTTCCTGCTCGTTAACACAATTGTGTGGGTACTCTAAAAGTACCATGTCAAAAATTTATTTTTGTATTGTATGTGTTTTGACCCAACTTACGCATTTGTGTATTCCTTTTAAAATTATTTTCGTCCGAAAAAAACAATATAAATATATACACAATTGTGTTGGTTGTCACACTTCCACACAAGCGAATTTTTTGGCGTAATTTTTTAAAAAAAATTCATCTAACCCAAATTTTTTATCAAAAACGCCATTACATACTTGTATTTTTTACCCACACATTTGTGTGGTTTGGACTTAAATAGTGCAAATTTTTTTATGTTTGAAAAAGGGTTATGTAAAAAAAATAAAAAAATAAACAAATTAAATAAAAAAATAAAAAAAATATATTTCTAAAATTAAAAATAAAAATTCGGCCTTTCGACATTCGGCCCTTTGATATCATACCATTTTTTCTTATATGCTTCTCGTTTTCATCAGTGCGAATTGATGTAAACGAACAACAGAGAAGAAAGAAGATTTGTTTGGTAAGTCTTGATTGGAATTTTGAGGAAAAATGTTAAGTTAAAGATATTAGTAAAATATTAAATCTAATTTTCAAGGTGATAAAGTGGAGTTTTTGGAGATTGAAAACGAGACGCGTTAAAATTTTATTTTTAAGTATTAATTAGCGGGATAAAAGAAAGTTTTTGTAATGGTGTACTTTAATAAAAAATAGTATATATGGCAAAATAAGTGTTTTTCGACAAGTGAAAAAGCAAGAGGCTCTAGTAATTTTTTTTGGTTCGACGTTTTTTTATTTTGATACCGCCACTGTCAAAATCTCGATTTTTCTTTTCATTTTGGCCGGTTGAATAACCACTTCTTGGGTTGTTAGTGCAACATACATACAAAAAAAAAAATTCTTCAAATAATATTGTTGCGGGAATGTGCGTAGTGAATAGATAAGAATAGATATACGTTTTGATGATTGAATGTTTGGTGACGTCGAGCGTAAAACGTATACGAAATTCCTTTGTTTGCGCAATTCAACGATAAGAAAGGGGGACGTCTTTGTCGGGGGCTCACGACCCATTTATTTTACGGGATTTCAACTTCAAGGAGACTTATTATATAGTTTCAACGGTGTAACGGTTTAGACAAAGCAACGCGCATCATTGATAGTGCCCAACCAGGCAAGCGCGAATGCGGGGAGTCGCCCAACTACGGCACCAAGGCCGCACCGGTGGAGTACGGCAAAATCAAGCAGCAACGGTCCGGGTGGGGCGCCTGTGGCATGACGGCCGTCCCAAGGAATTTTTTTATTTTTGAAATAAGAAAATTAATTAAGTTACATTTTTTGTTATTTTTATTTATTTTTTTTTTAATTTTGTTATATTTTTTTAATTTTTGTTTGTTTTTTTAAATTTTAAAACTTTATTATGATCGAGCGCCGAATAACGCTGTGCATTGGTTTCGTTCCCTCCTTGCTGTTCTCGTGGGAAGTTGTTGCTTTTTTCCCTAAATTAATAAAAGAAAACAATGAATTGTTAATTTTTCTCGGTTTGGTATGGTGAGGGGGACTTCTCTTTCCGTATCGGCGTGCTGTTTGCGGCCCCTTGGTACCCGCATCCGAGTTCGAAACCAGGGCTCTACCCCGTTTGAATTCGAACGGATGCGCGCACCAAGGCATCTCACTCTGTTATAATCATTGTGTTGTTCGTTCTTTAAGTTCCAGCCGACGAATTTAGGCGGAACATTCGGTTTATGTTTTTTTATAATTTACGTTTTTTTTTATTTTTATTAAATTCTCTGTAACCACGGTGTAAGCCAGGAGCCATGCAAGCCTCAAACCCCACGATACATAGCACTTCTCTCTGAGTTGTAGCCGGCAAAAGATTACCGTGTAGGCCTGTGCATGCGCTTAGATGAAATCTGCAGGATGGCAGTAGCCATCCTGTAACAATACAATTAATAGCCTGGCTCTGATGCAATGCATTTTGAGCTAGTAGTCTTCGGGTTTAGCAAATGCGCATAGCAAATGCGTTGATGATGGTATAACAAATTCACATCAGGATCAGGTATATGAAGTTCGGCACCAATGAAATCACAATTAATTGATCCATCGGTGGATTTTATCAAGTCTCGATTGAAAATTACACACAGTAAATGATTTCCGAACTGTGCCTGTGGTTGTCTACCAGGTCTAGTTTGAATTCTAGGGAATCACACGTAATCATCAAACTGTTACAATGGGCTGTTTCTAATATCACACAGGCTCTTAGAATAATTGCAGACGAATTACGTAACCTGGTGAATAAAAAACGCTCTACTACAATCTTCCTCCATTTACCATAATTGCAGCCAGTTCCCAGTTTGTACGACTTGATTCCGGGTCGATAGGTAGATTTTCTTATTTTGTTTTTCAATTTTGTCTTTCTGACAAATGGGTGTCCTATAAAAGATCTAGCTGTATGACTGCAAGAAATTAAATTAAAAATTATGAAAAATAGTTTTCATATTTTTCTTCAGTTTTAGTGTCGATTTTTGTTTTTCAATCCCCTTCGAATTTCTGAAAGTTCAAGCGTTGATCTCAGAACTTAAGCTGACTTGGGTAGACCACCTTTGTATCGCCGAAAGAGGTGATCATTATTATATTTTTTATTACTAATACCTAGCATCTTTTGATGTCTCGAAACAATAGAAAACAGCTTAGATTTGGAATTGTTGTCGTGTTTACTCTTTACGGAAGGTATGTTACACTTCGTATCATGATGCTCAATCGAAAAACCATAAAGACATAAACCTCGCATGCGCGAAACGGATAGCTTGAATAGCAATAATTTCCACTCATGTCCTTGGATTAGTTCGGACTAGTAATAGATTTGACATCTTCTACAATTACGACTATTTTTTCCGAACGATTTGGGCATATTTTAGCGCCTTTCAGTCTCGTCCCTAATAGTTTAATGGATCCATTTTTGTTTTTTATACCACCACTAACCTTACACCCGAATGCCTTTACGCTGGCATTTTTTTTCAAGAAGTGGTCAGGCATCGTTCCCTGGAGGTTTCAATGCTTCCACCACCACCTCTCTACTAATAAAATTGTTTGTATTCATTTTCATTGTAGAATTGATCAAAAGTCGAAAAAATCATCAAAATTTTATAATATAAAATAATCATTGTCACCTTGAAAGGAATTTAGAGTATCTACGGCTCTTGGTACTCTTAGCGCTCCTAGCGTTACCTAAAAGGCAAAAAACAGTTAGAAAACGATGGAGGACTTACAAGCTGACGAAGAGAAAACCACTGTCATTTAACATAAAGTGAAAATCAAGGACAGCGGTTCTTTCATTTAAGAAAATCAACATTATTCGTGATGATATATTGTTGGATAACTTCAAAGAGTAGTTTTAAGTGATAGCACCACACAATGGTTGAGCTGCAATGTAAGGCAAACATTAAGATACGAGATTATAGACAGCAATACATAGGCGAGTTATGAAAAATACAATCCATAACAAGCGACAGCAGCAAGCTTAGAAAACCTAGAAATTTAGTTACAATATTAGCGAACCAAGATTACGCTCTAACAGATGTGATGTTAAAGATACTAAGTTAAAACCTCACTTGCAAAATTTTGTAATATGGAAAAAAATGAACGAAGTGAAGTCATGTTGGAATATCTTATCACAAAAACTTAAAAACAAATTCATCAGGGACGGGATGTTGTAAAATTACTTTTTTTCATACTGTTGAAATTTACACCTCTTTATCAAAAAACAAAAAGAGATAAACAATTTATTCTAGTAGCTTACGATCGCAATATAAAACGGTAAAATGTTACAGTGATAAGTTTTATAAAAAATAAAAACTCACCATAAGGCGTTCATATTTCAAAAAATTCCATCGAATAAAGGCTTTCTGATTGTTGTTGTTATTGGTTCTGTGACATACACTAATAATAAATTTTAGCAAGAAATTAATCAAGAAACTTAATGCTCCTGCTATATTGACCTTTCGGAAAAAGTAGACAAAAAATCCAAAAAATATTCACCTGCACATTGCAAGCTCCATATCATCCTGTACACTGACATGGACGGTAGGTCGGCGTTGAATTCTGCACTCGAACAGAGGGTCTTAGTTGTATTAGTTATGTTTATTAACATCACCGATCGATGACGAAAATTTGATTTAGCATCCTGCCTCTGCTGGGATTCGAACCCAGTACCTCCCGGTTCAAGCGCCGAAACTTTAACCACTGCACCACTTGTCCGGTAGCAATATTTTAATATTTTTTGTGAGGAATAGTGGAAACTTTATTGACCGAACTAGAATATTTTTTATAGACGAAAATTTCAAAAATTTTATTTGCTCAATAATCGGCTATATTTAATATCGTACCAAATGAGCACAAGAAAGAGTTTTGAACCAATGGAATGTGGCGAATAAGGGCGAAAGAACTAAGCAGCTTTTGCGGAATGTATAGAAGGGTATCATAGTTTAAGAACTAAACTATCCTTTGGGTAATGGCGAAGACTTAACATCAAGGGTACCCATCTACGATTCTACAATAAATGACATATTAATTTCCAACGAAAATATTGTCTAATCCAAGACCTTTCAAACAATTTACTAGATGAGTAATGGAAAAGACGTAAAGCAATCTCGTAGTATGGGTCCAATGGTAGGTACCCGACCCCCTTGAAGAAGAGATCCTAAACGCTTTTCAATTCTCCGAAATAAAAATAAAAGAAGATGGACATGAAAAAAATTCGAACCGTAAAACCCATTCTTGAGATATTATCGGTACCGACATCAATCCATCCAGATATGTAGATGGACGGAGAAGCTTCTTTTTGTATTTTTGGGATCAGGGACCTTCAAATCGTCGAGATCGTCGGTGGTTTTGGACCACGGTCTTTTTCCATAATTTTTATCAGAATTTCAAGGGCAAAAAAAGCCACTCAACAGCGGATATAAAATGATGTTATTGGCGCGTTTGAAGAAAAAAATTGGAAAAAACGACCCAAGCCACAGTTTTTTGGAAACGATGGCAAAATTGTACGAATCGAAGTTCGAATCGTTTCCGCATCCACTGTGTTCTCCGCCGAGCGTTTACTACCTCTTCGTGGACCTCAAAAAAGCTCCTGAGAAGGGGATTTGCTTTAAACGCTGATCGTTCTATAAAAAGCGGTTTCAATGTTTCGGGAAGACGGTGGCCTTGAAAGTTCAATTTTTTTGGCCATTTTCCAGAACATCTTCCAAAAATCATTTAAGGATCCCATTTACATCGAACATACCGAATCCTATCATAATCGGTTAAGAAATTACTGTATTCCGCCGTATCCCAGAACTTTTTCCAAAAATCATTTAAGAATCTCATTTCCATCCAACATAACATATACAACCCTATCACAATAGGTTAAGAAATTACCGAGTTCCGTCCCAGATGAACATTTTCCAGAACTTCTTTCAAAAATCATTTAAGAATACCATTTCCATCAAACATGCTGACTCTCATCATAATCGGTTAAGATATGGGATCGGTTAAGATAGCCATATTCCAGAATTTCTTCCCAAAATCCTTTAAGAATCTCATTTTCATCAAACAAACACAATTCCATCATAATCGGTTAAGAAATTACCGAGTTCCGCCCCAGGTGGCCATATTCCCAAACTTCTTCCAAAAATCATTTAAGAATGTCATTTCCGACAGACATAACCAATCATAATCGGTTATGAAACTACCGAGGACCGCCCAAGGTGGCGATATTCCAGAACTTCTTCCAAAAATCATTTAAGAATCCCATTTCCGTCCAACATACCCAATCCTATCATAATCGATTAAGAAAATACCGAGTTCCGCTACGGATGCCATATTCCCGAACGTGTTCCAAAATCATTTAAGAGTCCCATTTCCATCAAACATACCCGATCCCATACCGGACAAGTGGTGCAGTGGTTAAAGCTTCGGTACTTGGACCAGGAGGTACTGGGTTCGAATCCCATCAGAGGCTAGATGCAAATCGAATTTTCATCATCGATTTCAATCGGTGATGTTAATAAACACAACTAAGACTCTCTGGTTGACATGGAGCTTGCAATGTGCAGGTGGTATACTGTAGTTGTGTGAGTAGGTGAATAGGTTGACAGGTTGACATGGAGCTTGCAATGTGCAGGTGGTATACTGTAGTTGTGTGAGTAGGTGAATAGGTGAATGGGTTAATGATGTGGTGTGAATGCGTGGTATCACAATGGGCCAAAAATTGGCCTAAGTGTCAAACCACTGAAACCCATCATAATCGGCTAGAGTTAATGCAGGCATAGTAGAATTTTCGAGCCTAGAGTTAATGCAGGCATAGTAAAATTTTAGCAATACCGATTTTGGAGCTACTGGTTTTAATAGATATAAAATTCATAATGCATTGCTGAGAGACTTTTTTAATTTATCGACATGATGCTTCGAACTCAGATTACAATCAACAATAATTCCAAAATACTAGAAACTCTCAACAGCTTCAATGGAAATGCACGACCTGGGGCAATTAACGGCATTACAAAAACTGGAATGATACGTTAACGGTGAATGTAAAATACTGCTACCCAAACTAAAATGCATAATCTAAGTTTTGTCACTTAAAATTAAGAAATGCTGGTCAAACCATTTCCTTAAAACTAAAAGGTCCGCTGCAATTTTACGGCAAACATCAGTTTGTGAGGACCCACGATAACATAAGCTCATATCATCTGCAAATGCAACAATCGTGCCTGCCAAATTTGTACTAAAAATTGAGTTTATGTAAATCAAAAATAAAAGAGGTACCAAGAAAGAACCTTGAGGAACACCAATGTTTAAAACATAAGGACAGCTCATAGTTCCATTCACCTTAACAACATGATTACGATTTGCAAGATACGATATAAACCAATTTTAGAAAGCTTGTGTAATAGAAGGTTATGGTCAACCATGTCAAAGGCTTTCTTTATGTCCACAAAAAGCCCAGCGCAAGAGTCGGAATTATTTAGCGATGCATGCACGTTGTTTAAAAATTCAATTATAGCAGACTCTGATAACAACTTTTAATACCATGCTTCTCTAAAAATACCACCATTCTAAATTTAATAATTTTTTCCATTATTTTTAACAAAACTGGTTATAGAGCGATCGGCCGGTAATTATTTAAGTCGCATCTGGAACCATTTTTATGAAGAGGTAGTACAATCGCTGACTTCAAAATTTCAGAAACAATACCGGTTTCAAAACAACAATTAAAAATATGACATAAAGGAGGACATATAAGACTAATGGAATTTTTAATTAAGTTATTGCTAAAACCGAACATATCGTAAGAGTTGCTTGATTTTAAAGAAGTAATTGCTTTAGAAACTTCAAGATCGTCAATAGGGTGGAAAAAAAAATGATTGCTCAACGTAATCGCCGTCACGCTCCATAGAACTTCTATAAATAAATGGAAGACTAGACTTCAAATTTGAAGCAATACTTCCGAAATAATTGCTGAACTCATTGGCAATATCAGAGGCATCAGTTAATAAATCATTATTAGAAGAATTAATAGAATTAATGAGCTTAATATTTGACGAATTTTTACTTAATATGTCATTGCTAGTACGCCACATAAGTTTGGAATCTCCGGACCAGTTGTCAAATCTCTTTTTATAGTAAGCAACGCGAGCAGCAATAGTTTTCTTTTTAACGTTGATTGTTTCTAGCATATTTTGCTTTCCTCAATAACCATTTTTTTCGTTTAATCATGTTTAATAATGCCTCAGAGATCCATGGTTTAATAGGACGATTACTACGTGACTTTAGTGAATCTAGGCTAGCTGAGAAAACATCATTCCAAAGCGTTAGTAATACATCAACAGCTGCACACGGGATCATCAATAGCATAAATAGGAGAAAAATTAACATTACTTAACAGTTCCAAGAATTTCGATAGAATGATTTTTGGCTTAACAGGTAATCTATCATTACTTTTCACCTGATTAATCTCGATCACAACATCCATCAAATGATGGTCAGTAATCAAATAATTAAATAATTCAACATTGACGCGGGATAAATTATTGTCACGTAATCTGCAAAAGAAGTGATCAATACAGGTAGAAGTAGTATCAGTTATTCTAGTTGGATCATTAATAAGCCGCCCCGGTGGCTAAGTGGTCAGCATGCTTTCATCAATAAAAAAAATTTAAAAATAAAAGGTTTAGAATGCCTGATGCGGATAAAAACATTGTCAAAACTGTCAATGTTGACAAATAAAAAGTAATTTTATCATTTAAAACTAATAAAACTAAAATTAAATAGAATATCCAACACCAAAACTGATTAGCAATATAAAATTTAATTACAGTGACAAAAAAGATAAGTATAGAGTGAATAACAATTAAAGGTAAATAAAACTTAATTAACATACAAAAAAAAAATTACTTGTGTTTATTAGTTGACCAACTACTTCAATGGGAAAGTCAGGTAACGGGTGATGACGCTGGAGATAGTGTAGATGCTGTTATAGCAGCACTATTATTAGTATCCAATAAACGAAATAATTTCTCGATTCGAACGATATCAATGTACGAGAAAACTTGATGTACAGATGAATGAAGAAGATGCAGATGAAGCAGATTTCCGTAAGTAGATTTTATTATCTTTGCGCCATAAAAAGTGAAATTTATTTCTGATTTTGATTTTTTTTTAGCCTCATTGTAAAGCATAGACTGATGTCTTGTGAAGTGCTGCAGAATGTTGATTCGATGATCGGGACAATCTTTGGAGACATCGCCAGTCAGCTCGCAATTTCCATCCAACATATTCAATCCCATCATAATCGGTTAGGAAATGGCCAAGTTCCGTCTCAGATGGCCATATTCCAGAACTTCTTCGGTTATGAAATTACCGAGGACCGCCCCAGGTGGCGATATTCCAGAATTTCTTCCAAAGATCATTTAAGAATCCCATTTCCATCCAATATACTCAATCCCATCATAATCGATTAAGAAATTACCGGGTTCCGCCCCAGATGCCATATTCCAGAACTTCCTCCAAAAATCATTTAAGAATCTCGTTTCCATCCAACATATCCAATTCCATCATAATCGGTTAAGAATTGATCGTGTTCCGTCCCAGATGGCCATATTCCAGAACTTCCAAAAAAAATCATTTAAGAATCCCATTTCAAACCACCATACTTAATTCTATCATATTCGGTTAAGATTTATCGAGTTCCGGTCCAGATGGCCATATTCCAGAACTTCTTCCAAAAATAATTTAAGAATCCCATTTCAATCCAACATACCCAATCTCATCATAATTGGTTTATAAATTACCGAGCTCCGCCCCAGGTGGCCATATTCCAGAACATTTTCCAAAAATCATTTAAGATTGTCATTTCCATCCAGCATACCCAATCCCATCATAATCGGTTAAGAATTGATCGTGTTCCGTCCCACGTGGCCATATTTCAGAAATTCTTTAAAAAATCGTTTAAGAATCCCATTTGTATCTCAGATGGCCATATTCCAGAACTTCCTCCAAAAATCATTTAAGAACTCCATTTCAAACCAACATACCTAATTCCATCATATTCGGTTAAGATTTATCGAGTTCCGGCCCAGATGGCCATACTCCAGAACTTCTTCCAAAAATAATTTAAGAATCCCATTTCCATCCAACATAATCCAATCATAATTGGTTAGGAAATGGCCGAAGAGGTGCGTTGGAATGAACGTATTACGCGCATGAATGAAACTATGTTGATGAATAGTGTCGAATTTTGAAAAACATTGTTTGTTCAGTAGTTACCGACCAAACGACACAGTAGTTAAATCTTTGGCGTTTGGATTGGGAGATACGGGGTTCGAATGCCGATAGAGGCAGCATTCAAAAGCGATTGTTCATCATCTGATTACGATAGGTGATAGAAATGAGCACAACTATGATACCTTGTCGGAATGCAGAATGCATTGGCCAATCTTTCTTCCATGCCAGTACTATAGGTTGGCATGGAGCTATGCAAAGCGCAGATGGTTAAAAAAACCGGACCTGTAGCCGAACGTCCTCGATTTGGCAGGCGAGTGCGTAAGGTAAGGAGGTGAAAAGCGAACTGTGAAAGAGTTGTGACTGCTACGGCCCCAGAACAGATTGCAAAGATTAAATACAAAAAAAAAAAAAATAATTAGCTCAGAATAGTTCCAGGATAAGCGTGTAAATTGACTTCTCGTATATTCTAACCAATCCCTTGAAATTTTATCACTATCATTGAAACAGAATCCATAGTGGATTTTGGAATCGAGCACCTAAATTGCCAAAATCGGAGAACCTCACATTTTGTTGGGATATAATACTTATTCCATTGAACGTTGTTATTGGGGAAAAGTAAAATAACAGAATTTCTTCTTTTTCATCTTACATAACTTTGTTGTCATAGAAACATAAATAGAAAAAAAAAATGAAGAAGAAAAATCATCTTTCTTCTAACAGCAGCAGCAACAACAACATAAGATGTTTTTGGAAAATATATAAGAAAAACATGTTATCTTGCTATATGTGTAGTATACAAAACGCACACACGGATCCACCATAGAATTATCTTTTTGGCAAAAGAAGAAATTTGATTATTATTTCTCTATGTCTGTATATATAGAGAGAAACAAGTTCGATTTAACTTCTTAAATACAAAAAAAAAAAATAAATAAGAAATTAGATTTTGGTTGTTTTCTAGGACAATTCAAATCAATAAATTTTTCCTCGTCGTTTTCTATTTTCTTGTTGAAGTTGACTGAAAATAAATTATATGGAGTAGGAAAACCATTTCATCTCTTCACTATGCGTACAACGAACGATATTTTCAAACTTTTCTTTTGTATCCATATACATCTCGTCTCTTGTCTCTCCGTTTCGGTACATAATGAATAGAAGAAAAATTATGATTTATGAATTTGTTTGGGAAGTGTTTTTTTACGGATTTCGTTTGTATCTTTAAATCTCTCATTTTCTTGGATATTAACGTACGGACTGTGATCCAATTTTTATCTTTGTTGTTGTTGTTGTTGTTGTTGTAGGGGGGTTAATAAATTATTTCGGTGACATATCAAGTGTTACTATATATATTTATATGTATCTGGTGCGATTATCATAAAATGAGCATTAAATTCAATGAATAATCTATATATTCTTTGAAAAGGAAAGACCATGTAAATTATACGGAAATTCTAGTGGATTAATGTGTATATGATAAACTTGGGATTTATGAACAAAATGGTGGTTGTATAGTTCGAGGGTGGGCCACTTTCCATTTTGTATAGTTTTCGTATTTATTTACAACTCAGCAAAATATAAAAATATCAAATGCAATCCAAGGTTTATTCTTCTTACATAAAATAGATACGTACTCCTAGATATAATACATATCACTATAACAAGGCATTTCTAGGAATGAGAAGAAATTGATTTAGATGATTGGACTGGGTATTTTGATGGATAAAGGAAATAAATATGTTTCCAAGAATAATTGATTTCGGCAGAAATGTATCCAAATTTCCGAATAAAGTCAAAAAAAAAATTGTTTTGCTGAAATCTATTATGGTACAGAGTGATTGATATATTATTAAGTCAATAAATATTTCTAGAATAATTTTTCAGTGCAGAAATTTTTCGGATTGTGTTCAGGTTTAGAAAATGTGCAGAGAAAACAAAAAAAAATGACGTCAATAAAATTGAGGGTTATATAACAATCAACACATTTAATTAAGTCGCTGTTAATAAAAGCAATACGTATGAGAAATATTCCCTCAAGGCGTACCGAAAAAACGTGACACAAGTACGAAGAAGGCTGGTCCCTCGCATGCAATCTTCGTCAATGAGCAAAAAACATTATGGAAATGTTATTCAAAATACAATATTATGTACTCTCTCAGCATATATAAAACATAAATATGAGTTTTTTTTACAATTTTGAATTGAACTGTCGCTTTTCGTTCATAAATTTGAAACAATATGGTAAACATTTGGTTTCGACAGCTCTACAAAAGTCTTTGGAGAGTTTCTAATATATTATTTAAGACTACTGACTTCAGAATTTCAATGAAGACTTTAGTCTTAAAAAAAATAGTCTTAACAAGAAAGTCTTAGCTAAGATAGTCTAAGTAGTCTTATCGTCAGAATCGGGGGGTTAGGTTTACTTTTTCACCAGCTATGTTGATTTTCGAGTTTTTTCCGAACTTGTACTAAAACAGCTAACTTCACTCTTGTCTTATAGAAAAAAAATTTTGGAACACGATTTTTCAAGGGTATGACGCTCTTCTGACATTTACAATTATTTATGTTAAAGTGATGCGGTAACCAATCAGATACGTATTATTATTCTAATATTAAATAACTTTTATAATATTATTAATAAAATAACAATTTTAGAGAACAATTGATTTCGCATAATTAACAATTAGGTAAGTAAATTATATAATTTAAAGGGAATTAAAATTAAAGTTTGATGTATTTCAGGTATAATGCAGGCTGCCAACTTTTCCGATGATTTATTTATTTCAAGGATGATTTATTTATTTCAGGGATGATTCATTTCGGAAATGATTTGTTTAGAAAAAATAATTAATTTAAACATACCGCCGCCGTTGACTCATCAGAATCAAATTTAGGTAGTAAGGTAACCTTGTATATTGGGCGTTTTAGAATGGTTCCATTATTTAGTTTAAGGGATCCAATTCGGATGAGCTGATCTTTCCCGGGATGGGTCTCACAAATTCTAGCGAGTGGCCATTTGGTGGGTGGCAGATTCGAGACACGAGATCTCTTTTGATAAGTTAATGATTCTCCTTATGCCACTTATAAAATTCGTTCAGGGATGTGATATATTCTTGCGAACATTGCTTCCAAAATTCTTGGATCAATATTGTTGAATCAATTGCCATCGACTAAGGTGGGACATCTTTAAGTGTTGAAGGTTGGGTTCCGGTAATATGGTCATCGGCTGCATAATTAAAAACTGTGAAGGAGATACCATATTCGTCATCCTGATGGTCTCCCAGAGGCCGCGAATTTAATAATGCCTCTATTTGTTTTATAATGGTCAGGAACTCTTCGTATGTACATAGGACCTCTCCAATCACGCGACGTAAATGGTATTTACATGATTTGACAGTGGCTTCATACAGCCCACCAAATGTAGGGGTTGCAGGGGGGATAAAATGCCAATTGATGTTATTATTCGTACACCATGCTTCAATTTGATTTTGTTGGGCTTCGGTCATAAATAAGTTGTAGAAATATTGGAGCTCTCGTTTTGCTCCAACGGAATTAGCCCCGTTATCACAATAAATGTGTTGTGGCAATCCTCGTACGACACTGAATCGTTTTAGGGATGAAATTAATGTATCCGTAGTCATATCTGTAACTATTTCTAGTGACGCGGCTCTAGTGGCCATACATACAAATATAACGAGATACGATTTACACAATTTAGCTCCACGGTGGTTGTGGGTTTTAAGCATAAAGGGACCGGCTAGATCAATCCCAACTTCAATGAAAGGTCTAATTATACCTCTAGTTGATTTATCGGCTGGGTTATCACTGCTTGGCACAAAATGCCATTGTGAAGGATTGGTGGCGCACATAATTTCCGTTTCACGATTTGCTTGAAATGATTTTAGCACCTTCGGTGGTTTTGACATCCAGTGTAATACGATGCTTGAATCAGTATACAAATAAATTAATGGTCCTCTCGTTAACTTAAGAGATTCTAAGGTTAAATTCAACATTCGGACAAGTAACGTAGCGCCGTTTAGTTCCAGTTTCGGGATTGTTAGTGCCTTGATGGGTGCAACTCTTGTTTTGGCCATTATTAGGTTGGTTTTAATATTTCCATCACTTGAAACTACATGAGAATATATAACGGCAGCATACGCTTCCTATGCATCTGAAAACCCGTGTAGTTCCAAACGATCAACGGTTTTAAATAATCACCTGGAAAATTTAACATCTGCTAACAGATCTAACTGATCTCGGATTAATAAATAATTCTGCAAGATGTTTGGTGGTAACTCGTCATCCCAATTGAAGCCTTCCAACCATAGTGACTGAAATAAAATCTTCAGCCCAATCGTAATGGGTGATATTAAACCCAACGGATCGAAAATGCGTGATGTTTCTGATAGATATGTTCGTTTTGTAATCTTGGATGGTGGCGCGGGTAATGATACTCGGAAGTGGAAATAGTCTTCTATTGGATTGTACTTTATGCCTAACACTGAAATTACTTGACTGTTATCCGTAATTTCCCATGATATCACTTCGCGATTTTCCGTTTGAATATTCTTCAGGAGTAAGGGATGATATGCTGACCATTTTCGCATACTGAATCCACCACTTTTCATTAGGGAAATAATGTCCTCTTGTAATTTTAATGCCAATTCGAGGCTATCACTGCCAGACATTAGGTTGTCCATATATAAATCAGTTTTAATAATTTGGCTGGCTTCGGGAAATGTCTTTTCATACTTATCTACCAAAAAATGTAGTGAGGCGGTGGCTAAAAATGGTGCTGGTGATGTACCGTATGTTACGGTTTTTAAACGATAATGCAACAACTTAGCTTTGGGATCTTCTCTCCATAGAATGCGATGGTAATCCTGGTCTGGAGCGAAAATGGAAATCTGCCTGAACATCTTCTCAATATCGGCGGAAAAAACATATCGGTATCTACGAAATCGTAATAACAAATTTATCAAGTTATCTTGTATTGTCGGCCCGACCATCAAATTATCATTTAATGAGTAGCCGTTTTTTGATTTGGCGGAAGCATCAAATACGACGCGAACCTTCGTGGTAGAACTGGATTCCTTTATCAAGGGATGATGAGGTAAATAACAAATTTGCTTATGCGGATTAGATAATTCATCTTCTGGGACTAACTCCATATGTTCTAACTTCAGATACTCAAGCAGAAATTCAGCGTAGTCTCCCTTTAATTTTGGGTCTTGGTTTAATCGGTTCTCCAAGGAATAATACCGTCGCAACTTTCCTAAACTCCGGATGCATCGACTTTAAATGGTATTTAGACCATTACCTTATTTCCTTGTAATCTAGTAGTTGCATGAAATATTTCAATACAGTTTTGTTCTTCTTCGGGTAGAGAATTAGCGGGAGTAATTTCTTCGACCTTCCAAAAACGCTCGATTCCAGCGACGATCTGGTATCATTTGCGTTTGGTATGGAAATGGATGCATTTGAATTAGATATGATTCCTCCCAGAAACCATCCGAATTTGAGATTTTGGACACAACGATACTCCAAGCCTTTATAAATTTTACCATCCAATAAAACCCGGAAGAATGGTTCACATCCCAATAAAATAACGACTGTTGCGCGGGAACATTAAATTCTGGATCAACGAGTGTTATATTTTTATCCAATTCAAACGATGACTTCTAAATTAAGTCCGACGGTAAATTTGATGATATTGATGGCAAAATAAAAACCTCTACATCCATTTGGTAACTATGATCGAGTGATGATCTCAGTTTGATGACTGATTTATCTCTTGAGCGCCCAGCTTGTGATTGGTTGATTGTGTTGATGATAATGTTGGAATTACTTCGAGGGATCTTCAGTTGGTTTAATAGGCGTTCTGATATGAAATTATGTGTTGAACCTGAATCCAATAAGCCCCGGCAAGTTATCCAGTTGCCATATTTGTCTTGGATAGAGAATCTGGCAGTTGGTAAGATAGCAATATTAGGGTGTGTTGCACTGGCGTATTCTTCGGTTTGATTGTTCGGTTCATCTTGGAATTGAAACATGGTTCAAGCCGAATGTGATGAACTTGATATATCGGTCTCGGTATCGATACTGAGAGATGAAACCGTGACGTTCGATTAGATATTCGTCTTAGTATTTGGTTGCGTCGTCTTCAATGAATGTTGGGAGTGTTCATTGGTAGTGTGCGTAATGGGTACATAATGGAGTAATGTATTATGTCGCCTTGAACATTTATTACAGTGTCTTTTATTTTTACAACTTGTAATGGTATGCTGGTCACTCACACAATTAAAACGACGTTTTGATTCTGTGATGAAGTCACGACGTGGATTAATAGGCATCGCTTGAAATTTGGGGCAAAGATACAAATAATGGGATTCATTTTCACAAAGATGATCCTTCCAGATTTAATAAAAATCGGGCAAGAGAGATTAGCCAAGGGATTCAGGGGACTCTTATTCAGCGAAAATGTAAAAACATGATTCACATATTTTTAAACTAACTTCGTTTATGGGAAACGTAATAAATTGAGACAGGAGAGACACCTCATAAATATTTTGAATAAATATACGAGCGGAACAAGAATTCGAATCTTAATCTAATTATGTCAAATATATAAATTCATCTCGGAGACAGGTATATTGAATTTGTATTGGTACAGGAAATTAGCTGAACAAAAGAAATAAATAATATATGGTTATCATCTCAAGGTATATACACGAAGCAATCACATACCCATATTTGATTAATGAAATTGAACGTGATATGTGACATCCTAATTTTTTTTTATACCGATTTCAATTTCTATGTTGGTCCCTAATACTTTTATTCTTAATAAACCAATTTCAACCAAATCTGTTAGAAGTACGTAAAATAAAAATAATAATAGTAATAGTAATAGGATTTATGCCCCAATTTTATATTTGGTTTTTGGCCCAGTTTGTTTTCTCATTTTTTTTTATTGTTATATTAATTTGAACATTTATTGTTGTTGGCATTACAAGGTTGAGCCCCTCCTCCACATTATGTATAAAAATATCCAACCGAAATTGAAATGTATGTCCAATTTTTTTTTTTTTAATATTCTGTTGAAATGGAATATAAAAATCTAATCACTCTACCTACCCTAGGGTCAAAGAATTTTTCCTTCTTCCTAAATATATACGGTACATTCTACGTTATTGTTATTTTTCACTGGAAATTTTCATCAAAAATATTTTTTTGAAGTTTTTGGGATAATTTTTCTAAATTCTGTGTGTTTGTGTTGTTTGTCTTCGTTTGAATTCTTTATATTACATTTTATTTTTCCATCCACATAATGAAAAGCCATTAAATCTACAATCTATCTCACATGTGTGTTATATGATGATATATTAACAATTTGAGTTATGTTAAATGTTTTTTTATTTCTGTGTGTGTGTGTATGTGTACATTGTGTTGTTTTATTCTGCTTCTTTGTCGACTTCGTTGTTTTATTCTTTTATTTAATTTTTTTTGTGTGCTCTCTCTGGAAAAACTTTTTGGAAATGTAATATGTACGGTTTTTTTGGTATCATGTTCAAATATTAGATGACTATATATAATATACGTATACAGTTAATTAAATAAAGTTATGTGTGGTATGTATTTATTTACACAACATACATATCGTAATATAGAAAAATTAAAACATCTCGAGAGAAATTCCATGTTTCCATGAAGACCGTTGCCACTCGACGATTCTTCATTGTGTGCACTGCACTAAATTTAGAAAGGACTTCCAAGTTGATTAGATTTTCCAGTTTATTGAATGGATACAGTTAATACAAATGGATATGAGTAGGAATGCGAGATCAAAAACACTAAAGAATTTCATTATTGAACAACTACGCTGGTGCCCGAAGAACTGAACTCCCAATGCTCTTGACAAATATCCGAAATATTTTCGAAGACATAAGGTACCACAATATGTGACCTTACAATGCAATGTGGCGTGATCTTACCGCCAAAAAGATCAAGGGCAAATGGGGTGGGGGGACTGCTCACTTCGAACCCTTACTTGTGCCTTACACACTCTAGTACAAATGGAAGTTTCACAGTTCGCTATATTATTTTATACTTACACACTACTAATGTTACTGGTACTCGTCCCAGATTTTACTTGTACTACACGCACTTTATCACAGAACAACCTAGTTATACACGAACGCTAAGTTTATCATTTGAATCAAAATACTTTGTCTTGAGCCGCAGCTATTAGGGACCATCTACACTTAACCACTGTAACGTGGGTTACTGTCCAAGTTCGTATAATTTATTTTTTTAAAACAATCGCCTGCTGCCTATGTATTAGAAATTGACCCGAAATTTCCATCCAGAAAAGGTTTTTTTAAAAGTGCGTGTCTGTGCTAAATAACATAAAAATAATTCCACCCCTAAAATTTTATTGTTAAATTAAAGTAAAAAACAAACAGCCCAAGAAAATTATAAAATTATATTTACTGCTTGCAGTAAAAAGGCTTCACAATCTATTAATAAATTAAATCTACTTTATTGATCATCCCGAAAACCACTTTCTATACATTCTGCAGTCGAAAATATGTTGATTACAAAATTTCCGTGATTCGAACACAGAGATGACCCCTGCCTTGGCATATGGAGTTAGGTGTGCCAATATGCATAGAATGTATATTCAGGCGCCCGTTCGAAAATCACGAGGATTGACGGTGAATATTGGTTATCCCGAAAATCACTGTCTATCCATTCTTCGGTTGAAAATATGTTCATTACTAAATTTCCTAATTGCGTACTCAATACTCACCATCAACCCTCGTGGTTTTCGAACGGGCGCCTGAATATAAGTTCTATGCACATTGGCATACCAAACTCATATGCCAAGGCAGGGGGTCATCTCTGTGTTCGCCTTGTGGCGAACAAATTTGGTAATGAACATATTTTCAACTGAGGAATGTATAGAAAATGGTTTTCGGAATGTTCAATATTCAACATCAATCCTTTTGATTTTCGAATGGGCGCCTGAATATAAGTTCTATGCACATTGGCCCACCAAACCCAAGGGGGGGGGGGTCATCTCTCTGTTCTACACAAAAAAATTTGGCAATGAACATATTTTTTACTGAATAATTGATAGAAAGTAATTTTTGGAATGATCCATATTTACCATCAATCCTCGCGATTTTCAAACAGCCGCCTGAATATAAGTTCTATGCACATTTTCACACCTAACCCCATATGCAAAGTCACGGGGTCATCTCTGTGTTCGCTACAAGGAAATTTGGAAATGAACATATTTTCAACTGAAAAATGTATAGAAAGTGGTTTCCGGGATGATCGATATTCACCATCAATTCTCTTGATTTTTTAACGAGCGCCTGGATGTAAGTTCTATGCACATTGGCACACCTAACTCCATATGCCAAGGCAGGGGGTCATTTCTGTGTTCGCCACAAGGAAATTTTGTAATAACCCTTTCCGACCGAGCCAATTTTTTTTTGGAACTTATTTGAGACCGAACATACACATTTGTGTAGGCAAATGTTAGCATTCTTCCGGCCGAGCCATTTTTTTCTGTTCAAAATGGACAAATTTCATAATTCATATTATACGGGGAACCACAATAAAAAACAAAACCGTTAAAACTATTTTTGTTTGCCTACACAAATGTGTGTGTTCGGTCTCAAACTTGTTCAAACATTTGTCTACACAAATGTGTAGGATCGGTCGGAAAGGGATAAACATATTTTCAACTGAAAAATGGATAGAATGTGGTTTCCGGGATGATCAATATTCACCACCAATCCTCTTGGTCTTCAAACGGTCGCCTGAATATAAGAGTTATGCACATTGGCACATTTAACTCCATATGCTAAAGCAGGGGGTCATCTCTGTGTTCTCCACAAGGAAATATGGTGCTGAACATATTTTCAACTGAAGATAGTATAGAAAGTGGTTTATGGAATGATCAATATTTACCATCAATCCTCGTGATTTTCGAACAGCCGCCTGAATATAAGTTCTATGAACATTAACACACCTAACCCCATATGCCACGGCAGGGGGTCGTCTCTGTGTTCTCCCCAAAAATAATTGGCAAGGAACATATTTTGAACTGAATAATGGATAGACTTATGATATGTGCACATAAAAAGATAAGTCTATAATCTCATTGACTCTTTGCAGTACTTCGTTGTTGACTTTGTATGAAGTAATAACCGGATTTCTTTTACGATGAAAAGACATGATTTTGCATTTCTTAGTATTTAAGTATAGTGAGTTTCGATCACACCACTCACTTAATCTATCTAAGTCTTCTTGAAGTTTCTCCGTATCTAACAAACCATTAATAGTACGAAAAATTTTCACAACATCTGCAAATATGAGCACGTCTGAGTTTTTGATTATCTCGGATATTCGGTCTATGAAAACAATAAAAATCCAAGGTCCAAGGTGTGATCCTTGGGGAACACCAGATGTAACTTTAATAACGTTTGATTTTTCACTTCCCATTATTACAAATTGTCGCCGGTTTGATAGATACGACTTAAACCAATTTATGTAATCGAGAGAAAACCCAAAATCGAATAAACTCTGGAGTGCTTTATGATGACAGATACAATCAAATGCTTTACTGAAATCCGTGTACGCTACATCAACTTGACGGTGCTTTTCTATCTCGTTAATTAGTTTACTGGTGAATTCAACCAGATTAGTCGATGTGGATCGGCCAGCCATAAACCCATGCTGGTTTATTGATATATGACGTGCAATTGTGGATTTAAAGCTATTGCATAATACTAACTCAAATAATTCCGGAATTGATGATGTTGTTGATATTCCTCTATAGCATGTAATATCATCACGCTTACCCGATTTAAAAATTGGAGTAATTTATGAAACTTTCGGGAAACCCTACCATTTTTCGGGAAACACGCCGGTGCTTAAGGAATGATTGAATAGATAGCATAATGGAATTATTAAAATTTCAGCGTACTCCTTCAGAATAGAAGAGGGTATATCGTCAAGACCGCAACCATCTCCAAACCCCCTTAAAGCCGATAAAATGTTGTCCTCAAAAATAATAGGAGGAGTTATTGATGTGTTGTTGTTGCTGGGTTGTTCGTACAATCCACTAGTAACGCTTGGTCTATAGACTGATTGAAAGAACGACGCGAACATGTCAGCTATATCTTTTGCGTTTGAAGAGCTGGTATTGTTGTAGGTCATATTAGCAGGGTATCCTTCAATTTCGCGTTTATTTCTAAAGTATTTCCAAAATTGTTTTGGATTTACTTTGATTTTGTCTTGAATTTGATCAAGATACGACCTGTATTTTGATTTGAAATAAATTTCAAATTCGTTACTATGTTGTAGAAACATATTTTTGTCCGCTTCTAATCCGCTTTTTAACATTTTGGCGTACGCTTTCGACTTACGATTTTTTAAGTTAAGCAGTCTATCATCGAACCAGTGGGGATGAGAATTTTGTGGTTTACAGCACATAGGTACATAAAGTTCGAAGCCTTGAAGCATATAATATCATTAAATTTGTCCACATTTTCGTTAATATCATTGGAGTTGAGAGTTATTTGCCAGTTGATGGATTCAAGGTAACTTTGTAGCCCCACGCGGTTAGTTTTTTTAAAGTTGTATTTGATTGGTTGTAGGTGTTCTGATCTCGCCATTTTAGTTAAGTCAAATACAATATCCAAAGATTTGTGATTGACATCATTTATGACAAAAGGTAGTAGGGATTTAGAAATTTTAAAGGTGTCAATGTCGTTGCTGAAGACTAGATCCAATAATCTATCACGATTATTAGCAATTGTGTTTATTTGGTTCAAATTATAAATAAACATGGCGTCCACAAATAATGATTCCGCATCTGATCACCGCATCTAGATTAAAATCACCAAGCACAAAAACTAAATCTGACGAGTTCGTTGTATTAATAACTTCATCAATCGCATCGATGCAAGTTGCATAATGATCACTATTTGAGTGAGGTGGTATATATGCTGCGTAGATGATTAGATTGGTTCGGTTGATTTTGATTTTTACACCAATTTGTTCAACTCTCGATGGCGCTAAAGTTACTGGAGCATTTCAGAGTTTAGAATGTACTGCTATCAGTACGCCACCACCCGATTTCTTTGAACTAGTTTCAGGAGACCGATCGCATCTATAAACAACATAATCATGACCAAAAAATTCGCTGCTCCTAATGCCGGGTTTTAATGAAGTTTCACAAATTACATAAATGAGGTAGTTTGATTTTAAAACAAAGTTGTAGAATTTGGATGCTTTTAATGCCATTTTGTTTACGTTTTGATAGTAAATTGCACATTTTTCGTAGACCAATCTTTTCTTGTACTTTATGGGTTGAATTACCTTTTGAGTAATAGTATAAGTTCGAGCTTTCATTAAAAGTGAGTGTAGTCTATCATTAGCCACAGGTGAAAAATATTTAAACGATTGTGTGTGTCTAGAGATTGCAACTATGGCATGCGGTACACTATTGAACAGCTCAAGAGGTTGATAATTGGTTCTTATACATATTACATTAGGTGAGGTTAAACCTTGTGCTTCATGGATAGTCAAGACTTTACTGGTTTCTGGTATCTTAAGCTGGGAGATTAGTTGTTTATCAGCTCTTGTAAAAGTTAGATAGAAAGCGTTCTCTAACACCGGTAATGACGCTAACGTTGGTGGCAGGTTTATAAATTCGGTAGAAGTTTCAACTGTGTTCATACTAGTGATGTTAGGGTAGTATTCTTTGAGAGCAGAAATAACATCAGCTGGACGTATAATCAGTATTAACCATCAATACTCGTGACTTTCGGACGGGCACCTGAATACAAGTTCTATGCACATTGACACACCTTACCCTATATGCCAAAGGCAGGGGTCATCTCTGTGTTCTCCACAAAAAAACTTCGTAATAAACATATTTTCAACTAAAGAATGTATAGAAAATGGTTTCCTGGATGATCAATATTTTTCCATCAATCGTCTTGATTTTCAAACGGGCACCTGAATATAAGTGTTTTGCACATTGGCACACCTAACCCCATATGCCAAGGCTGTGTTCGCCACAAGGAAATATGGTAATGAACATATTTTCAACTGAAAATGTATAGAAAGTGGTTTTCGGGATGATCAATATTTACCATCAATCCTCTTGATTTTTGAACGGGCGCCTGAATGTAAGTTCTATGCACATTGGCACACCTAACTCCATATGCCAAGGCACGGGTCACCTCTGTGTTATCCACAAGGAAATTTTGTAATGAACATATTTTCAACTGAAAAATGGATAGAATGTGATTTCCGGGATGATCAATATTCACCATCAATCCTCTTGATTTTTGAACGGGCGCTTGAATATAAGTTCTATGCACATTGGCGCATTTAACTCCATATGCAAGACATGGGTCATCTCCGTGTTCGCCACAAGGATTTATGGTGCTGAACATATTTTCAACTGCAGAATGTATAGAAAGTGGTTTACGGGATGGTCAATATTTACCATCAATCCTCGTGATTTTCGAACGGGGGCCTGAATATAAGTTCTATGCACATTGGCACACCTAACCCCATATGCCAAGGTAGGGGGTCATTTCTGTGTTCGCCACAAAGAAATTTGGTACTGAACATATTTTCAACTGAAGAATGGATTTAAAATGGTTTTCAGGATGTTGAATAAAGTAGATTTAATTTATTAACAGATTGTGAAGCTTTTTTGCTGCAAACATCAATATAATTTTATAATTTTCTCGGGCTGTTTATTTTCTTTCTTTAATTTAACAATAAAATTTTCGTGATGGAATTATTTTTATCTGATTTAGCAAACACCCGCACTTTAAAAAAACCTTTTGGGATGAAAATTTCAGACAAACTTCTTATACATCTGCTGCCCGTTAGACAACACAAAAACATGATACACTCTCATGCGCCCTAGCTCGCCATTACTCGACTGTTCCGGCCGTAAAAGTGGAATTGCATTTTTATCACTAGACTTAGTCTTTTCTTTTGATCTTTATGTATATATTTTCACTCACTTGTAGATTCATAATGAAGGAATTCATTTTATGGTTTACAACGGTATAAATTTGACTTTGTATTTGTTTCCACAAAATTCATTTATCAATTATTTTTGTTTAAATTTACGACCATAAAAACTATCCAAAAAAACCTAAATAAATTTTATTTTATTTCTTCAGAATCTGATTGGCAAAATTTTCATTTTTGTACCGCGTCATAACTTTTTAACGCTCTTTCTTGTTTTCCTTGGTTTTTGTCCCGCGGTATCCCGTATCGTTTAACTTTTGCTGCTCTCTTTATACATTTAAGCGTCCCTCAGCCGCCTTCTCCCTCAAATTTCCTTCAATATTGGTGAATTTTGAATGGAAGCTATGAATTGGTCACTTGGTAGAAGACCCATGTGGTCTGTGCCAGCTCACACAATTGGAACTGTTACATTACACTCTAACACAAACAAATAAAATTTTTGAAATTTCGAATTATAAAATTATTTATTCAAATAATTCACGGATGAACTAACATTAACTTGCACAAATACCTTACTCTAAATTTATTACTTAACATGGAAGCATCAACCTTAACTTTAACTAGGACATACCTTATGTTTTGAAATAAATTGGCTAACGTGTTCGGACATCAGAGCCGGTGGTACGCAAAGCACCGGAAAATCTTTTCTCTAAATATTTCGCCAGCGATACCGCTTCGGCCCTTCTAACAGGTTTTAGCAACCAACAAGTTTTGATTAACAAATTTGGATCGAGGATACGGTCCCATATACTCAACGTCATATATTTCCTATGGGCGGGTTGGTATTGTAAGCACATCCAACGGCACTCAAGGTCGTAACCAAAGTATAGTAGTTTCTAAATGCCTCGCTGTAATTGGAATAACATAGCATTACTCATGTTTGAAGATTTTTAAAGCCGTGCTAGCCGACCTTTTTATTCAATTTCCGATGATATATGTAACCAATGATATCTGTAACCTCAAACATGGACAATTTTTAAAAGACTCATCAATAACCACAGTTCCCGATATGAATCAGACTTTCAAGATCCCGCTGCTAGAAAAAATCAACTGCGTGATAGAATCGTTGAAACTTACCCGGGAAACTCTCGTTACAAGCGAGCAATAAATAAGAAATTTTCAACTCCCGAAAATTTAGATAGTTGCATAGGGCAACATTTTACAACTTTAAATATACTATCTTGAAAACATTTGGTTTAAATTCTAGCATTTGAGTACAATTTATTACCTCAGCCCCGAAAATACTCGCTATCACGATAGTTTAAAACTGCAACGACAATCGGAATAATCATAAGATTAAAATATTAAATATTTGAATGTTGATTTATTATTATTATTTAATATGTTTAACAAAAACATACAAAAATTCTCAAAAAATTATTTCAAATACGTTAAATGTTCCTCTATCACACGATGTAATCCACTACTCCGGCCAACGAATAGTTTCTGAATTCAGTGGACTATATCTGAACTCCGCCTCATAAAAAAATTCTGAAAAAATCTCAAAAATTACTTTGAATCACTAGACTAAAGCTGATAGTTCGATCATAAAATAGATCACGTATAATTTCTTAAAAACATAAGCGGGGATGGGTAAATACTTAATATCATTTATTTGTCTTGTCTTGGCATTTTTACTCTCAGCCCCGAAAAATGTTTGTGTCGTGATAGTTTTAGCTGTCGTGACAGTAAATTTTTTCTGTGCTGAGAGTAAAAATTTGGTATTTTTCGGGACTGATAGTCAAAAATGTCTATCATGAAATTTTTACTCTCAGCCCTGAAAAAAATCTTTGTGTCGTGATAGTTTTAGCTGTCATAACAGTAAATATTTTCTGGTCTGAGAGTGAAAATGTGGTATTTTTCGGGGCTGATAGTCAAAAATGTCATAATACAAAAATGTCTCTCATGAAATTTTTACTCTCAGCCCCGAAAAAATGTTTCTGTCGTGATAGTTTTAGCTGTCTCTCTCTCTCTCTCTGGCACTATATCTCATTAAGGGATTTGGCCGCTTCAAATGAGGTTTCATAATCATATTTTCATTTCGGATAATGAGTGATTAATTCATTGATCCTAAACCAGCCGTGAAATTTTTTCACCACCGGGAATTGAACCCGGGGCCTCCGGTCGCTGGAGCAAGCATGCTGACCACTTTGCCACCGGTCGGCAGTTTTAGCTGTTATGACAGTAAATACTTTCTGGGCTGAGATTAAAAATGTGGTATTTTTCGGGGCTAATAGTCAAAAATGTCATGATAGTCAAAAATGTCTATCATGGAATTCTCACTCTCAGCCCCGAAAAAATGTTTCTGTCGTGATAGTTTTAGGTGTCATGACAGTAAATATTTTCTGGGCCGCGAGTAAAAATGTGGTATTTTTCGGGGTTAACAGTCAAAAAATCATGATAGTTTCAGCTCCGAAAAAATGCTTCTGTCGTGATCGTTTTAGGTGTCACGACAGTAAAGATTTTCTGTGCTGAGAGTAAAAATTTGGTATTTTTCGATACTGATCGTCAAAAATGTCATAATACAAAAATGTCTATCATGAAATTTTTACTCTCAGCCCCGAAAAAATGTTTCTGTCGTGATAGTTTTAGCTGTCTCTCTCTCTCTCTGGCACTATATCCCATTAAGGGATTTGGCCGCTTCAAATGAGGTTTCATAATCATATTTTCATTTCGGATAATAAGTGATTAATTCATTGATCCTAAACCAGCCGTGAATTTTTTTCACCACCGGGAATTGAACCCGGGACCTCCGTCGCTGGAGCAAGCAAATATTTTCTGGGCTGCGAGTAAAAATGTGGTATTTTTCGGGGATAATAGTCAAAAATGTCATGATAGTCAAAAATGTCTATCATGGAATTCTCACTCTCAGCCCCGAAAAAATGTTTCTGTCGTGATAGTTTTAGGTGTCATGACAGTAAATATTTTCTGGGCCGCGAGTAAAAATGTGGTATTTTTCGGGGCTAACAGTCAAAAATGTCATGATAGTCTCAGCCTCGGAAAAATGCTTCTGTCGTGATCGTTTTAAGTGTCATGACAGTAAATATTTTCTGTGCTGAGAGTAAAAATTTGGTATTTTTCGGGACTGATAGTCAAAAATGTCATGATAGACAAAAATGTCTATCATGAAATTTTTACTCTCAGCCGTGGAAAAATCTTTTTGTCGTGATCGTTTTAGCTGTCATAACAGTAAATATGTACTGGTCCGAGAGTGAAAATGTGGTATTTTACGGGGCTGATAGTCAAAAATGTCATAATACAAAAATGTCTATCATGAAATTTTTACTCTCAGCCCCGAAAAAATGTTTCTGTCGTGATAGTTTTAGCTGTCTCTCTCTCTCTCTGGCACTATATTCCATTAAGGGATTTGGCCGCTTCAAATGAGGTTTCATAATCATATTTTCATTTCGGATAATGAGTGATTAATTCATTGATCCTAAACCAGCCGTGAAATTTTTTCACCACCGGGAACTGAACCCGGGGCCTCCGGTCGCTGGAGCAAGCATGCTGACCACTTTGCCACCGGTCGGCAGTTTTAGCTGTTATGACAGTAAATACTTTCTGGGCTGAGATTAAAAATGTGGTATTTTTCGGGGCTAATGGTCAAAAATGTCATGATAGTCAAAAATGTCTATCATGGAATTTTCACTCTCAGCCCCGAAAAAATGTTTCTGTCGTGATAGTTTTAGGTGTCATGACAGTAAATATTTTCTGGGCCGCGAGTAAAAATGTGGTATTTTTCGGGGCTAACAGTCAAAAAATCATGATAGTTTCAGCTCCGAAAAAATGCTTCTGTCGTGATCGTTTTAGGTGTCACGACAGTAAAGATTTTCTGTGCTGAGAGTAAAAATTTGGTATTTTTCGGGACTGATAGTCAAAAATGTCATGATAGTCAAAAATGTCTATCATGAAATTTTTACTCTCAGCCCCGAAAAAATGTTTCTGTCGTGATAGTTTTAGCTGTCTCTCTCTCTGGCACTATATCCCATTAAGGGATTTGGCCGCTTCAAATGAGGTTTCATAATCATATTTTCATTTCGGATAATAAGTGATTAATTCATTGATCCTAAACCAGCCGTGAAATTTTTTCACCACCGGGAATTGAACCCGGGACCTCCGTCGCTGGAGCAAGCAAATATTTTCTGGGCTGCGAGTAAAAATGTGGTATTTTTCGGGGATAATAGTCAAAAATGTCATGATAGTCAAAAATGTCTATCATGGAATTCTCACTCTCAGCCCCCAAAAAATGTTTCTGTCGTGATAGTTTTAGGTGTCATGACAGTAAATATTTTCTGGGCCGCGAGTAAAAATGTGGTATTTTTCGGGGCTAACAGTCAAAAATGTCATGATAGTCTCAGCCTCGGAAAAATGCTTCTGTCGTGATCGTTTTAGGTGTCATGACAGTAAATATTTTCTGTGCTGAGAGTAAAAATTTGGTATTTTTCGGGACTGATAGTCAAAAATGTCATGATAGTCAAAAATGTCTATCATGAAATTTTTACTCTCAGCCCTGGAAAAATCTTTTTGTCGTGATCGTTTTAGCTGTCATAACAGTAAATATTTTCTGGTCTGAGAGTGAAAATGTGGTATTTTACGGGGCTGATAGTCAAAAATGTCATAATACAAAAATGTCTATCATGAAATTTTTACTCTCAGCCCCGAAAAAATTTTTCTGTCGTGATAGTTTTAGCTGTCTCTCTCTCTCTCTGGCACTATATTCCATTAAGGGATTTGGCCGCTTCAAATGAGGTTTCATAATCATATTTTCATTTCGGATAATGAGTGATTAATTCATTGATCCTAAACCAGCCGTGAAATTTTTTCACCACCGGGAACTGAACCCGGGGCCTCCGGTCGCTGGAGCAAGCATGCTGACCACTTTGCCACCGGTCGGCAGTTTTAGCTGTTATGACAGTAAATACTTTCTGGGCTGAGATTAAAAATGTGGTATTTTTCGGGGCTAATGGTCAAAAATGTCATGATAGTCAAAAATGTCTATCATGGAATTCTCACTCTCAGCCCCGAAAAAATGTTTCTGTCGTGATAGTTTTAGGTGTCATGACAGTAAATATTTTCTGGGCCGCGAGTAAAAATGTGGTATTTTTCGGGGCTAACAGTCAAAAAATCATGATAGTTTCAGCTCCGAAAAAATGCTTCTGTCGTGATCGTTTTAGGTGTCACGACAGTAAAGATTTTCTGTGCTGAGAGTAAAAATTTGGTATTTTTCGGGACTGATAGTCAAAAATGTCATGATAGTCAAAAATGTCTATCATGAAATTTTTACTCTCAGCCCCGAAAAAATGTTTCTGTCGTGATAGTTTTAGCTGTCTCTCTCTCTGGCACTATATCCCATTAAGGGATTTGGCCGCTTCAAATGAGGTTTCATAATCATATTTTCATTTCGGATAATAAGTGATTAATTCATTGATCCTAAACCAGCCGTGAAATTTTTTCACCGCCGGGAATTGAACCCGGGACCTCCGTCGCTGGAGCAAGCAAATATTTTCTGGGCTGCGAGTAAAAATGTGGTATTTTTCGGGGATAATAGTCAAAAATGTCATGATAGTCAAAAATGTCTATCATGGAATTCTCACTCTCAGCCCCGAAAAAATGTTTCTGTCGTGATAGTTTTAGGTGTCATGACAGTAAATATTTTCTGGGCCGCGAGTAAAAATGTGGTATTTTTCGGGGCTAACAGTCAAAAATGTCATGATAGTCTCAGCCTCGAAAAAATGCTTCTGTCGTGATCGTTTTAGGTGTCATGACAGTAAATTTTTTCTGTGCTGAGAGTAAAAATTTGGTATTTTTCGGGACTAATAGTCAAAAATGTCATGATAGTCAAAAATGTCTATCATGAAATTTTTACTCTCAGCCCTGGAAAAATCTTTTTGTCGTGATAGTTTAAGCTGTCATAACAGTAAATATTTTCTGGTCTGAGAGTGAAAATGTGGTATTTTTCGGGGCTGATAGTCAAAAATGTCATAATACAAAAATGTCTATCATGAAATTTTTACTCTCAGCCCCGAAAAAATGTTTCTGTCGTGATAGTTTTAGCTGTCTCTCTCTCTCTGGCACTATATCCCATTAAGGGATTTGACCGCTTCAAATGAGGTTTCATAATCATATTTTCATTTCGGATAATGAGTGATTAATTCATTGATCCTAAACCAGCCGTGAAATTTTTTCACCACCGGGAATTGAACCCGGGACCTCCGGTCGCTGGAGCAAGCATGCTGACCACTTTGCCACCGGGGCGGCAGTTTTAGCTGTTGTGACAGTACATATTTTCTGGGCCGCGAGTAAAAATGTGGTATTTTTCGGGGCTGATAGTCAAAAATGTCATGATAGTCAAAAATGTCTATCATGGAATACTCGCTCTCAGCCCCGAAAAAATGTTTCTGTCGTGATAGTTTTAGGTGTCATGACAGTAAATATTTTCTGGGCCGCGAGTAAAAATGTGGTATTTTCGGGGCTAACAGTCAAAAATGTCATGATAGTTTCAGCTCCGAAAAAATGCTTCTGTCGTGATCGTTTTATGTGTCATGACAGTAAAGATTTTCTAGGCTGAGAGTAAAAACGTGGTATTTTTCGGGGCTGATAGTCAAAAATGTCATGATATGTGGAGACTTTGTGGGCTGTAGTTAAAAATGTCATGATAGCAATAATTACTGTTGTCATCGCATTTTTCGAGGCTGGAATTTGGGCTATCTTCACATGCATAGGTTACGATCTTACCGAAATAAGAACTACCATAGCAAACAATGATAGTAAGATCTCTATGGATAATATTGAAGTAAACGGAAAAACCTAGAGGCAAAGTGACTAGAGGATCTACAAACTCAAAATAACTATTTGGACAATTGGACAATTATAAAGTATGTATTACAATCTTACATTCTTCTGAGAGAATTAGATCACGGTGCCCATTGCACTCATCAAGTTGGTTATGAACCGTATAAACAGGCTCGGTTACCATATCGAATTTACATTCTTTATTACAGCGGACATCAGAATGGAAAAGACTTTGGAGTTGGCTTTCTCTTTCGTTGGCGTGTGAAGCAATGTATCGTTGACGTCTGACCTATCAATATGCGGATACGTACGGTAGGCTCGCATTAAGAAATTGAATATCTCGATCGTTAGTGTACATGCACCCACTGAAGATAAATAAGATGACGTAAACGATCTATTCTTTGTCGAGTTGGAGGAAGTCATGGGTAACTTTAATGCACGAATTGGTGTAGAAAATAGATCGCATACAAAGTAGCCAAATCAATGATGTTATGGTCTCTAAGAGACACTCCACCACATATCCGACATTAGATCTAACGCAGGCATCTACGTTTAATAGATAAGCACAAAAGCCGTTCGATGGAGTGTCGATGCTGTAGAAAAGCAAGCATCACTGTATAGTTTCTAATCAGCTATCACTGACTATCTAGACCGGCACAGTAATAGCAAAGAAACTCCTCAACATCCAGAAGCAGTGGCATGTTATGCAGTGAATCTTAACTCCCACGGCGCAAAATACTATCCGGAAGAAGACCTGAAAGGGTTGCATTCTAGCAGAATATCACCGTGGTAGGAATGCTAGGACTAAATACCTCGGGCAAAAGAAGCGCGATCATATGAGATCATGCATCAAAAATATCAACTTGAAAGCGGAAAAGAAAGTTTAAGAGACTTTTTTCTAACGCCAGGAATCGCACTAAAGACTTCGACCCAAGATGTACAGCCATCAAAATCGAGAATAGAAACAAACGCTAATGTTATCTCCATAGCAAACCTACTTTCAAAATCTGCTAAATTGGAATGACGAAGTAGCACCCATTAAAGTAATTGCTCCATCAGATGAAGAGGTCTTCGTCGAATATCCCACAGTGGATAAAGTTGATGCAGATCTTAGGAGATTTAAAATTTAATGTAAGGTGATCTCTTACTGTTAGACCCTATCCGTGGTAATCTAAACAAAAGCAAATTAAACACTTAGACATAGCTAAGCAAATATACCTGCTACCTGTCTCAAACCCAACACCGCATTAACAGCGAAAAGTGGACTATTTGGCAATTCCAAAATTCTGCAGTTTCGTACACAAAACGACTACTAACGAGTTTCAAAAATCAGTTTATTGGCAGTACTGATTGAAAACAATGTATGTTAAAAATCGTATGGTCCCTCAGTCCCACATAGGTTATTTTACAGTCCCAACAATTCCAATTGTTTTTGTTGGTGGAAGGGGCCGAATTCCGCCTCAGATGGCTACTTCTTACAAAAATCATTTTATAATTTCATTTCCGTCAAACAACCCAGCCCCATCATAATTGGTATAGAAATGGTCGCATGATCGAGTTCCGTTCCAGGTGGCCATATTCCAAAATAGCTTTCAAAAATTATTATAGAATTTGATATCCATTTAACATGCTCAATCCCATCATAACTAATAAAGAAATATGGCCGAGTTCAGTCGCAGGTGGTTATATCAGAATATCTTGCAACAAAAAATTTAGAATCCAATTTCCATTTGACATACTCAGTCCCATCATAATCGAATAAGAAATGGCCGAATTCAGTCAAAGGTGGCTATATTTAAAAACTTATTCGGAAACCCATTTTATAATCCCATTTCAATACTAATATACCCATTTCTTTCATAATCGGCTATAAAGTAGTCGAGTTTCATCCCAGGTGGCCATATTCTAGAACTTCTTCCATTTGCCGAGTTTATTAAGAACTTCTTCGCAACACCAACATATCCAACCCTATTTTATTCGGCTAAGAAGTGGCCGAGTTCCATATTCCAGAACTGCTTCTCAAAATCATTTTGTAATCCCATTTCCATCCAACATATCCAACCCCATCATAATCGGGTAAGAAGTGGCCGTGTTCCATCCCAGGTGGCCATATTCTAGAACTTCTTCCAAAAATCATTTTAGAATCTTGCTTCCATCTATCTTAACAAATCCCATTATAAACGGCTAAGAGATAAACGAGTTCCGCCCCCAGGTGGCCAATTTCCAGAACTCCTCCAAATAACCATTATAGCATCTCTTTCCTATCTAACATACCAAATCCCATCATAATCGGTTGAGAAATGACCGAGTTCCGTTTCAGGTGGCCATATCCCAGAACATTTTCCTAACATCAATTTAGTCCCCCAAATTAGTCTATCATCCCCAATTCGATCATAATCCGTTATCTTATCCAAGAAATGGCCTAGTTCAGTCCCAGGTGGCTATATTCCTGTACTACTTCGCAAAATCGTTTTACAATCCCATTTCCGGAGTTTAGTCTGGAGTGTAATCCTATCTGAATCGGCTAAGATGTGACCGAGTTCCTAAAATTCAACGGTGAAATAATCACGTTAAATTGAAGCACTCTAAATTGTTTACGATAATGCGACTGACACTCATAGCATACATTCTACGCTGTCCACAAATATTACTAACGTACACGCTAAATGCTTAAGGCGGATTCAATGTTGCGTTCGTTGGTCATTCATTTATTCAATACATTTTTTCAGTGCTGTGAAACGTTATTGTAACGTAACGCAAAACCGGAAAACCGGAAAACCGGAATGTAATTTTCGTATCGTAACGAAAAACCGAAACGGAAAATTAATTTCAACTGTAACGAAAAACGTAACAAAAACCCGAATTATTTTTAAAGTTATTAAGTTATTAAGGTAGTACAAATTAATTCTGTCCCTTTTTTTTAAATTTTAAAACTACATTTATTTTAAAATAAAATGAATGAACAGATTAATTAAAATACTGTCCATCGCTGCTTACGATTTTTCCCACCTCTCAGGCAATTTTCGAATCAAATATCGGAAAAAGGTTTCGTTTTTTGAGGCAATCCAAGTTTGAAGCCCATTTCAATTTCTTCGAAAGAATTGAACCTGTGACCTGCCAAATCGTGTTGCATTCGTCAGAACAACCAGTAATCAGAAGGAGCAATGTCTGGAGAATACGGCGGATGCGGTGAAATATCTCACTTGAGCGTTCCCAAATATTTTTTTACCACTTTTGCAACATTATGCCGCGCATTCTCATGCAGAAGAATAACTTTATCATGCCTTTCTTCATATTCTGGACGTTTTTCTCATAATGCATGGCTCAAACGAATTATTTGTAGCCTGTACCGCTCACTCGTAATGCAATCGCCAGGTTGTATCAGCTCGTAGTACACAACGTCTCTTTGGTCCCACCAGATACAAAGCATAACCTTCGAACCATAAAGGTTCGTCTTTGGCGTTGATGTTGAGGTCGATGGCAACGATTGGCCGGGCAAAGCGTAGTATTTTTCCTCTTGGGGTTATCGTACAAGATCCACTTCGCGTCATCAGTCACTCTCCGATGCAAAAAGCTCAGTCTTGTTTGCCTTTGAAACAGCTGCTCAAAAGAAAAAAGTCATCTTTCCCCATTTCCCACATTGCCTTGCTTTAGAATCATGCCCATAGATTTAAATCGTGCAGAAACTGTTTCTTGGCTCATCCCCAATGTACTGGCAAGCTTTTCTTGCGTTTGAGTCGAATCTTCATCGAGCGAGGCATTGCATCTGTCGTTTACGAATTTTTTTGGCTGTCCTAAGCTAGGCTTATCTTCAACACGGAAGCCATCATTTTTGGAGCATCGAAGCCATTCTCTACACGATTTATCGGTTGGAGCATTGTCACCGTAAGCTTCTACAAGCATTCGATATGCTTCAGCTTCCAATTAAAATCAAAAATTAACCCTTTCCGCAAATGCTGTTTAGTTATCACAAAATCCGACATATTCAAAACTCGAAGCAATACAAACTGAATGTTTATGGCAGATGTTTAATCTGACTGAAACAACTGAAATCAACTGTTAGTATAAAAAAATTATTATAGTCAGAGATACTTTTTGAAAACGGACCGAATTAATTTGTAGTCTCAATAATTTATTTCTCAGTAATGATTTATGAGAGAGATAACCAAATTGTAACTGTATCCGAAATGTAACGGAAAACGTAATAAAAACAAATGAAATAACTGAAACTGTAACGATATTAAATTTGAATCGTTTCACAGCACTGCATTTTTTCGACCAACCATCTCTTGTGAAAAATGCACAACGTCATTTTGGAGCAATATGATTGGTCAAAAAAAATGAATGGACGAACGAACGCCTCACTAAATCCGCCTTTAGAAATTACTTAGTATGACTGTAAAATGCGC
This sequence comes from Nephrotoma flavescens, assembly GCA_932526605.1. Classification (NCBI taxonomy): domain Eukaryota; kingdom Metazoa; phylum Arthropoda; class Insecta; order Diptera; family Tipulidae; genus Nephrotoma; species Nephrotoma flavescens. The sequence goes on along the minus strand of OW052222.1, from coordinate 166,008,407 downwards.
CTATTTTCATGGAACATAGTTATTCTTGGAATATTTAAGTATTTCATTCCGCTAAAAGTGGCACAATATAAATCAGCCTCAATGTTTACTTTTACCAATAATAGCCGTGTTTTTTTATTAGCGCCCGACAAATGTATCCGGAGCACCCAATTTTATGTTATATTTATCTCGCTATTTTTGCATTTAATTTTTTTATTTAACTCTAAACTAAGATTTTTCATTCAACTCCCATTTCAATGGGAAAATTTGAAAAGGCCTTTATTTTGTAAACCCCTGAAACCATTAGTAACTTAATCTTACAATAAAAATTTAAAACGCAACAAGATAAATTCTTGTTTAAAACATTATGTCAAAATAAGTCTCAGTTATGGATGAATTTATTTTTCATTTTTATAGTATAGCGACACCAGTGAATAATAGCTGCAGTTTCAGTAGAAAATTCCCATTCGGCGCCGGATAATGCTCGAATAATAAAACACGGCTAATATTACAGTCACTTTGCTGAACTAAAGTAGTGTGGGTAAGACCAATAAAATTTGTGTGCGCATCGAAAAGAATGTGTTATAGTCCGACCCAGTTTTAGTGTTACCTGATCATTTTTTGTGTTTAGTAAAAAATCGGTTTGGTGATAGTGCTGCTAGTGGCGGTGAATCGCAAAAATACTCGAGTAAATAATAAAATATTGTTTTTTTTTATAATTTTTTTTATTAAATTTATTACGAAATTAATTTCAAATATTTTTTTTTCATTCATTATTTTTATTTTATTTTATATTTTTTAATTTTTTTTAATGAGTTTTTTTTATTTTTTTTGTAAATATTTATTTATAGGTTTTTGAGTTTTTTTTTCTGTTTTTATACAAAAAAAATGCGTGCACAATGAAAGCTAGGCTCTCAAAAATTATAATATTAATAATTAATTTTTTTATATATATAAATAAAAATAGTATATTTCATAAATATATATAACATTGGGCTCGAACATTTTTCAGTTTTGTTAAGTTATAATAGTGCTTTTAAAATTTAATAAAATTAGAAAATTGCCCCACCCAAATTTTTTATAAATATATAAACATATACATATCAATATTTATATATTAAAATTAATAAAATATATATTTATAAAAAAGAGGAATTTTTTAAACATATAAATTATACATTTATAAATTAAAATGTAATTATTTTTAAAAATATAAATATATAACAATATATACGTATGTATATATATGTTATATTATATTACATATAAAATTAGGTATTACACATACAGTGATATATTAATAATTATAATATAATATTTTTAATATAATATAATCATAATAATACCATAATCTTTTATTTATAATATTTAGTATAATAATATATTTATAGTATAATTTTTAGATATAAACTTAAAAACTTATAATTAATTTTCATATTTTTTTTTTTTTGAATATTATTATTTTATAATTTCATTTTATATATTTTTTTTTTTATATAAATATTAATATATTTATAGAATTGTTTTTATTTTCTTATAATAATATTATAACAAATACAAATAAAAAAAAAAAAGTTTTGTGCTTAATTCATATCACTTATAGACGAAATAAAAATAAAATATATAAAAAATTGGAAAATTGATACCAGTGTATTTAATATTATGCTGAATAATTAAAAATTAAATAAATATATTTAAAAATTGTAATATATAATTTTAATTATTTGTTTTTAAATTTTGAAACCACATTAGCACCGCGTAATTTTTTTTTTTTTAGTTTTAATTAACAACTCAAGTTTACGTATATTTTTTTAAAAATTTAATTTAAATGTAATAAGCAAAATAAAATATAAATAAAACAATTATAAATATAAATAACACATTTATAATAATATTATCGTAATAAAGAAAAGACATTTATTTATTTATTAAATAACACATATATATTTAGAATAAAAAAAGCTTAATAAATTATATTTTGCTTTAAATTTATTTATTTAATTTTTAATTATTTTATTTATATTGACGGTATCAATAAAATTATTTTTAAATATTAAAAATAATATACAAAAATTATTTTAAATTATACAGTTAATTATATTATTTATATAGTTTATTATTTATTATTATTATTTATGTAATTCTTTGGAAGTTTATTATTTTTATATTTTATTTTATAATAACAAATATCAAAAAATTGTTTTATTTTTTATATTATTATTTTTATTAGGAATATTTATGAAAAGTATTTATTTTATATTAGTATTTTTTGTTTTTATACAAATTGATATTTTTGTTTTGTTTAGAGAAATTGATTTTTATTATAAAATTTTTTTTTTAATTAATTTTTTTTTATTTTGTTGTAACAAAAATCACAATCAAATTTATCACAATTTTTATATATTTTTTTTTTATTTATTTTTATTTTTTTAAACTTATTTTATATTAAGAATTTTTTTTTGTCGAATGTTAACTTGAATTTGATTTAATTAAAAATCGATTTTTAAATTTTTTTTTATTTTGATTAAAGAACAGTGTGAAGAATTTTCTTTTTAAATTATTTTTTTATAATTTGTTTTTTTTTTTTTAATTTTTCGGAAAAAAGGCACCGTTCTACCAAGTAGTTGTGTTATTTATTTATTTATTTTGAGTTATGATATGTTTTTTTATATTTATTTTATTTGTTACTTTTTAAATTATATATTTACTAAAATGATAAAATTAAAATGATGAAAGAATTGCTTTTTGATGTTTCTTTATATTAAAATTAGGAGTAATAATCTCAAAATCAATTTTAGAGGAACTTGTGACACTTTATCAGGTTCTTAAAGGGTTTAGCACAATTCGAATTCATTAAACAGTTATTTAGTTACATATAAAAAATTTGTTGACGACACCACATCAAAATGAAACAAAAAAATGCCAAATTGTTTAACAAATTTAATTTAAATTAATTTAAATGATATAATAATTACAACATTTATAATATTAAACTATTTAACTAACTAAAAAATGTTTATGCCTTTTATATTATAATAACTTTTAAATTACGTTATATAATTTATTTATTATATTATGTATTTTATTTATGTTATTAAATTATTATAATAAAAATCAATTTCAAATATTTTATTCACTTATCAAATTTTATTTTTTATAACATTCAATTTATTTCTTTTATTGTGTATTTGTGTGTGTGTAATAAAAAACATTTATTTATTTTTAAATTTTATTTTTATATGTTTTATAAAAAAATATTATAAAAAATATAATTATATTGAATTATATATAATATATATATGAATTAATAAAAAAGTTGTTTTTTATTTAGTTTTATTTTTTTATTACGAAATAAAAAATAAAATTAAAATTTGTTATTTGTTTTTATATTAATACATCCAATATTTTTTTTTTGTAACATTTTATTTTGTTATTAAATATTAAAGAAATAAAAAATATTTTGTGTTTTTTTTTTTTATTAAATTTTATTTTAAATTAACTTACATCAATCACCTATTTTTCTGATTATTTAAATCAGAATTAAATTAATTCCTTTCATGGTTTTGTTTTGCTTTTTTCTTAAAGACAATAAAACACTTATTAATATATTTATTTATATGTATATAATTTTAACTAAATATTTATATTATAGTTTATAATAAAAAACCACATGCATATAATTATTTATTGTATATGTTTTTTATTAAGAAATAATAATTAAACAATGATAATTAAATTAAATAAAAAACATAAAAAAATTCGTTTCTTAATTTATTGTATTTAGTTTTTTTTTTATTTTTAATATTAATTTATATATATTTATATATTAAAATATTTGTTTTAAAATTAAAAAATTGTGAATAATTTTAAAATTTATAAAAATTGTTTTTTTTTTTTACAAAAAATTCGTTGTTTATTTATTATTTATTAATTATTTAATTTAATTTTTGAAAATAACCAAAAACAAAAATAATATTTCACAGCTCATAAATTTTTATTTTTATGTTTTTTATTTATTTACTTTTAAGCTATCTATTTTAATTAATATTTTTATTAATATTTTTTTTTAACTTTTTTGGAAGCACTTAATATTTAATAAAATTATATTTAATAATTTAAACAAGCTAAATAAATTAAAACTAAAAATAAGTATTTTTTTTTGTTTAATTAATTCACAATTTTTTAATTATAATTTAATTTTAGCGCGAAAAAATTTTATTTAGGTTTCCAAAAACACAAAAATTAGTATTCGGAAGAACATTTTATTTTTAAAAAATATATGTTTTTAAAATTAAAATAAAAAAATCTTTTTGTTTATTTATATATTATTATTTTTTTTTTGTTTAATATTATTATTTTTGCGAAGCATATCACACTTGACCATGTCGATTATTTTAATAATAATAATAATATATTTCATTAATTTTATAAATTTATTATAATTAGCAAAATGTGAATATATATAACATAGTAAATTTTTTATTCGAGTTATTTTATATATAAAAATTATAAGCAAATTAAAAACAAATTTTAAATTAAAAATTTAATTCCAATATTATTTTTTTTATCTATTAATTAATTTACCCATTATTTTATTAATATTTATTTTTACAATATTATTATTTGATTTTATTTGGCATTTTTTTAAATATAATTTATTTTATTTAATCGGAGCAAAATAAAATTAATAAAGTTTTTTTTTAGTATTTTTGTTTTTTTCTATTTAGCCAGTCTTTAATTATATAATACTTTTGACACATTACTTTATTTATTTTTTTGTTTAAATAGACTAAAAATAATATTACAAAAAAAAATTATTTTAAAAAATTACAGTCAAACGATTAAGCGATTTTAAATATATTTAAAAAAATAATTTAGTATTAAATGGGTAACAATTATTAAATAAACAAAAATAAATTAAATATTTACAGAATTTTTAAAGCTTTTTGTTTTTTTTATTAAAAAATTAAAATACATAAATATATAATATTTTTTAATATAATTCAGCTTAAAGCCACACGGAAATAATATATTTTATCGTATTTATTAATTTAATATTATATTATAGAATGTGTTTGTATGTGTATGTGTGTGATGTCAACAAAATTAATACTGCATTCGCTTATTTCGCTTGTCTGCTTTATTGATATATTATAATATAATGTTTAAATAAATTTAATAAAAATTTAATTAAATTATAATTTATTTTTAATGTGTTTTTGCGACATCTGGTAACACAAAAATAAAATTATTGGTAACATTTTTGTTTCATCTATTAAATTATATAAAATATATTTTGTGCATTTTGGTTTTAAACCTTAGAAATTAATTAATAATAATTAGAACAAAAAATTTAAAAATAACGAAAACTAGAACTGGCCCCGAAATATATAATATATATTATTACTATTTTATTAAATTTAATTTATTGTATATATAGTTTTTAATTTATATATTTAATTAAATTTTTGTGGCAGTGTTATTTTTTTTTTCATTTTTTAATGTCTATATAAATATTTATAATTTTAAACATGATATTAAAACAAATAATAAAAATAAAATAAAATAAACTAAACTAAAAAATATAATAAAATATTTAACAATTCCTGATATATTTTTTATTTCATTTATATTTAAGTATTATATTAATATTCATTATTAATTATATTTTTTTTTAATTATTATTATTATTAGACAGTCATTTTTTTGTTTAATTAAATTTTTGATTATTATTTTGTTTTAAATTTATTTTTATTGCAATTTTTTATTATAATTAATTACTTTTAAACATAATATGGCAGCATAAATTATATTTTAAATTTTTTATAAAGATTTGAACAAAATTATATAATTAAATAAAAAAAAAATAAAATAATACAGATTTGTTTTTTGTTTAAATATAAATCAACTAAATTGATAATGAAAATTAAACATGGCGTTTCATGTGTAATGCCAAATGATCGGACCTTGAAAAACAGCGATCACAGTGACGGCATTTAAATGGTTTGGCGCCTGTATGTTTTCGATAGTGGCGGGTTAATTCATCACTGCGAGCGAATCGCCATTCGCAACCTTCCCATGAGCATTTGTAAGGTTTTTCACCTGGAAAATAAAAAAAAAATAAAAATTTAATTTTAAACGAATTTTTTAAAATTATTTTAGTTGATATTTGGCTATAAGTAACCGTTTACGTTCATTTAAGAGACTGAAATGATTCCAGGAAATTCCAGGATTAGCTTTACAGTAACGAAATATTAGAAATTGGCAACCACTGTTTTTTTGATTTAAAGAATTGCAACTGTGAGACGAACTACATAAAAATCAAATTTAAAAATAAATCTGGGGCTATGAAATAAACAGCACATGAAAAATTTAATTAATTATATTAATATCCACCAGGTGACAACGTCATCGGGGAAACAATATAATTTTATTTTATAAATTACGTATAGCATTACTTACATATTATGTATATTTTTGATGAGATGATTTGCTTTCGGTATTTACAACTATTTAGGGGTTAAACCTCAAATCAGAAATAATTAAATTTTTAAGTTAATAATTTATTAACAAAATTTTTCTACAATATCTTTGACTTTTTTCGAATTTCGATTCGAAGTGATGGTACAACATACCGCCCCATATTTAAAACAAAATGAATTTCATCATCCTGTTAGTTGGTACTGACATCTACATATCATTAGATTAAATAATCCAAATATGTTTTTGGAAATTTACTTGCGAATGTCATAATAAACAAAATTTAGTTTCTGTAAATTTGTGATCATTATTCGATTCAACTTGGGAATAATATGCAAAGTAATGCACTCGCTGGTTACAATTAACGCAATACAAAATGCGAACTAGCAAAAAGCCTTAGAAAAAACAGGATTTATACGAAATATTTTTATTTTCGTAACTAATTTGGAATATATACGACCACCATATTTTATTAAGGCATTTTTGTGTGCTTTTATCAAAACACGCCGCCATGTATAGATTGAACATTTTAATTTTTGCACGTACAAAAAATACAAAAACACAAAATGGGATATTACTCAGCAACTTCAACTCATTCGATATTTTTCAGCAACTTCTGCCTTCAGTGTGGCAAGAGGTGTTTCATTATGATTCATAAAAACCAACTCACATTCTGCAAACGTGCATTAAAAGTTATGTTAAAAGCAAATGATGATTCAAAAAGTGCCTGATCGCGCTAATATGTGCCGACATGTTCTAACTATCACTTTTTTCGCTTCGATGCATTTTCGATGGAATAACGGTATTTTAGAAGTAATATTTTTACAAAAAAAATATTTTTACTTCTAAAATACCGTTATTCCATCGAAAATGCATCGAAGCGAAAAAAGTGATAGTTAGAACATGTCGGCAATGGTTTGATTGGCAATTAACTCAGCGAAAATTGCTTTGCGAAATTAGTGACATCTAGTTTTAAGTAGTAGCGTTAGCGACATTTTTGTGGTATTGCAGATAACTGCAGAATTAGTGTGAAACAAAACCGAAAAACCAAGAAAGATCTCGTATATTCAGCGCAGTATATAAATTGAACGCAATGGGTGATCCATTCAGGGGATACGGTACGCGAAAAATTAAAGCCAAAGTAATTGTGAAAAATTATAAGTGATGTTTTAAGTGAAATACATTGTGTGGCTTATTGTAAATTGTGGAAAATGAATTAATAATTATTAATAGTGAAAATTATTTGTTGTTGTGATTTAGTGTTGGTAAAATAAGGGTGGAAAAATTATTGTTGGAATATTTCGGGAATATTTGGAAATTATTCAAAGATTATTTTCGGAATTTTTGCGAATATTCCGGAAGCGGTATGAATTACAAGAATTGTTGTTGTAACCGTCAAATTCTAAAGCTGTATTCAAAATCCGGGGATTCGAAATGGATTCGACAGAGCAAATTGGTGGGCAATTGACAGCGGTTGGATTGCGATGGTCACGGAATTCTAAGTAAAGCAGCGCATTTTACCGACGAACCACGCTCTCTCTCTCCCTCTCTCTCTGGTACTATATCGCATCAAGGGATTTGGCCGCCTCAGATGAGGTTTCATAATCATATTTTCATTTCGGATAATGAGTGATTAATTCATTGATCCTAAACCAGCCGTGAAATTTTTTCACCACCGTGAATTGAACCCGGGACCTCCGGTCGCTGAAGCAAGCATGCTGACCACTTTGCCACAAATGAATTAATATGGCGAGTACGAGTAGGGCTATGGAGAAGCAAAGATTAGGAGGCCCATATAATAAGAGTTTGAAAATGTAATAGAATGAAAATTGGATGATAAACGTGAGACGGTGGAGGCAGTTCACGGGCTACCTGGAATCTTCGATGTGACGTAATTATTGGTTGTTATAACGCAAAAGTTTGATAAATAGAGAGACGCAATAAATGAAACAAAATTTGACACTAAAACAGAACAAAGAAAAACGGGTTGTTTGTATTTGGCAAACGGAATGATGACGTATCCGATACGGAATAGAAAGTCATAAATGACTGTCGTTAATAAGATGGAACCGAATAATGCAGATCTTGGAATGGGGCCAACCGTTGAGCTTTGTGGAATCGAGTGGTGACGTGGAGTCTGCTGATAGGGAGAATCATCTGAAAATGATGAAAAATTCAACCGGGATATTGCCACAGTTCAAGAAGAAATAAACTAATTACTTGGGATTTTGGATGCTCAACCGAGGAAAGTTGGTGTACATCGTGAGTGACAATAACAACGGATCACCTTGTTTTGGTTGATTTTGATGCAAGGATGTTTCGGAGACCAGCAACGTTCGACTTAATTCCATTTGCATTTGGAATAATTTTCGCAGTGTTTAGTCAGGTAAGTTAGTACGATGACATGAAAATTCTGGTTCATGATCGTTAATGTTTAAATTTAAATTTAGTTCAAATTAATTTCAATTGTATTTAAAATTGATGCTCGAAATTGGGATAGTGTAACGAAGTGTAGTGTAGTGGGGAAGTTTTTGTTGATATGATCGTGTTTATACAGGGTGGGGCATTTTTGATATAATTTTTTTATTTTGTATGTTTTTCTCTTTTTATTTTTCAGTATTAGAAACAACGTTTGAGAGATTCAGTAGCCATGTATACGATTGAGGAACGAGCAAAAATTGTTGAGTTTTATTTTGCTAGTCAAAATTCAATTTTGACCAAAGAAAATTTCGAAATTTTTTTAACACCAGAAATGCACCATCACGTAATTATGTACGCAATCTAGTCGTTCGTTTCAGCCATCGGGATCAATTAGTGACTTATCTCGAAGTGGAAGACCGATTGAAGCACGAAAATAAGAACCCTGAAATATCGACTTGTAAACGTGCCACTCAGCTTCAAATGTCGAGAACTTCACTTAAGAATTTGTGCAAAATTGACTGAACCTTGTTATCGGATGCTCTTGATTTTATGAAAAAATTATAATGACCGATGAAGCGCATTTCCATTTAAGTGGTTATGGTAATAAGCAAAATTTTAAAATCTATGGCACTGAAAACCCAACAGCAGACAAGATCTACGGCTACGATTATTTTTGAAATTTATTTTTTTTTAAAACTCTACATGATTAAAACTATCTTTTGCAAGCAATAATTATATCAAAAATACAACGTTCAGTGACTTATGGCCCACCCTGTCTTTAAATTCAGTTCGAATTACTTTCATTTGTATTTGAAATCAATTCTCGGAATTGTGGTAGTCTAGCAGTGTTTAGTCAAGTAAGTTAGTACAAGACATGAAATTTTTTATTCACGATCGTCTTTAATTTCAAATTCAGATCAAATTAATTTCTTTTGCGGTGTACTATTGTTCGTGAAATAGTGTGGTACCAAAAAAAAATACTTGTTAAGCATGGTGTTTAATTTAAATTCAGTCAACTTGACTTTTATATTTTTTGTGCTAATTTATTATATTGTTTGACAAGGTCAGAATAAATTATTGGTTTTAATTTATTTTAAGAGAAGGCTTGGTCTACAGACGAATGACTTTTGTAAAAGTTGTATGGACAAAGAGGAGGAAGAGACTTTATATCACTTCCTATGTCCTCTAAGAAGTACTTAGGTGTGTACGGTGTGGACAGCCTTCCAAAACTCGCGGACTGTGGAGTGCGAGAAATTTTACACAACATAAGTAGCTCTGAATGGTTTCAGCGGGAGTAAAGGGGATATAGGATCCTGTGATATCACAATGGGCGATAGTAGCCACTCTAACCTAACCTAACCTACTAAGAACTTTACAGGTAGCTGTAATCTACTTTTTTCCAAATAACAAAATAAATGCTTGCTCGCTACAGTAAATCAAGCTGTAACGTTTTTTAAGGTAAAAGAAAACTTACACAAAATGACAAAACACTGTGTTACCTTTTGTAAAAAAATTTTTCGGTGGGAAGACAGTTGATCCACTATTGATCTCTTCCAAAACTAAAATTTTCCGTAGAATGCGATATAATGTGCAGGGAGCAATGTCAGTATATAATCCAAATGTTTAATACAACGACGATGCAAATTGGAGCGAGCTTAGTGAATAATAGAACGGTCAACTACATACAATAACTAATTCCCATGGGAAATGTGTAAAGATCATAAAAGAAACATCCATGAAATAACAAAGAATAGCCGAATATTTAAAACAAAGCATTTTTACATTACATAACGTCGATCAAAAACCGCACATGCTTTGTAGAATGAATCACAAATTAAATTCTCTTCGAGTCATTCCACTCACTTTCGATCGGGTAATCAAAAATACTTTATTCTCAAATATGAATTAAATTCCTTACATGCTGTGTCATCATTATATTGTGTGTATGTAATAATACTAATCACACATAAAATATAAATTTAAAACACCTTTGACCCGACCCCAGATATATTAATATAGAAAATAGCTATGTACAGTTATAATTTTGTTTCCCAATCATCATAATAATTAATTCAATTAAAAGCGATTATTAAATTTCAAAACCACTGTAATAATATCTTTATTGCATATCTCTTGGTGTCTTGACTCCCATTCATGTATATCGCATAAAATTATCAATGAATCATACATAAATTAAATAAAAACACTATGTCCTATCTTGATAAGTAACACACCAACCTACTTTATTACCCGATTTTTTATATGATTCAATTCATGTATCATTAATTAAATTTATTAAAAAAATGGTTACATAAATATATTGACCTCATTAATTAAAGGTTAACACTTTTCTAAATAAGACTTACTAAGCGTTTACTTGTTTTAAAAAAGGGCTAAAATGTGGGTATGACCAAAAAAAAATAAATTAAACAAACTGCATTCTCTCTGTTATATTTGTAACAAGTCGCAATTTTCTTAAGTACTTCATACCTATCTGTGTGTAAATGTCTCTATCCATAGAGTAATCAAAGTATGCATGTAAAAATTGTGGGAGGAGCAGGGATATGGTTAACATTTTGTTTGTTTATGTCATAATGATCACATTTATTACGTCTTTTTTTTTTTTTTTTTAGGTAAACTGACAAAAATATTAATAATGGTGATGTCGTAATTTTTTGCCGAAGATTAAATTATACCATTAAACTGGTTGTATATATATATACAGTAAAGTATACAGTGTTGATAACTCATCATCACTATTATGTTATAAAAGATGTAATTTAATAAAATATAATAACATCAAATCACATTGTTCTGAGCCACTGTAATTATGATTATCCCCCCAAGAAACTGAGAGAACAACAGCATGTACCATAACATACATTTACGCAATGGGTTCAACAACAACACAAAAAGGTTAAATAAAAATGAAATATTTAATGATTAGGTCTTCTTCATCATTTGTTTTTTTTTGTTTCTTTAATGTGGGTTCATCAAGAAAAATTTCAATTTGCTCACTGCCATTTCCCAATTGGTTCGTACTTATATTCTTATATCGTGTGCGCCTTAAAAAATTTTGTTTCAAATTTTTAATTAATTAAATTAGACCTAAAATGATAATTGGTCCGCCATATTGTTTCGCAGTGCTTTTAAATAATGCATTGCACAAAATTAAATGATCGTCGCCATATTTAATTACAAATACACACACACACATATCCAAATTCTTTTATTATGATTAATTACATTAATTATTTTCATTTGTTTGATATACCAGTTAGAAGTGACTCAGTATAATGTGAATATACAATAAAATACTCATTTATGTATAAAAAAAAATTACACAAGAAAAAAATCTGAAATATTTTACAATTACTTTACGTCGTTTTATGAATGAAATTTTTTTTTTATTTTTTATTTAAAGTCAGATATACGCGATGAGTAATAAGATGACGACGTGAAGAAGAAGAAGGAACTAAAAAAATAATAATATTAAATTATACACAAATCTTACTCATTTTCTAGCGTACCTCGTTATACTCGTATACGATTGCTATATACGAGTATATGTGTTGTAAATGTGGTCGGCCTTCATTTCGTATTTGTCATAATTTTGTTGTTTATAAAATGTGCATCATGCATTCCATGCGCGCCTGTGTTACCTTGGCGCGTCTATTGCGATATCAGATAAAATGGCCGTTTTATATATGAGACGATTATAAAGAATATGTGATCGATAAAGGAAGTGATCGAGCTGAAAAATTTAGAGGCCTTATTGAATAAAATAAAAAAGCCTTTTCGCGTCTTAATTCGCAATGCTTACATAATACCCCCTGTGGAATTTATATGTAATTTTAATTTAAAAGTCTTTTTCTGGCATACTGAGGTAAAAAGATAATGTTATTTTTATTGAAAACAAAATTAAATGGGGAATAATTTTCCCTGCCAATTTAGATATGGAAATTTTTTCAGCAGGCCGGGAAAAAATATAGAACAGAAATTACATATAAATTCTTCCCACAGTTCCCTATTCCCGGGGAATTACAAGAATAGTGCCGCTGGACTAGTGAAAAATAGGGCTGTTGCAAAGGGTTGGTATTTGGTCCTAAAATATTTTTCACAATGAGCAATCGATTACTATTTTTTTTGGAAAAAAAAACCTTGAGTATAAAGAATTTTTTTGTACACTTTAAGCTACGATTGGATTTAAAAAGTCAACAATTTTGTTTTTTTTACTATTTTTTCGTTCTTTGACTCGATTAAAATTGCACATTCTGTAAAAATATTACTCTATACAATTTAAAAATATCATTTTTAAATGCCGTTCATTCCCGGCCTCGCAGCGGTAGACTCTTTCTACACTATTGTCCACGACAGCTGTCAATAACTTATTACAGTAAAGTATTATTAAAGAGTCCTAATGTCAGAAAAGGGGGTTGGCCAATCAACTTGTTTTTTTTAAACTTGCATTATGGATTCAGGTGACAATGCTCTTCTTGAGCATATTAGAACTCACAACACTACAATATTAACAACCCGTAACAAGACGGAATAAAATAAGAAGAATTCAATGATCATTGATTTAAGGAATTTTTTTTGGTCTACCAAAAACCTGTAGTTGTCACTCAACGTCAATTTGGCAAAACACAACAGTTATTTTTACAATCTATTTAAAAATATCGAATTGTCACCCCAAAGTTTTTGATCCCACAAGAGGAAGAACATCGATATTAATCTCAAGCTATTCGCATCCAACGGATCACTAGTTCGAACTGTTGGTGCCCGAAGAATTGATTTAGATCTCGACTTTCGAAGACGATCCACATGGTTTAGCAGATTTCCTCATACGCTCAGGTATGTGGGTCGATATCCAAAACAACCGTTAGTGGACCCATTATCCTCACTTCGAGTGAATATCAGCAACGGTACCAACACATTGATGTAAGAATGGTTCCTTTATTAGAGGAATTCAATGAGACTACATTCGAGGTCCAAAGGAATACAGCTCCGAGGTCCCTCGATTGCATGCAAAACTAGACGTTTACCAACTGAGAAATTAGCACAGCAGTGTCATGAAAACATTGGAAAGACTGCGACGTTTGTATTTCTGGCATAAAATGCGCAAACAGATGTATGACTATACTGTACTGTTTGTAAGAACACCAAAGACGAGCAAAGCTTTTGGCGAACTGTTAATGGAATTTAACAGTAAACACTTAAAAACGGCAATATATGTGGCAGCTGTTCGAGCATATGATGAGTCAGAACACCGAAGTTGGGACAAACACATCTCAGAGAAATAGGTTGTGTGTTACGTAACGCTGTACATCAGTCGACTAATTATTCTCGTTACTTCTTGGCGTTTGGTCACCATATGATAACTGACGGACACTCATATAATTTATTGAGATAAATGCATTCTGTGGAAGAAGGGATTGAATCTTTACCATATTCAGACCACCTCGCAGCCATAATGGCAGAAGTAACTCAAAATCTTTAAAAAGCTTACGAACGTAACGCAAAGCATTATAATCTTAGAACTAGACAGGTTACATACTCTATGGGTCAGAAGGTCTTTGTAAAACAACATCCTCAGAGTGATGCAGTTAAAAACATTTGTGCTAAGTTCTCTCCAAGATATGTAAAGGCCTTTATAAACCAAAAAATTGGGAATCTTTGTTATGTGTCTTGAAGTCGATAAGTTTCATACCAAAGATGTCAAGACATAGTAGACAATATACGAACATCACTTTCAAACGGTTGAAAATAATTTTTATGCTTGAAAATAATGCTTAAACTCAGATTCGAAATTTACATTTATATATTTTATTCTAACTCTCGAGCTCCAAACCGGGATTTACGATGAAAATACTATTGTCCATTACCCTGCCTTACCGAAATTGGGGTGAGTTATGGATGACCATAAAAATATATTCATAGTCACGAATCTACTTTATCACAGTAGTTTGAGTCATGGATTACCATAATTGTTTTCATTACTAGTACATTAGGGTTTAGTTTAGCCGCCAATCAAATTTACGGTTTCATCTTGTTTGCGGCAAAATCTGATCATAAAAATATTGTTTGTCATTCGCATTTGACTTGGGAAACATACTAACACCAAGTACAAAATTTATTATTTATTTGGTGCTTTCATTTTGTTGTTACTCTGTTAATTTTGCGAGGTTGGCAATTGTATCCGGGGTTTCACCATCGTATTCATCTATAGGATTTGTAATGTTTTCGTAATATACTTTTACGCTATTTGCCGTAGGCACTTGGCGAAACACACAAAAAAATGTGTTTTCGTAATATCCTGTGTTGACTCAAAAACATCAGCACGATTGAAACGTGATATCGACGAATTTTCTCATCGACATCATATCGGATCATTTATCACAAGCACAACCCAAATCAACAACTGGTGGTGCTTTTTGATTAGCACACGCACCTTTCTTAAATTTTCGAGAGTTTTCGTAAAATTTTAGAAAATTGTGTCATCGTGTCTTTAAACATTGTCATTTTGGTTGTCATCATAAAAAATACTTTCTTTGATATTTTTTATCTAAAATTATGGCAAAAAACTCAACAACAACAACAACAAATTCAGAATAAATACAGGTAACCCTCCAAGAACACGGTATTTGAAGAACACGATTTCAAAGAACACGGATACCCATTTTCCCAAATTACACGATTTCAAATTACACGGTTTCATCTATCACTTGAGCTACCAAGCTGAATTAAAATCTGGTGTGGATAAAAAATTATAAATTTTTATTTTCCAAAAACTTGTGTTTTGTTCGAAAAGCACACGATACATTATTACAAATCGAATGAAATATATTTTTTTTAGATTCGAAACCAAACAATTCAACAATTGTGCCGGTTCAGATCGGTTGAACGGTTTAGATTTGTATAGCGAACAAACACCAACATGCATATTTTTGGGATTTTATATTATCTAGTAGTTTTCACGGCTATCATATCATGCCAAAAATGAAATTAACGATATACAGTGTGTCGCATAACTATATAACCACTGGTTTTCTTGATTTTTTAAAATAACGGATTTAAAAATGTCAAAACTTTTAATGCAAAAAGTTGCGTAAAGATGAAATATATAATATACAAAAAAACCGTTACAATTTTCAATCGTTTTAAACAAAAATAATAAATATTTGAATTTGCCTTGTTGCATAACTAGTAGGCCTTTTGATGGTTTTTCTCGCTCAGTTTTATAAATTATAAAAATTTTAGTATTAGTTCACCTTGTTTCCTTACAACTATAGTCTAAGAAAAATAATGCCACGTGGAAAATATTTATTGGACGAAGAAAAAGGCAAAATTCTGGCCCTTTCCGAAGAAGGTTTTTCGTTAAGACGAATCGGGCAAAAATTAAACCGCAGCCATGTTACCGTTGGCAATTTTTTAAGAGATCCGGTTAATTACGGGGCAAAAAAAAGCGGAAGGCCAAAAAAAAAGATGGTGGGTTGATTTAAGCCGCGAGTAATACTTTCAAAAGCCTTAAGTGCCTGAAAAGCGACCTTAAATTAAATGTGTGTCGGAGCACAATCTGTCGGTGTTTGAAAGTTGCTGGACATCTGAAATACAGTAAACCGATATCAGCGCTTAAGTTATTGTCACGGCACAAAGCCGCTCGTCTTGAATTTTTTAGGGCAAACATGAGTCACGACTGGTCAAAAGTAATTAAAAAAATAATTGTTTCGTTGTTATGAAAACTAACCCATTAATCAATTACAGGTGATTTTTTCTGATGAAAAAAAATTTAATCTTGATGGTTCGGACGGCATTCAGTACTATTGGAAGAGATATGAGAAAAGAACCAAAATACTTTTCTAAACGAAATTTTGGTGGTGGTAGTTTAATGGTATGGGGTGCTTTTTCTTCAGCGGGAAATCTTACCTTAGCGTTTCCATCCACCAAAATGAACAGAGTAGAGTACATTGGCGTGTTAGAAAATCATTACCTTATTACCTTTCTTGTACATAAACCAAGATGAAAACTGGGTTTTCCAACAAGACAATGCTCCAGTATATACGAGTCGGAGTACAAAACCATGGTTTGAAACACACTACATACCAGTATTAGATTGGCCCGCTTGTTCGCCAGACCAAAATCCGATCGAAAATCTGTGGGGAATATTGGTTAGAAAAATTTACGAAGGTAACCGACAATTTGACACTGTAGAAGAATTAAAAGTAGCTATTCATCTGCCTGATTGGAAATATCACCCGAAATTATCCATTCGTTGGTTAGAAGTATGCCGAATAGAATTTTAGCTATAGCGGAAAACAAAGGTGAACCAACGAAATATTAACATTTTTCTTTTTATTTATTTTTATTAATTTTTTACTGAGTTAAAATTATTGAAATAAAAGTGGTTATTTCAATAATTTTAACTCAATAAAACAATGCAACAAGGCAAATTCAAATATTTATTATTTTTGTTTAAAACAATTGAATATTGTAACGGTTTTTTTTTTGTATTTTATATATTTCATCTTTACGCAACTTTTTGCATTAAAAGTTTTGACATTTTTAAATCCGTTATTTTAAAAAATCAAAAAAAAAACGAGTGGTTATATAGTTATGCGACACACTGTAGTAGTTCACAATAAGCTTAATATTTATGATATTCCATACCAGAGAGTAAGCCATGTGATCATCAAAATGAATATTCATGTCACCGAACTATTCTAATTGACTGTACACCGGTACTACAGCGGTACTCACTAAAGAATAATGTATTTAGCTGGGATGACTGCGAATCCGAGAATTGACGTGGGAATTCTTGTTATAGATTTCTCAAGAATTCCAGCCCAATTAAATTTTATCGATTCCCGAGAAATATTTAATCTATTTCTCAAGAACTCAATAATTCTGAAATTTTTAGCTCAAAACCTACTAAAACAATCAAATCGAGGCAACATGTATCGTTTATATACATTTAATTTTTTTTTTTGCGAATGTGTATCACTTCCCGCTAATTATTTTAAATGAATTAATTTTCATATTGTAAAGCACTGTGTGCATATTCATAATAGTTTGATCAAACCAAGCCATCATATTGTCGATTGAAACCGTGATTTAAAATAATTTTCGTGCTGACTTAACCACTTGAGTGATTTCACGCCCGGGCGTGACTCGTGCACGTAGTACGATTGTTTTTTGATTTGCCCGAGTCTTGCTCGGGTAAAGCTTGTTTTGTGACTTCTTTGTTGGTAATTTCCCCGAGCAAAATATATTCATGTATATATGTTATATAAACCAACTCTCTTTTTACACTCTAGATACGTTCCACGGAAAATAGTGTAATACAAAATCGTGTAAAAAAAGACTAGCCGCTCATATTAAAATGAATGATGCCTTGTGTTTGAAAATCCGTGTAAGATGAAATACTGAAGTAAAATTTCTTCAGTAATTCGTGCAAAAAAAGTATGTAGGTATTATGTAAATAATCGAAGAAAAACAAATTTTTTCAGTTCTAGCTATACGTGCGTACATTTATTTAAAATCAAATTATATGTACATATGTATGTACGTATGTAATTCATTTTGAAAACAAATTAAAACAACTAGTAACTAAAACTAGTAACACAAAAAATATTGCTAAATAAGGAATTCAATTCAAATCCTAAAAAAATGTTTTATTTAAACATAAACTATTGGTTTTGTGCCAGTTGGACTATTTTCAAGCACTTCCTGTGTTGTTGATTGGACTTTTATCAGGAAACCTGTTACCAGTGGTTGTGGTTTTTGTTTTACCAGTTTCTTATGCAATTTCTGATACCCAGCTGTACTGCTTTGTATGCCGCGCTGGAATTATAAAGCTCGTTCTAGATCCGGATCGTTCGTTAAAAAATTGTGTTTTATGGGGACCCGATCAACAACTCTTCGATGTCTTCAGTTTGCATACTTTCAAAGCCCTCGCCACCAATTGCTTGTGCCAATATTAAAATTTATGAACACCCCACATTTTGTTCTGGTTCCAAATTTCCAGTTTTGACGCATGCGGGCCGAATAGCTTTCCATTTAATGTTAATTCTCGCAACTGATTTATGGCTAAAGAATCGTTTTTAACACAATCCATAATCGTCTATTTTTTCCATGCATCAATGATCGAAAGCTTTTTTTCTTCAACTTCATCCAAAATATGTTGAAATGCCAGTTTATATAATAAATCTTGAAGGCTGCAATAATACCTTGATCTAATGGTTGGATCAGGCTAGTTGTATTCGGAGGCAAAAATTCGAGTTTGATATTTGGATGTTCCACAGCAGAGTGACCAGGTGCCTTGTCAACAAGTAACAAGACTTTGAATTCAAGCAACAAGTAACAAGAATATGATTATGAAACCTCATTTGAGGCGGCCAAATCCCTTGATGGGATATAGTGCCAGAGAGAGAGAGAGAGAGAAATATAGAAATGAATGAGTGGCATATTCGAAATTAATGCCTCGTTATATAATTGAGGCGAAAGATCGATTTTGGGATCTTGATCAGCGATCCAAATGCGATGCAGAAGAGTAGGCTAGATTGATTGTCACTGAATGTATATTTATATAATTGAAATTCATAGACGTTCATATACGGTATTCACTTCAACATTGCACCTTACACATTTTTTTCAATGTAAGTGTTTAAGAATACACTTCATTTACGATTTTAAACGTTATTTCAATATGTATTGTCGATGAATAATACATTCAATATGCACGCAAACAGAAATTGAAATATCAAAACAACGCCAAACTACGAAGCAAGTGGTTTGCGCATGTATTGTTGCGTACGTCAAACACCACAGAATCGACATCAGCGCCGCCACACAAACATAACTATGAATTATTCTCAGAAAGTAAATTATTCATTTCGTTTTATTTCAGTTAATAAAATATTGGGGAGCGGTGGGGGTGAAATTTTGCGGTTATATGTTCCGATATGTGAAAAATACAAAAAATAAAAAAAATATTTCGTCAAAAAACAAAAATAAAATTTCTAGAACTCGATTGCAGTGCCACCTATCGGATTCGATTGTGAATCTAAACCATCCAGGGACCCACTCAAGTACACGCACAAAACTTCATTAAAATCGGTTCAGTCGTTTAGGAGGAGTTCAGTCACATACACACGTACAGAAAATTTTGGGGTGGTGGGAGTTGTTGGTGAAATTTTGGGGTTATATGTTTTAATATGTGAAAAATCTTAAAAAAATAAAATTTTGTCAAAAAACAAAAAAATAAAATCCTAGAACGCGATGGCAGTGCCATCTATTGGGTCTAATTGTAAATCTAAACCATCCAGAAATCCACTCCAACACACACACACACAAAATTTCATTAAAATTGGTTCAGCCGAACAATCAGAAAAAATCGTTCATAATAATTATATCTATAAAGATTAGTGGGTGGTCAAATTTTGGGGTTTTTGTTCTGATATGTGAAAAATATAAGAAAATAAAAAAATAAAATTTCGTCAAAAAACAAAAATAAAATTCCTAGAACCCGATTGCAGTGCCACCTATCGGATCCGATTGTGAATCTAATTACCATTAAAATACACACACAAAACTTCATTAAAATCGGTCCAGTCGTTTAGGAGGAGTTCAGTCACATACACACGTACAGAAGAATTATATAAATATATTAAGATATTATACGATATATCGTTTTAAGGCAAAAAATTATTGAACTAGCTAATAATTGTTAAAAATTGAAAAAACATTGTATTCAGATTACTTGGTAATTATTTTCTGAAGAAATGTAAAAAAAACTGACAATTTTTGGACACACTTTCTCGAAAAAGCCATCAGTGGTTAAACATTTCTCTCTTTTGCCATTTTTAATGGTTTTGTCGTGATAAACAATTTTATTAGGCATTACAGCTTTATTTTATCCCGATGTTAAAATTTCCTATGATCTACTTTATTACTATCAATAATTAGTGTGGTATGCCGTAATCAATTTATAATTTTAAAATGTTTATTTAAAGTTTCGACTTTTTTATAGACAAAATATTATTTTTAATGACATTCACAATGTGGCCATACTCACAATATCTCCACCAAAAAAAAAGTAGAAAATTCACCCCCCCCCCCCCACTCTTTTGTAACCCCAAGCAGTGTTGCCTATAAAAATAAAATGAAATCGTATTTTGTTAACAAACGAAAACCTCAAAAAACGTCATTCGTTGAAAACCCAAGTAGCAGCAAAAAATATTTGGTAAAAACAGGGGTTGTGAATTTAAATCATTGTCTATTGGACTTTTTACACCATTTGCCATATGCAAAAAACAAATGTTTAATAAAATGTGTTTATTAAGGACTTGCTATTGGGTTAAAAGAATATATTTTTAAAATGACGTACATATCTATATAAAACACAGATTTTTAAATACTAAATTACATATTTATTATAAAACAGTATATAAAATTAAACGACATTTTCAGAAATTTTATTTGATATATTTTGGCCTAGAATTCTAACATATTTTATAATTAACTAATCTAATACATTAAATAAGGTATTTATTTGATATATTTAATAACTTACGAACGATTGGAAATATTGCTTAATTTTGGACGTGGTTTCATCTGCGACAAAAAGAGAACGTTTGTTTCGCACACTCAAATGCTCTCTAGTTTCGAGCCTTCACTCTTCATCAGTTAATTCGATATTCCATGAATAGCGAATTAGCTGATGAAGAGCGAAGACTCGAAACTATGTAGTTCAAAAATAAAAAATAAAAATAAAATAAATTTATCACAAAAAGAAAAATAGTTATTCTCATTTGTTTAAAGTTAAAACTAAAACATAATCACGTCGATTGAAGAATCCGCGGAAGTGGATCGAATGCTGATTGGAAAATGCATATAAATAAAATGGAAAACAATTGCTATAAATCAAAATAGCCAAGAAAATTTGTATTGATTTCCATACAAATCGTTTTTTATAATTCCCCGTACAAACGGAATAAAATAATTGCGGATCTAAAACAAATTTTACCTATATGAAAATCCATAGGAATTTCTATGATACTACGATTTAAAATTTTGTTTTATGTTTTTTTATATGCATTTCCCAATCCGCATTTGATAAGCTCCCGCGGATTCTATAATCGACGTGAATATAATAATTATACTCACGGAGGATATTGGAAAACAAGCGAATAATCAATAAACGACCGTTAACACGACTGCGGCGGAATGAATTTTTGAATTGATGAACGAAAAATACACTGAAGTGAAACTAAAGAAGGAATGGGAAATAATAGCTGTTGTTTCAATGGAAACAATTTGCTACTCACAAGCAGTGTTACCACTTTGGCACAATTGTGCCAAATTTGGTACTTTTTTAAGATCTAAAAATTTGGATACGTACCTTTTGATTTTGGTACAATCTAATTCGCTTTTCAATTTTTGATACAATTTTTTCTAATTCGCTTGTGATCCGTTTAATGGTTTTTGGGTTTAATGGTTTTTTATCATGTTTGTGTCTAATGGGCCTTTATTTTTATTTTTTTGTGTTGGTACTGTGGTTATGTCAAAATTATAGTAGAATTAAAAAATAAAATAAAAATAAAATAAAATTAGGTGAGAAAATCTTTTATTTTTTATCGGTTATTAATTTATTATATTTACAAGTGATTATTTGTAATCAAAATATAAGCGTTTAAAATAGTTTTATACGATGTTTCTTGTCGATTTCCACATTTTTGTCAAACGTGAAAATAGAATGTGTGGTTATGTTACTGCGACGTTTGCTGTTCGATTATGTGAAGTGTAAATTTAATTTAAATTTCTATTTAAGTTCAGCTGCAAATTCTTTTACCAGAAAACAGATCTGCACCGTTTTCGGATTTGGATATACCAGCAGTTTTGTATTTATCGGTTGATCATTCAATTTAAATTTTCAACAATTAACAAACGGGTTTTTCGATATACCGGCTGTTTCCGAAGTACCAATGAGTCTTGAATATACCACTAACTCTATCTATATTATTCCAAAGATTTTGATCTAATCGATTTATGGTGTTTACTATATGCAATGTGCGGCACTTACGAGTTGTGTAAATTTAAACATTTCTTATTTCCGTTTAGTTTCAAATTATTTTATACAGACGAAAATTAATTTACAACAATTTTTCTAAGTGGTTTTCGTACATATACATCAATGAAATGCTGCGATATTTTAAGCCAATCGAAAAAATTGGGTGGGTGACAAATTTTCATTTTTATTTATAGAATTTGTAAAACTTATTTATTTACGTATATTTTTTTTATTGTAGTCCGGTACCATCAACTTCTTCTGGTGAGGTTGTTTAACCCACTCAAAGTTCCGTAAAGAATTCAAAATTTTCAGCAGAAACCTCATCTGGATCAGATTTAAATAATTTAGCTTTAAAGCCAAAGGAAAAAAAAGTACGATCGGAAATATAAACCTGAATGGGAACTAAAATTTACATGGTTGAAGAACATCAATGGAGAGGCATTTTGTAAATTGTGTAAAAAACTATTGTAAATAGACTAACACACATTAAACGGCATGGCCAATAATCTAAGAAACATCTGGAAAAATTTAAAGTATCGAAGGAAATGCAACAATTAGATGTTTCTTTTTTAGGACAAAAACCCATGAAGAAAAATCAGGTAGAAATAACATGCGTCATATACTGTATTCAACATGGTTTACCTTTTAAATTGATGGACAGCCTACCAAAATTAATTCAAACTGTTGCGCCCAACTCTCAAGCACATCAAATAAAATGTAGCCGCACAGAAACTACTGGATATTAATAATATAATTGGCCCATATTCTGCCCAAAAGATAAGCAAGATTATTCGGAATCAAAATTTTTCTATTATTATTGACGAAACTACTGACCTCAGTTCAGAAAAACGTCTTGCAATAATTTGTAGATATTTTGATAAAGAAACTGAAAAAGTTACCGATACTTTTTCGGCATGATTTAACTTGACGAATCCACGGCAGAGGAAATATTCCAATCCATTCTAAATCATTTCTTTAAATACAACATAAATGTTCAAAATATAATTGGACTAGCTACTGACAACGCGTCCGTTATGGCTGGAAATTTAAATGGTGTTAACGCCAAATTTGAAGAAATTAAAAGCGATATATTTTTTTGGGTTGTACATGCCATTCCATAGCACTATGTGTTAATTACGCGTTAAAAAATGTTCCTGAGTCGGTCGAGAAAAATATTAAAAATATTTATATTCATTTCTTTCACAGTCCTAAACGGTTAAACGAATTTTCAAAATTTCAGGAAGACTTTAATTTACAAAATCACAAAATTTTAAGACTTTGTAAAACCCAGTGGCTGTCACTTGAGTAGTTTTAAGGATTTTTGAGCAGTGGGTGGCGCTGAAGCATTATTTTATTTTATATTGCTTTGAAGTAAATGAAACAAAAGATTGAAAAGCGTACGAATTTCTAGAATTTCTTAGCGACAAGGAATTTAAATTATATTTAATATTTTTAACATATATATTAAAGAAAGTTAACGACGTAAACAGAATTTTCCAATCAGAAAACCCAGAAATTCAAAATGTTTACTCCACTATTAAAAACGTCTATTTAGATGTTTTAAATTTTTTTATCAGTTTAGATAAAATCGATCTGAATGTTGATGTTGAAGACTCTAACAATTATCTTGAAACCAGCCTAATGTTTTTTTCATTAAATTTTCAAAAATTGGAAGTCTTTTTCAATAGAAAATAAATTTAAAGTCGAAAAAGTTAAAAGAAATATAATTGCATTTTACGTAGACCTCTGCTGCCAAATAAAAAATAGATTTCAGTTAGATGACAGTAAATAAATTGTACAGACGCTGTTCAAAGCTGGCTTAAACTTAAAAATATTAAAAATAATTTAGAATTTCCTATGTTTTGTGAATTGGCTGATAATATGCTAACACTGCTCTCATTACCACACAGTAGTGCAGCTGCGGAAAGAGCTTTTTCCACGCTTAATTTAATTAAAAACAAGAAAACAAATCGCCTTGAAAACAAGACAATTGAGAACATTATGGGGTATATCCTCTATCCGGTCGCAAATTAATTATTTGCGATCAGAAATATGGTTACTAGATTTATTTTGCCATGCCAATTGATAATTTTTATTAAAATTTAAATTTGGCTTGCGATTGTAAAGTAGAAATCCACGAAAAGACTGCTACGCATTTTCCGAAGTCGCAGTCTTTTTATGTATTTCTACTTAACAATCGCAAAATAAATTTAAATTTAAAAAAGATGTAAGAATTGGCATGTCAAAATAAATCGAATAACCATATTTCTGATCGAAATAATTAACTTCCGACCGGATAAAGCATATACCCCTATGTTTACTAGAACACTTTTCAAACAAGATAGTGGTGCTTGTAGTGATACTACCGGTATATATATACCTGAAGAAGACTTATGCAAATTTGCTGCTAAATTTAAATTTAGAGATGGAGCTTTTGAACTTCATTAATAGTGTTTCCTTATTGCCGAAAATTCATGTTAATTAAGCGTATTTTGTTGAGAAAGTTACAACAATGCAGTTGTTATGCACTGAATAAATAAATCAAAACTAAATTGAATTAAATTTTGATTGAATCTGATATCTGAAATCTGACTGACTAGTTTTAATGCAATAAAAAAGATTCTGTGGTTTGTGTATTTAATTTTTTTTTATCCTATGTCAATTAATAGTAGATCCAAGTATTTCCATATTCGAAAATTTTTCTTTTTTTCTGAGATTTAGCTGAAAACATAATTTTTTTTCCGAACGGCCAAAAAAATCGGAAAATAACAAAATTTAGTTTCCAATTTTTTTTCATCATTTTGGGACATTATTGCTAAAAAAATCGCTGTGAAATCAGTTTTATTATATTACTTGGGGAGGAAATTGATTTGGTACAAAAGTTAAAAAAAAGTACCAAATTTGTTACATTTTCCAAATCTAGAAGTGGTAACACTGCTCACAAGTACTTGTGAGTAGATAACCAAAGGAACACGCAAAATTATGACAGCAACATATTTTGTTATACAAAATTAAATTTGTTTGAATATTTGCATTCAATTTGATAATAATGTCAAAAATTGGACATATCATGAAGGCAAAGCCTTAATCTGTGCATACGGTGGCAGGAAAGAGGAGTATTAAGGTTTTGATAGTGAAAATGTTAATAAAATTAATTTACGTATATTTATTATAAAAATCTACCACTTTAGAAGTCGAATCAATTCCTTCCATCATATGTAAATGTATAATTGGATCAATTTAATAATTGTAATTAGTAATTGTAATTTTACAAATTTAATTGTAATTTGGTAATCAATTTTCCACAAAAATCCCTTATTGTCAATCAATCGAATATAAACAAACAAAAAATTGTAAAAAAGCGATAGTATTGGAGAAACAATGTGATGTTTAAAAAAAAAATAAGTGTTCTTAAACAAGTGAGACGGAGTGTAAATACAAGTACTCTAGCCCAAAACAAATCAGTAGACTTAGTGTACGTTTCGACTAAAGAATTCGTTGCTATTTTAGCAAAGCAGCTCACACGGATAGTATACATACAAAAATAATTGTGTTCAAACACAATTTTTTTTATACACACATATTAAAAAAACAAAGAAAATAGCAACCAAAAAGTACTAATGCCGAGATGTTTTTTGGTTGCTATTTTTACATTAGTACTAAAATATAAAATTTCCCAGAGGAAATTTAATATTTGTACATCCCTCCATTCATGAATGACAGCTCTCGTGTTGCATACATAATTTTGCACACAAAAATCATTTTTTAATTAATAATATTAATATATATATACTTATAGACATTTCTTAGAACCCCCTAACAAATTAGTGGATAAGGTAGGTAACACGCATGATACAACACACATGGAACAACATTTTGATGATCAGGTGGTCAAATTGTATGAGTTATATAAATAAAGTGATTCAAAACAAATAATTCAAAAATAATTTTGTAATTTCTGTTTTTTTATTTTTATTTATGTAAAGTTTTAAACAGCTCCCCATTACCACATTAAAACTGCCACCAAAAATTTCATGAAACGTCAAGCAATTCTAATACTTACAGAGGGATATCAAATCAACATACTCACACAAACAAAGCAATACAAATTTCCCTTTGCTAAAATAGCTACGAATTCTTTGGTCGAAACGTACACTTAAGCTTTTTTATTTAGGCACTAAGAAAAATTTTAAGCCCCATCTTCGATGTTTAAATTTTTAGCCTTATACCCTTGATAGACGCGTTTAATCATTTTTTCGAGTTTATTTCTTAATGTGTCAACTTCGAGATTAACTAAACGGGGTTTGTTTTAGGTTTAGTAACTAAACGGGCTTAGTGCACAAATCTCTCAATATTTTGAAGTTTATCGCATAAAAATGGGTTTAGCGAGAGCCCCATCTAACAATGAAGGTTAAAATTTATAAATAGAATAATGCCATTTAGTGCTGTGATACAATGATAGATGCCGCTTACTTTTTGAGTTATCCCTTTCGAGTTCAAAAATTTTTTTTTTGCTTCAATTTAAGTTCAACATACACAAATGTATATGCAAATAATGACACTTTGTAATATCTTCCGTATTTTAACGGATCTTAGTTAAATGGGAATTCTTGAAAAAAAAACATAATAATTTGATAACACATAAACTATGTAACATATTAATTATTTGTTTTTGATATCATATCAATTATTTTATTATTATTATAGCTAGTGTTGTTTTTCTGACGACAAGAAGCACAAATGTGTAATGTAGTTTTCAATTTACACATGATTCTAAGTTTCACACATTCGTTTCTCGTAATTAGAAATTTACATACACAATTGTGTATACGGACCGGGAAAGGGTTATATCACTATTCCTGCCTGCCATCACAATTGTGTGGGTAACGAAAACGAATCATGTCAAAAATTTATTTATTTCCCGACAGGAATTTGGGTGAATTTTGGAACAACATACACATTTGTGCATTTTACTTACCTTATAGTGCGTATTATAATACCATCGCAAATAAAGTACCACTGATACTATATTTGACTTCTAGTGCCGGATCATATACCATGGTATTGTATTTGGAATTCGTATTTTTTTTTAATCTGTACCTACGTACATAACTCCCTTTTTTGTCTTGGGGGGAGGGGGGGGGGGGGGGGTAAGTCCACTATCAGGTACATTAGCAGAAATATATATGACCCATTTGAAAAACGACACATTAATAGCAAAAACAACAAATACAAAGATAACTTACAACCCACTATAAAATTTCCCTTAAAAACAGAATACAATAAACAAACATGAACCTCTTTCGAAAACACAACCGCCTACGATAAACAGTAATAAATTAGAACAGAAACTCAAATTTAAAACACCCCAAAAAATAAACGAAACGTGGGAGTATACAAATTAACATGTGACTACTGTCCAAAATTTTACATCGGACAAACACAGGAAGAAACTTTCTAGAAAGGTACAAAGAACATATCAACGACATAACAAAAACGAAAATCACAAATACACTGACATAAAAACAAACTTTTCAATGGCATTTGTGTAATACCGATTCTGGACAAATATAGCGCTACCGTATTTTATTATTGAAATAGGGTTTGCTAAACTTCATCTAAAGTAGTTTAACTAAACGTGTTTATAGCTAAACTCTAGTCTGTCAAGGGTATTAGGCTCAAACTTGGGATTTTTAACAAATTCGACACCATACGAGTATTTTTTCTTTAATCAGAAAACATTCAGACTATTCGTTTACTGATTTTTCCTTTTCAATTTTGTATAAAGTTAAAACGTTCATTCGCGTGTAAGTTCGCGTGTGATTTAATTGCCATCCCGCCGACAACGACAGGAATTGAAGTTTCCGAGCTACGAAACAGAATCGGATATATCTCGATCGATTGCTATATACTCGTAAGCTGTGAAAAATAATGTTTTTTCTTTTTTTTAATAAGAATTTTCATTTATTTTAATATGGATTTAAACTTTTTGAATAAAAATTATTTTTTAGGAAACTGAATTACAGGTAAACCTCGCTTTACGAAGGGGTTCGGCTCCTGGAAAGGCTTCGTTAATCGAGGTATCAAATTATATGGTTTTATATGATAAATTGTCAGTTTGGTTCTGTAGTGCGCAAATTTAATAAAAAAATAGTTTTCAGTACTAAAATTCAGTTTTATTTAGAATAAAATAGGCCAATAACAAACGGCTTAAATTTTAAGTCCCCGGTTGCATTTGCACCAAACACAACTGTCAGTCGTTCTTTTGATTTTTTAAATCCAGGAGATGTCTTCCCTTTTCGATGTAGCTACTCGTATTTTCATAAAAAAAATCGTAACAAAAATGAAGTAAAAGAGGCGGATTTTTATTTTTTTTTTGTTAACTTTTTATTCATTATTCTGAGTTGTGTATTCGTTAAGTGAGGTTTTTGTATCAAAAATTGATATTCGTAAATCCGAGGTTTCGTTAAGCGAGGGTTCGTTAAGCGAGGTTTTGTATTTAAAATACGTATATTGTTTTTTTTTTTTTTTTTTGTTGATTTGTATAGCCCTAATCCCGGGATCCCGGTATTTAAAATAACTGAATCCCGTAATCCCGGGATTGGTAAAACGGTCCGGGATTGCAATCACTATAAGTTGTAACTCCGATAGAATGATTACATTCCTTAAAGAGTTAGATGAAAAATTAACAGGGCAACACGGAATTTCAAACGCATGGATTAAATGTATTAACGAATAAAGCGAATTTCTTGTCACCTTACAGTTACATTACTTCTGAAGATTTAAATGTGAATGGATGGAATAATATGAAAAGCTAAATTATTAACTAATTTTGAAAATTATAAAATGAAATTTGAAATTTATAAAATTTAAATTGAACTATATCTATATATATAAAATGAAGTATGTCTTAACTTTGTCCTAGATGACGTCATTATATTTAGGACAATTTTAGGACAAACTTCATTCGCCTATATAAGGTAATGAAGTTTTTCCTAAAATTGTACTACCTTTATAATTATTGTCAATATATTGGTAGAAATATGTCTTTACTAAGCAAACATTTAGGCGAAAATATTATACATCAATGTAATAAGAATAATATAAAATTTGGTTATAAACAATTATTGTTTAATAACAAAATGCGATAATGAACCGATAAAATGATACAAATGCGGATGATTTGTAAGTTAAGGGATTTACTATGAAAAATCTAGCCTGTGATCCGTCTTCTAATATTGATTTTATTTAAGGTATTAAGTTTTACATTTATTGCCCCAGTTTCGTCCTACTATTTAGGATCCGTGGTATCCAGATACGGCAAAATGCGACAATACACCAATAAAATGATTAAAATGCGAACAATTTGGAAGTTCAGGAATTTACTATGGAAAATCTAGCCTGTGAACCCTCTTCTGATATTGATTTTAACTTTAGGTATTAACTTTTATATTTATTGCCCTAGTTTCATCTTACTATTTAGGATCCGTGATATCCTGATACAGCAAAATGCCATAATAAACCGATAAAATGATTAAAATGCGAACAATTTGGAAGTTCAGGGATTTACTATGGAAAATCTATTTGCTAATTTTGGTCGGCCCGTACGAATCTCCAACATCTGTCTTTCATTTTAACCAAAAAGGCTAGATTTTCCATAGTAAATCCCTAAACTTCCAAATTGTTCGCATGGTAATCATTTTATCGGTTTATTATCGCATTTTGCCGTATTTGGATATCACGGATCCTGAATATGAGGATGAAACTAGGGCAATAAATGTAAAAGTTAATACCAAAAGTTAAAACCAATATCAGAAGAGGGTTCACATTCTAAATTTTCCATAGTAAATCCCTGAACTTCCAAATTGTTCGCATTTTAATCATTTCATTGGTGTTAAACAACGTCCAGTTTTCGTGCAATCGTCGATAGAACGTTTAAAATTTTACCAGGACAAATGCATAAAAAAATTTTTTGTTTTTTCAAATCATGGAATGTTGTTCTAATTATTGTAATTGCATTATGTTATATTTACATCATATTTGTAGAGAATATTGACTACACTAACTTAAATGTTATTTGGTATAATATTTCATTTTGTGCGCCTGAATGTTTACATAATAATTTCTTTTACTAATACATATACAATAAGAGAAAATCTAGTGCAATTTAGGACAAACTTCAAAGTCGTTTCAGAACCAAACCTTTCGATATTTTGGAAGGGGCTGGACTCCGGGGTCTAGGGGCTGCGGTAAAAAAATTTCGAAAATTTTAATTATGTGGCTTGATTATATGAAATTACTGACATGTTCGAATCCGAGGGGCCCAGCCCTGGATCAAAAATTAATTTTTACATGTATAGATACAAATTTTTGATTATTAAAAAATGACTTCTCAGTTGCTCGCCATGAAATGTTCGCCATGAAATGTTTACCATGCAAATGTTGCATGTTCAGGACCAATCTTACGATATTGTGAAAGGGGCTGGACCCGGGGGTCTAGGGGCCATGGTATCAATTTTTTCAAAAATTTAAATTTTTTTACGAGAATGAGTTTTGAAAAGCGGTTATATGAAATAAGAGACATGTTCGAATTCGGGGGGTCCGCCCCTGGATCAAAAATTCATTTTTACATGTAAAGACACAATTATTTGATTGTTCTGAAATAACGCCTTAGCCGCTTTACCGATCGCCATGAAATTTTTACCATGTATATGTTGCATGTTCAGGACCAAGCCCACGATACCTTTGAAGGGGCTCGACCCCGGGATCTAGGGGCTGTGGTACAAATTTTTTCTCAAATTTTATTTTTTTTAAGATTTTTCGATGGGAATGACTTTAGGAAAGGGGTTATATGAAATTAGTGACAGTCTCCAATCCTGAAGTCTGCCTTGGATCAAGAATTCATTTTTACATGTATAGATGGAATTATTTAAATGTTCCGAAATAGCGCCTTAGTCGCAAATTTAGACACCAAAAAGGATATCTAGCGTGCGATTGTTATACACAAATCATACCTCTACTATAATTAATTTAATTATTCAAATTAATTTTATTAATTGAAATTTAAGACAATCTTTCATCACTTTAACTGAAGACAAATCTCTGAACACTTATATTATCCTTACTAATAATCCATTTTTACTGGTTTGACATGTACTATTTAGTGATATCCTATTTATCATATCCTGTTTTGAAATGTACCATAGTCAGTGAGTTCTAATTTCCACATAACTTCAGAAATAGTTAACATTCTATTTTAATCCACTATTGCAACCGGCAGCTTTTAATGAAAATAGTAGTTTCATACTAAACGCCAATAGTTTATTACTTAAAATCAATGATTGTTTCATAAAATCAATTCTAGGAAAGGTACTAAAAAATATTGTACGTATAAACTGATTTTTTTTGAAAAGTACTAGCGTTTTATATTTGAAAATAGCACCTTCTACAAGAATCATCTTAGTTTGAAAAAACTTCATTTGTTTTTCGAAATGTAATTTTCAACCACAGTTCGCGGTAAAACGGGACCGGAATGCAATACATCATCAGATCATTTTAAATCATTCCAAATATTTAGGATTTTTATATTATACGCAATGATACTCTCTATCGAATAATAAAACTCTCAGATATTTTCGAGCGTGTGGCTTAATAAGATTTTTTTTTGTTTGTTTTAAAAGGAAGTATTAATTGTCCAGTAGATTTAATGTCCTTTGAAGGTCAATTAATACCCGCCTCTCATTTACGCACAGACCACCTATTCACACAATTACAGTGTTGCAAGCTCCATGTCAACCTGTACACTGACATGAACGGTGGGTCAGGGTCCTACTTGTGTTTATTAACATCACCAATCGTAATCGATGACGAAAATTCGCTAGGTATCTAGCCTCTGATGGGATTCGAGAACCCAGTACCTCACGCTCCAAGTGCCGATACTTGAACCACTGCACTACTTGCCTAGTAATAAGGTAGGTAGGGTAAGGTTACATCAAATACTAGTTCAGAACCACTTCGATCACCTCTGTGAGTTTTGTTTTAAAAAAAATCATTTTATAAAATTCACTCAAACCTATTCACAAAAAACTAGTGTTTTCTACATCTAGTGTAGAAATATAATATTTGTGTTTATTAAACTTTTCAAATATTATTAAGAAAGTTCTAAGAGAGTATTTTTTCAATTGTAAGTACTTATAGGCTACAGTGTATATTTTGTTATTTTGTCATAAACTCCACTCCAATTATTTAAAGCTATATTAAGCAATATTTATCTTACTATAAGCTAGCTAATAATAAAAAAAATCCGCCAAAATCATTACTACATCATAATTTTGATTCCAGGTCTATATGTTGAAAAATGGGAGCTCATTTTTTCTCGCTGTTCTTATTGAATCCAAATCAATCAAAACGACACCTTGATTGATTATAAAATTTCCTTAGCGAACAAAAATAAATATATAAAAAAATCCTTGTTCGTGCCTAAAATTCACTCGAATGGATTTTTTTCGTAATGATATTTTATATATAATAAATAAATAAGAAATATATAAACACTTCACCCGGATATTCAAGTGATCTACTTCTTCCCATATTTACACAACTTCTTCTATACAATATATTTCAAAAAATATTAATAAAAAAAAAAAAATTAGAAATTATGACATCTGTTAAGACAATTTTGTTCCTATTTATTTAATAATATTTTAATTAAAATAAATTTTTGGATGATGTCGACATTATGTACATATTACATGCGAGTACATTGGGTAAAGGCAGACAGGGACACAAAATATGCCGTATAATAATGAAAAATGGTGAAAACTCATGATCGGAAAATATTTACCTGAAAAATATAATTTATATGTAAACATCATCATATAACATCCATCACCGCATTGTCGGCGTCATCATCATCATAACGCCATTGAACAAAAATGAATGAAGTAACGAGCATGTTATGTATTTTGTATGTGAATGAAAATTAAATTAATTTTTTTTTGTATATTTTTTACAATCATAAATGGTCAACCAGATATAAACTGAAAATTAATTAAATTTAATTATTTCCATTCATGGTATCGTGTGTTTATTTAGTTTTATTTTTTTTATATAACATACTGGTCTGGTATACATACATAAATATGTTGTGTTACATAAATTCTATTTTTAATGTTAGGTCGGGGCGAGAGGGAGAGAGAGAGGAAATGCATATTATTGATCAGTTCGATAGCACTATAAAATATTATTGGTAGAGTAACCGCTATTGAGTTATAAATAATAATTTTTTACTATAAACATTAAAGATTAATGATCGAGAAATATGTATATGTATGTAACATAAATTTTCAACTATGCAACAACATATCACCCCATAAAAAGGCAACAAACTGAAAATCATGTTTGTTCGTTTTTTTTTTTTACTTTTGATTTGGTTTTTTATGCTTCCTCCGTCCAACCACAATAATATTTAAGACCCAAAGAGCACCACAAGCACTATACGGATTTATGTATAGTGAAAGTTTTATTTTATACAAAAATATTTCGCAAGTACAGTGTTTTGGGTGCATACGAAACGATATAAATTTAGAACTTGTTCACAATACTAATAAATACACAATGGCACGAACGCGTGAATTCTAGTAAACATTTTTAATATGCAAATCATAATTAGAGTTTCAAGTCATGAGTACATAATAAGCATTTCATTGTCATATAATATATATTTGTTGTTGTAGTTTAACAACAACTACATAAAATTATTTATGTAGTACGATCAGTATGTAGTTTTTTAAACAAAAAAAAAAAACTAAAAACAATAAATAAATGAAAATTGGAATAGTTCAATTCTCATAAAAATGTGAAGGCTATTATTATTGTGATTATCTCATTGATTACTTCATCTAAACTATATAGTCACTATGCTAAGCACTATAACATTATCTAATAGTAATAATAATACATACCATAATAATAGTGAATAAATGGCAAACATGTATACATTAAACAATTCAACTGGGAGAAAAAATTACAAATTTTTTTGTTATAAATTCTAAAAATAATTAATTACAACGAATTTAATTAAAATTTGATGTATTCGCAACCAATTTTTTTTTTTCAATAAGCGCAAGAAAATAGTGTGAATATTATATTGATTGATCGAATGTTAGCCGCACATAATATTGTTTCTAGGGTAATATGAAATAACAATTTATTTATTCATCTGTTGACGCGATGCGCAGTTAACAGTTAAAGAATGTGATGCAATATGTGATATTACTTTTTATGGTCTGTGTCTTTAGATATTTCGATGAGTGAGAAAGTTTAAAAATATGTTTGAGATGTTTCAAGTGTTAAGTACTCATATTTTAGAGTGGATTCATCACTATATAAATTAATAAATCTATGATTGATTACCGAGGTTGTATAAAATTGCGAAATAAAGATTGTTGTTGGCCTATTATATTTTGTGTTAAATTATTTTAAATGACAATACTAAGATTATTTAGTATGTATGTGAAGATAGCCCAAATTTCATCCCCGAAAAATGCGATGGCAACACTAATTATTGCTACCATGCCATTTTTTACCCTCGGCCCCGAAAATACTAGATATCACGGCAGTTAAAAACAACTGTCATGACCGTTGAAATTTCCGGGCCTGAAGGTAGAAATAATACTTATATATAAAAAACATGTTTGTGAAGTAAGCCCAATTTTATACCAGGTGCCCCATAATTGGCAGATCAAACGAAGCAGAGTGATACGAGAGCTCATTTCCAACAAAAACAGCCAATGTTGGCTAGTGTTTTTTTTAGTGAAATCGCATGTGGACCCACCAATAAATTAATTTAAAAGAAACCAAGGGTTCTTTTGTTTAACTTTCTTTTTTAATACGATCTAGAAGAGTGTGCCTTTGAAATAAAATCTTTTTTATAAGCTACATTATCTTTTGTCAAATAAAAACTTTTGTTTTGGTTTCAAAAGTTCTAGTTTTTTTATCAATGTTTTTCACAAAGTAAGTCGTGTTTATTACCCTAAAATTTCTCGGTGTTTCCTCTGATTCCCCCGGATTTGGATTTCCCGCGGATTTCCACTAGATTTCCACCGGGTTTGCCCCGGAATCCAAGAAATCCGGAAGAAAACCGGAATAATCCGAGGGAAATCCTGGAAATATGTGAGAAATTCGTAGGAAATCTGAAAGAAACCCGAAAAAACCGTAAGAAATCCTGGGAAATTCTGGGAAAAATCGAGAAATTCGAGGAAAATCTGACAGAAACCCGGAACAATCCGGGAAATCTTGGAAAGTACAGTTCGGGGAAATCCGAAAGAAATCATGTGGAAATCTGGGAAAAATCTAGTAAACTCTAAGGAAATCTGTATAATAATATTTAAAATTAATAAACAAAAATTATTTTATTCATTTTGTTTTATTTCTAAGAACGCATCTATTTTAGAATTCGAAAATTTCTTAAATGCGTTTTTTAATAAACACGACTTACTTTGTGAAAGAAATTGATAAAAAACATTCTATTATTTCAACATTCGTATTTCACTAAAAAACACTAAAACTGGAATAACTTTTGTACCATCAACAATTCGACAAAAACTTTACTTGGCTGTACACCATACAAATATTCTTAAAAATTCACAAAAAATTGCTTCAAATCTTCCTCCATCAACAGGAATAAGTCAATAGTCCAGCCAACTAACTGTTAAAGGTTAGGAAAATATTAATCTTGATTTGAAGATTTTCGCTGTCTGTATATTTTTTGGAGGGTAGATTTTTTTTTTTTTTTTTTATTTACAGGTTTTATCAAAACTTTTAATCATATTTATTAAACTATTATTTGGAAATACTTATACTCTAATTTAGATTTATTGCTTAATTGTTAATTAAATATCGCAATAGTATACATAACCTTGCATTGTATAGTACTGCCATAAGCAACTTTTTTGATTTTCGGGGATATAAATTTGTGCTATCTTGACAAAGGTGGTTTTAGTGAATATTAATAATAACTAATGCTCATCTGAACGAATTAGAGGAACTCGGTTGGTAAATGCGTATGACGGGAGCGAAATGCTCCCTGCTAATAAACCAACGAAGCCCTGGCGACCGAGAAACGGCGAGATAACTGAACAACGAAAACCTAGCAAATGATGTTTTCTCTGCTGACCCACTGCCAATTTCACTGGTTAGGTTGGTAGTTGCTTTATTAACCAGTCCTTAAAG
The DNA here is from genome assembly GCA_932526605.1 of Nephrotoma flavescens. NCBI lineage: Eukaryota > Metazoa > Arthropoda > Insecta > Diptera > Tipulidae > Nephrotoma > Nephrotoma flavescens. The sequence goes on along the minus strand of OW052222.1, from coordinate 165,971,227 downwards.
CAATGAATTTACAACAGAAAGGAATTTTTACCCCTACTGTTCAGTTGGTTAATCCACCCTCTAAAATGTCTGTGAAGTTGGCCCGAAAAGTTAGCACCACTGAGGCAACACTAATGGTTTGGATCTCGAATACTACCATTTTAGTACAAGTTAGCAAGAAAAAATGTATTTCTCACATATTATTTAAAAAGTTAGCACGGATTTCTTTTTTATTTAAAGTAGTGCCAATTACGAAATTATTCAGAAAGTTTCAGAATTTTCTTATGATTTGTTTGTGAGCAAAATCGATTCGTGCTGTGCAGTTCGGAAATTTTCCCGTTTATATGAATTGATTGAGTAAAATCTTATCGTGCTAGACTTTTCTAAAAATTTGTCGGACATGAATTTGATTTTATATTAAAGTAGGGCCAATTACGAAATTATTCAGAAAGTTTCAGGATTTTCTTATGATTTTCACCATTTCTTATGATATGCCACCTAGTATCACCATTTGGAAAAAGTAATGGATACGCTAAAGGGTGCAATGATGAATCCAAAACAGAGATATTTTTAATGGTTATCATTAACTTTCGAAAACGAAACCATATTTCGTTCTAAAATGGCTCACCATGAACTGTACTAAATATTACTGCTACGAATCGATATTGCTCACAAACTAGAAGCTACGATTGAGAAGCTACGATTGAGTTTACATCACATCTATTCTAATATTTTAAAATGATTTTTGGAAGAAAACTGCATTAGGGGGGCCACCTGGGTGAGAGACGGTAACTTTATTGAGAACTCAGCAATTTCTTAGCCGATTATGATGGGATGGGGTTTGTTGGATGATTTTTTTTTTTTTTGGATTTTAGGCTCTTTAAGAGTAATATTTGTTCACATTTCGATGCATGTTTGCTTTATATTCCACTTTAAAGAAAGCATCCGAAACTACTAATATAAAGGTTTATAACTCTATTTCAATGTTTTGTTATAAAAATCGGTTTGCTAGATGGAAACGATTTGAACGAATAACGACATAGTTCATTCGCTAAATTTTTGCCAGAAAATGTTTTATACAAATTAAGTACATTTAATGAAATTATTATAGTTAAAATATTTTGTTTGGATTAAATATTGGCGATTCCGATACTTGTTGATATTTATGGCTGTTAAAAACCTGTTGTCATTTTGTTATTGTAATAGTATTATTCAGCCTTCCACTTAGGAAGGAAGCAAAATTCAAGCACGAAAAATTTGATTTTTCTCGCAAGTCTTCTGCTGTTTTAAATTATTCAAGCGACTGGGCAACAATTTTAACAATATAACTTTAGTTCATGAATCCACCTTCCGGCACTAATGCCAAATTTCTCGTCTGTTAAACGTGGCGTATATTTCTAAGAAGGTATTGAAGAATCGCACAAAAGTTTAATCAACTTTCTGGATCTTTATGTAACTGTAAGAGTTTTCTACCAAAATCCTAACTGATTGGGACTAGCCCATTATAATATTGATAAAAGCAACGAGATCGTGTACTTTTGACTCTTAAATACGGTAAAAAAGTAAAAAAAAACAAGTTTTCCGCAGATGTGATTTGAAACTTTTAGAAATTAAGATATTTGCTCGTAGAAAAGACCAACTAAGAGTCTGCGTTACAAACATGGTCAACGAATTCTATGATTGCCTGGAAGATTTTGATGGCAACCTTATACAGTTTGCAAAAACTCTTGAGTGCACTTGCGTTTTTTATTGGAGTTAGTGGCCTTAGAAAGAATAACTCTTCACTGCATATATATTTTTTGCAACATACTATACTGTGCCGACAACAAATTCAAATTCGATATACACTTAACTACATCGACCGATAAATTACCGTGTTATTTTATTGCAAACTTTCTCACAATACGAGTAAATATAGGACAAAATGATTCACGAAATTTTCCATTTAATCAAATTCAATTTCGTTTGATAAAATAAAATGAGAAATAAGATCGCGATAAAAGATAACAAAGATTACCCGTATACGTTATACGACCATTAGCCTCATTGTCACAATTTAATTTATACTGTGCACACCATCCCATGACACAAAAATCCATTTTCAAATAAAAATTTAAATAAATTCAATCGATGATTTTCAATTTTGTGTTGCTGTTGTTCAAAAACAAACTCATTACAACCGAAAACGACGAATATAAATCGGCAAAATGAAAATCTCTCGATTTATCCACTAAACTACAATATTATAAAACTTAAGTGGTTTTTCATTTCGGTTTTTGCGTTTTTTTTTCTCATTTCGAATCCAATTGAAAATTCTATTTGAATTTTGGATAAAATTTATATAGATTTTCTCGTCTTTATTTTGTATTTTTATTTATTTTAGGAAATCAATTTTCTTTTTTTTTTCTATATGGGCTTTCATTCCCTAATTTTCCCAATCTTATATATGTTCAATGTGCCCCGTGTATTTATACTTGTTGTTTGTATGCGCGGTGTGTGTGTGTATGTTACACAGTTTATTATTGCAATTTCGCATTTTGTTGTTATCGAAAATGATGAAAAAAATAATAATTCTGCGGAAAACCCTGGAGAAATCATAAAAACATTTTTTTAATGAATTCATTACGGTATACTTAAAACGTACGCGATATATAAAACGTCGTGGCCATTCGAGGGATCTGATTGTTATTTTATTATTTGTTATTAAATCAATCAATCAATTATATTGTGAATTATGAATTATATATATATATATATATATATATATATATATATATATATATATATATATATATATATATATATATATATATATATATATTGTATATATATATATATATATATATATATATATATATATATATATATATATATATATATATATATATATATATATATATATATATATATATATATATATATATATATATTTATATTGTGGCAATGACGAATAATGCCTGTACTATGAGTGAAACATTCAAAAATACTTTAAAAGTAGCGGACAATGTTGACCCGTGGTAAAAGTTGGTAGCTTTATTGAAAGTTGAATTCCCAGTGAAGGCACGTAGTGCGTTACTTCAAAAGCAAATTGGATCTCTGTAAAAAATCAGCTTCCACGTTTGTTCCACGTGAAAAACTATTGCACATCAGTATACATTATTGTCTGTGCGAATTGACCGAAAATACTTTTGAAGGTATATGTCCTGATATTTGGAGGTACCTATATGTCAAAACAAAAAAAATTAGCCGAAAAACAAAAAAAAGTCCTAGAACTAGATCACAGTATACCTTCTGCCGGGTCCAATTGTGAATCTAAACCATCCAGGAACCCACTCAAACATACACACATACGAAATTTCATTAAAATCGGTCCACCCGTTTAGGAACAGTTCAATTACATACACACGTACAGAAGAATTATATATAAAAGATTGGGGTGGTGAAGTTTTGGGGTTATATGTTCTGATATGTGAGAACTCTAAGAATAGAGAAATAAAAAAAATTAATTTATTTTACAAAAATTATTTTACCTCGTTCAATTGTGAACCATCAAAGAATCCACTCAAACACACACACACACACAAAGTTTCATTAAAATTGGTCCAGCCGTTTAAGAGGAGTTCAGTCACATATACACGTATACAGAAAAATTGTATGTACATATAAAGATAACGCCAGACACCTAACTTGGAGAATACCCATGTTGCAACCGGTTGAAATGTGATGAAATATCATGTAAAATGTCGCAACATCGTGCAAAATGCTGGAGCAACATCCCGAAACATGTAGCAAGACAATGCAATATGGTGTAACTTCTCTCAACATAGTGCACCATACCGCAATACGGTACAACATCCCGCAGCCTATATAGTAAATTGACAATTAACTGAAAAAACATTAATTAGATAACGAATATTCAAATCAATATTGTTGCTATTCAATAAAACGCAATTAACAAAACCAAAGGAACAAGGTAAACATAATAAAAAATGATAAAATTTAACGCCAAATACCTCACTTAAACAAAACACAAGAATCGTGTTGCATTAAATGTGATACAAGATCATGCAACATGAAGCAATATGCTACAAAATGCTGAAGAACCATTCCGAAAATACGGTGCAACACCAAGCAATACGGTGCGACATCACGCAATACGGTGCAACATCACGCATCATTGTGTAACATGACTCAACATATTAGGTTCACAAGAAAACTCCCGCGGTCTCACCATTTTTTTTTTTAAATTTCGAAACGAAAATGCTACCTCTTTACTAAATTTGATGCAAGTCGTTTGAGCCGAGAAGAAATTAAAAAAAGGAACCCGGAATAAAACAAATTTTGTCGAGATCTCTTTTCAGTAATTTTCGTCAAAGTCGTTCGGTTGAGAGAAAAAAAATGAAAAAGAATTTTGTTTGTTTACGAACCCACCGAGATGGGAATGCGCCTCGTCCGAAAAGATGATTTTTTGAACAAAATCCTCATCAATTTAGAGTTTGTCGCAGGCATACATAGCGAATCGATATTGAAGCGTTAAGCGAGTCATTTCGTCAACTAGAAATAATATATTGAGGTTCTGTCAAAAAAAGAATATCATTAGTGTTGCCAGAGCCAAACTGACCGATATGTCAAATCTGAACCGGTTATTGTGACACCCCGATACTAGAAATCTAAACTGATTAATATCCTCTTACTCTATCAATATCGCACATCAATCTCCCTAGTGTTAGGTGTTAAAAAACTTTACTGAAAGTATCCAACAGGCACAGTGGTCTACGATATTAGCACCCCTATTTCAGTGTATTTGTATATCAATTTTGATAGCCTCTTGAGGGATTTCATCTGGTTTGCAGCACTTCTACTTCTAAATTTTGCTCCATGTTATCGCTTTCAGCTCATGTGCCTTGAAAGGTATGCCTCGAGAATTACTCGATAACTATAGTAGGAAAAACTACACCCACAACGGAAGTAAATCTTGGTTGCCTTCAATTATAAAATCTTTCCAGCATTTTTTCTTCCATCTCATCGCTGCCTTCAAGTTGTTTCTAATGCGCTTTACCAAGAAAATGTCCGTTTGTCCTTGAGTACGCTATTTTCTTTCTCCTCTTCTGGTTAAATTACAGCTCCTGCATAGCGTACCTCAGCGATTTGTAAAGTCCACCATTATAAAGCTTTCTTCATATTTCGCTCTCTAAATTGCAACCCCTCACCGCATACACCGTTAGCAACTGCAACTAATTGTTAAAGTTTTTCCTGTGGTAATTTTCCTATACATACGAGATATCCGGAAGGATCTTTAGTGGTTTCAATTTCAACACCTAATACAAAGTCGTCATTTTCTTTTTCAGATTTAAGAGAATTCCTGTCTTTTATGTATGCGTCTTTTCTCTCTTCTGTTCTGAATCTTCTCTGTGACGTGAAGACTCACTTTACTGTCTTTTTGTAGCCGTCTTCACTGTTTGCAACACATAGTTAATTGGTAAAGTTAAGGAACGCTTCTGAAAGATTTCACGTCTCGCGTAGGGACGCTGATCAGTGATCCATAATAAATGTAAACTTTTGTAGTACCTGTACCCAACCTAGAATTTCTGCACTAATGCTATGTGCCTAACACCGATTTTTTTTGTCTAAATTCAGGCCATTGACAGATCTGGCTAACAGCGCATATTTTTTAACGAACATTTGGGAGTTTCAGAAAGTCCCAACTGTCTACACCGAATCTGGTATTGGAAATTTCTAAACCGCCATTAATTTCTTAAGCAGCGTATGAATATGACCATTCCTGATTTGGCACTCTAAATGTAGAAAAATTGGCACTTGCTCCATTTGATTTAAAATGACTTTTGGTCTGCTACTTTCAGCGCCTGAATCTTTCTAAATCTCAGCAACTGGTTCACGGAAAACCCGCCCCTTAAGTCTAATGTCGAAAATAACTTGCCAACTGTTAAATTACTAAAATCGATTTCTCAATCAACTATCCAACCACTTACCTTTCATAGCCTAGTTTCTGGACCGTGGATAAATTTTAATAATTTAATGATTATTTAATTAAAAAAATCTGTTATCTCATCAGGTCATGGTGACTGACGTTGTGCCACGTACACTGATTAATTTGTCCATATATACAGAGAAATACTTTGTTACTAGAGAATTATTGTGTAGCCTACCAAATCCATTCTTTCTGATCCTCAGATTACAACGTCTGTCGTTATGCTCTGATGTGATGACTGATTTTTCAGATTGCTGAAATCAATAATCTTATCGGATCAAACCTGATTGTTGTGTTTCTTTTAAATTGTCCATGTATATAATGGTAGCCACTCTTCGATTTTCTGTTCCACCACCTATGAATCTAACGGCGACAAACATATTGGGTTCAATGCAATCGCTTCCTGCTCGATTATTTTGATATGCATATTGATGCTAGTTTAACTTAATTGCTTCGTAGGATTATAATTGGCAGAATGCACGAAAATCAGTATAAATCATTCTTTGGTGGCAATTTTTTCAGCTCTGCTATAAAGACATACAAAGTCAGACAAATTCTTTTAATTCACGTTTCTTGCTTTTGCTCCCTCATTACCATTTCATAATTTTTAAAAGATTCATCAGCTGATTTTTTACAGAGATCCAATTTGCTTTTGAAGTAACGCACTACGTGCCTTCACTGGGAATTCAACTTTCAATAAAGCTACTAACTTTTACCACGGGTCAACATTGTCCGCTACTTTTAAAGTATTTTTGAATGTTCCACTCATAGTACAGGCATTATTCGTCATTGCCACAATATAAATATATATATATATATATATATATATATATATATATATATATATATATATATATATATATATATATATATATTGTATATATATATATATATATATATATATATATATATATATATATATATATATATACAATATATATATATATATATATATATATATATATATATATATATATATATATATATATATATATATATATATATATATACAATATATATATATATATATATATATATATATATATATATATATATATATATATATATATATATATATATATATATTTATATATATATATATATATATATATATATATATATATATATATATATATATATATATATATATATATATATATATATATATATATATATATATATATATATATATATATATATATATATATATATATATATATATATATATATATATATATATATATATATATATATATATATATATATATATATATATATATATATATATATATATATATATATATATATATATATATATATATATATATATATATATATATATATATATATATATATATATATATATATATATATATATATATATATATATATATATATTTATATATATATATATATATATATATATATATATATATATATATATATATATATATATATATATATATATATATATATATATATATATATATATATATATATATATATATATATATATATATATATATATATATATATATATATATATATATATATATATATATATATATATATATATATATATATATATAGATATATATATATATATATATATATATATATATATACATATATATATATATATATATATATATATATATATATATATACATATATATATATATATATATATATATATATATATATATATATATATATATATATATATATATATATATATTTATATTATATATATATATATATATATATATATATATATATATATATATATATATATATATATATATATATATATATATATATATATATATATATATATATATATATATATATATATATGTATATATATATATATATATATATATATATATATATATATATATATATATATATATATATAAAGATTTTATGGCTAGATGAAAGGTCGGCACTCCAAACAAAACGAAAATATTTGATTACATTTTACGAGAAATACTCAGCCCAGAAACCGCAACCATTTTCATTTAAATCCAGCCATTTATATTCAACAAATTACATCATAATAGAAAATGACGCTTGTAAAAAAAGAATTTCCCTGTGTTTTATTACACAGCATCTTCATCCCATTTTCTAAGAAAATGTATTCTTCATTTAATTCTGGTTTTTGTTTGTTATTCGTTCCAAGTACACAAGATATTACAGTTTTTTTATTTTATTATTATTATTATAGTTGAAGAATTATTAAATCAAGTTTAAATCGTAAGCTGCAAAAAATTTCACGTTTTTTCATCTTACATAAATGGAAAAATGGAAGCTAACATAAAAAAAATCATCTTGCTAGATATTCCTAACAAGGAGCTCGTATTTACATGGAAATATGTTTTTATACACAAAAAGATGAAAATTACGTTATCTTCTTGTGCTAGATGTTATGATATATATGTATGTGTAAGTAGTTTATCCATGTAACATCTACCATGAAATGGGAATTAGATTGAATGTTCATTAAAATCATATCTTTATCCATAATCCCCTTCTAAATAGAGATAAATCTATGTATGTAACGACAAATCCATAGCATGCATCCAAAATACAATATGAATATAATGTGACACAATTTTTTTTTTTTTTTTTTTTTATTAAAAGGAAACAAAAAATATATTTTCAACCCTTATCAAAGTTTAAAAATCAAGAGAAAAAAAAATTACCAGCATCTTTGAGATAATCAACAAAATAACAACAATGATTTATATAAAGGAGCTACACATGATAAGAGTAACATATTATAATATATATAAATTGAAATAAATTAATTTTAATCAATAAAATTCTCTTATCACATATTTAAATTAATTTTTTTTTTGATGTTATGATACCGTATATAATTTTTTTGGATGTCAGAATTGTGATTAAGATGATGGAAAATGTCAGTCGCATTTCACCATAAAATTATATATGCGTGCAGTCAACTATAAATTATATCCATGTAGGTACCATAGCGGAGCGCACAGAATTATAAATAATAATTCCCTTTATGATAACATTGCGTCACCTTACATTACATGTAAATAAATTTATTTACGTTCCAAGCATTCGTCCCCCTTGCATTTATATACATATAATGTACATGAATACGTACGTTGATATGTAATTTGAAATATACATGAATTTTCTTAAAATAAAAAGATAATTCACTGTTGATTCCACACACACATTTTTTTTACGATTTTTGCTGCTTTTTTTTATACCCAATCCCATCCAGATGTGTGCGGTACACTTTTGGGGCACAAAACAAAAAAGTTTTTATTATCCTGAAAGAGTAAACAGTAGTAGCACGGTGGAAAACCCGCAACCCAGTTATTGTTTGCTGTACTCGTACACAATTTTTCCAAAAGTACTAAAAATAAAACAGCATACAGTCAAACATATGATATATACGTAACATGTTCAGGTTTTATGTTACCCCAACATTTCCATTTCATTTCCCAATAAACTTTTCGTTTTTTTTTTTGTTTTCGTTTTTTTTGGTGCTGTGCAGAAAGCAAACTAGCATTAAAGTAAAAGTAGCAGCATAAACATAATGTAATGTGTGTACATTTTGCCTAATTTAACATGTATATTTGAAATGACAAAACATTTTCTTGATGTGTCATCTGAACAAAATGGCGACGACGACGGTTGAGCTTGAGAGGAAAGTTGTTTTTGTTATGAGTATTTTTTTTTTTGGTGTGAATATATTTCTCTTAATATTATTATCGAGTTGGGAATAAATTATGATAATTTTACGTGGTTATTGTTTTCTATATGTAAAGAGGATCTAATGCTCATTAAAATTCTTTTCAATCATTAAAATTCTTTTCATCATCGAAGGTTTAACAAATAAGTGTAGATTTTCCAATGGTGAAAAAATTGTGATATCCATAAGAGCTAAACAAATAAAAATAAAAAAAAATATGAATGCCAAAATTTGATAAGCCAAAAACTATTGCGAAGATTATGTTATTTACACTTTTTTATTGCTACACATTTTTTAATAGTTACACTTTTCGTTAATTTTTGTAACTATACTTTTTGTTAAAATATCACATTTATACCGAAGTAAACTTTTAACGAAAAGTGTAGACCAAAATTAATGGAAAGTGTAATGATTAAAAAAGTGTAGCATTTGAAAGACAAAAGGTGTGAAAAAGTGTAAATAGCACAATGAATATTCGCTAAAAAAAAGTTCTTCCAACATATTTAGTAGGCGCATTGATTAGGTCTTCTAATAGTGGAGGAATTGGGCTGTTCGCAGAAGATAGTTTTCAAATTGCAAAATTCTGCAAAAATTTAAATATTGGTTAAAATACTTGCTATACTACAGATGTTTCCAAGTAAGGCGTGGATATCTGCACTAATCTTTTTACTTTGATGAGGTTAACTTTTATGAACAGCTCAATTCGTTCAATATTAGAAGACATATACAATGCTTGTCTACACTTGGTAACACAGTACTCCACTTCAAAAAGAAATTTATTTCAGAGCTATGTTGCAAAATAACGCGACATGGTGCGACGTGATGCAACATAATGCAACAGGACGGCCCACCCGTAGGAACCTTTTTACAGAATCTTTCAAGCAGAAAAAAGGCCCAGGCCCCACCAAAGGAACTCGTGTATAACCAGCCGAATTTTCCCGAAATCATTTCTTTCTGGCATTCAAAAACAAGCATCCTCATTTTAGTAAAATTCTCATAGTAAAATTCGACCGTCATCAACCGATCGTTTAAATGAACGGCCCAGAAATAAGAACTAAGCAACCATTTCCTGGTGAGCGAAACCCCGTTCAAGCCGACTGCACGAGAGCGAGCGAAATTTTATAATTTTTGTTTAGTTACAAGTATCTGTCATTCATTTTGTTTTTGGGTTGCGTTTGGAAATTTTTATAAATAAAAGGAACCAAAGTTATTTGCTTTGGAAATCTTATTTATTGATAGCGTGACAAGGGAGAAAATGTAATAAAACTATTGTATCGTCTATAGCTAGACGATATCGTACTGTAAAAATTTTTAACGTGCAGTCGAAATTTTTTCAGAATAACTTGTTCGGGCGGCGTCTGCGTGTATCTTCAAAACGATTTCCTTCAATAGTGAGTACGTTATAACTTTGCCTCTATGCTTCTGTTGTTTAACATACATATCGAAAGATATAAGCAGTTTTTGTGCCAATTTTTTCATGAATTATAGTTTCAATACAGGCCCATGTTAATTGACATATCGACTGCCCCCAATACCTCCGGCTTTATTAACGAAATTCAGCGGATCCTCCATTACCTATATGTATATGCAGGTTTTCTAATCATATCAGGATTTTTGGATTTTCAGGGCATCCAACAGTTGGGAACATGTCGCGTAAAATCGCGGCCAACGCAATGAAAATGTTCAGCACTATGAAATTTTTAATCAAATTGGCGATGATTTTATTAATCAGGGAACCTGAAAGCGCCCAATGACAACAATTTAAATCGAATGAAAGAAACGAATGAAAGAAATGTAGACGAATTTTATTGAGCAAAAATTATTAGTTAATAACTAATTAAATTTTAAATCTCACAGTCGTGCAGGAACCTCCACAGTAAAATTTTTTATCTGGCCATATAATATATTATCTGGCCTAACCGAAAAATCTTCTAAATTTTACACGAAATCCCGACACACAAAAATCCTCCCCTTTTGCTAAAACCATTAAAGTCGTTTTTTTTAAAACTTCGATCTATCGGATCGAATTCCTCAAAATCGAATTTTTCCGAAATCGGGATTCATCTCAATTGCTTGCTGGCATTTTAATATCCCCATCACAAATTTTATTCTAAATCGCTCGGCACGAGAATGAAGTTTTACGGAATCCAAACCTATTGCAAACTATTCGTGACAATCGAAAAAACCACTCACCAATTTTTGAAACAATCAGTCTAGCCGAAATATTTCGAACCGAAAAGAAACACGGAACATTTGCACGACTACCGAAATTGGGGCCCATTTCAGTATCTTGCTGGAACTCGAAGATCCCCCTCCTCAATTTCTATCAAATCTATCGAGCGAAAAAAAGTTTTAAAAAGAGATTTGAGCCCAACAGGACCATATAATAAATTAACACGAAAAACGTGAAAAAATCACTCGGGAATTTTCCCGAAATTATGACTCATCGCTATCGATTGATTGCACTCTCTCTGCAACCAAAACTCCGAAGGAATTGATTGAAACCCTCTTTAACCAATTTTATCAGTGTCGTTTGACCCACAAGCTCTTTAAAAGCAACGTCTACTTATGGGATGACGCTAATTTATGGTCTGCCCTCATTATACAAATGTTTAAATATCAAAAATCAATTTTAATAAATATTCAGACACGATAAAGAAAAAAAACTCCTGAATATGCAAGCTTTGAAAATACGTTCGTATTGTTACGGTGACACCTGGATTAGAATAGAATAACTTAATTTCATTAATTGTTCAATTGCATTTATGATTTGTACTCAACATTTAGGCGTCATTTCTATACTAACATATTTGCTCGATGCGCATTTAGGATTATTCTAGAAACAAATATTTTGGTATATAAAGGCGCGCGTTGACGTGGAATGCTGAGTCTTATTTTAAACGTGATACAGTGAAGGTTAAATAGAAAGATTATTAAAGTGATTATTAAAGCGATTATTAAAGTGATAATTAAAAAGTGTGTTATAATTATAATAATTAATTGTGAATTTTGTGTTGTATAATAAATTGTGTTGTGTAAATAAATTGTGTGAGTTCAAATTTGAAGCAATTGTATTTATTCACAATCCAGTGATTCGAACCTTGAGTGACAAGGCAAAATCGTAACAGTATTATTATTTTCAAGAGTTGTGCTATTGAATAATAGATGTCTCTAAATAAAATTTAGTGTAGTTGTGTTTAAATATGATTTCACGACAACTATGGCAATTGAAAACAGTTTTTCTATAAAGTTTGATGTGTTGTTTTAAATATTTTATGAAAATCATAGGAAAAGCATTTTTACAAAAAAACTGATTTTATTTTCGGGGGACGGTAAACAAAATAATTTTTAATTTCCGATAATTGAATAGTTAGGGACTATTAAATTTTACACTCAGAAAAATCATGCATTGAAAATAAGCTTTCTCGGTCTATTAAGATTTTCATTATTTTTAAAGTTGGCTGGAACCCATGCAGGTTCCACACTCATTGCCACACTGGGCCCATGGTTAGAACCGAGGATTCTATCACGATTAATCGTAAATGCAATCGGCTGCTCATTGAAAGATCGATAGTTAAGAAGCCGGGAAAGAGGTACCTCGAGATCTGGACTGTCATTGTCCTCTGCAAGGCAGTCCTCGCCCAAGGAATCTGGAACAATCCTCATTCGTTGTTAATAGAGGTTTAAAATGGCCATGAACGATTAGAATAGCAAACAAAATTCTTAGCCGCTCTTTCTGCACAAATAAAACGTACTTTGTTAACCACGGGTTAGGTTCACAATTGAAAAACTTTGCCTTTCGGAAAACAGAAGAAGCAAACCAGAACTTAGTAATGACAGTAGTTTTTACCATTATTAAAGGTAAAGGGTGCCCTCCGGTTCAGATCCAAAAATTCCAGAAGTGATGCCGCTTTAGCGAAAGCACCAACTATCTATTTCCCTCAATGTCACAATGAGCCGAAACCCACATAACATTGCCAGTTAGGAAGTGGTCATAGAAGCATAGCTTGTAAGTATTATCAGCTCGACTTGGTATGGCCTGGACTCCCGTATGATGGTAGATCATGTGAAGGACAGTAGGTTTCTAATCCGCACCAAATTCGGTGTCAGAGCAGCCCAATCGATGGATAAAGCATGTATAAATTTTACGCTCTGCAATCAAACGGAGAGTGTTTTGCAGTCGAAAAGCAACGGAGCCGTGCCTAAGATGAACAACTGCAGTGGAAGTAGAAACAAAATTGTCTGCAATGTAAGTGCAGGAGTTGAAATTTTTATTAATTACAAGCCACCTAAGAACAGAATCATAAAATGGCTTAGGTAGAAGTCGAGCCACCGAATTTCCCAAATGCTCTTCTATATTGCCAAAAAATGGCAGTTGCTTTTAGAAGTTAACTTGCTTGGCTCTGAGCTGTAAAGCTAGATTGCTGCCGTTTATCAAGTATTTTATCAATGGCCAATAACCACAAGAGAGGTGACGAAACATCTCTCTGGGTGCAGCCTTTGGCAACTTTGACAGAAAGAGAATCCAGCTCGGTCACAGCAATGCGAATCTTAAGCATGGGTTCAATCCATGTAACGATGGTTTTATCAATGCCAAAATTTGTGCAGGCCTCAGTGATGGTAAGCGGGTCCTCCGTGGGGTCCGGAATCTGTTTTGAATTTTTTTTTTCAGCTCAAGCGACTTTGACGATGAAAGTTGCTGAAGAGAGTTTTCGAGTAACATTAACGATTGCGATGGGTCCTGATTTCGGAAAAAATCGTTTAGAAGGGCACCCGATGGGACCCGGGTCCCATTTTTAATTGGCCAATTTGTTTTGGCTAACTCAATCTTGACAAAAATGGCTGAAAGCAGTGATTTTCAATTGTCAGGAATTGATTATGATGAGCCCTGATTTCGAAAATATTCATTTAGAAGGTCCCGAGTCCCTTTCTTTATTTTTTTTTTGGGGCTATCACAATTTTTTCGAATGATGGGAGTCGATTGCGATGAATGTTAATATAAAGAAAATAAGGGAATTTCTGAATACAAGAAATCGATTGTGAAACCGCCTTTTATTAATATTTTTGATTTAAACGAAATCGATAAAAATTGCAGAGAGACGAGGTTTTAATTTTTTAAAAAATTGGGTAAATGCTGGACGATAATGGGATAAAAATAAAACGTTTGAGGTCCTCCAATAAGGCTTGGGTTCCTTTTTCTAATTTTTTGTTTCATCTCCAGCGGGTCCTGATTTTGAAAGAAATCGTTTTGACGGTGGTCCGGTGGGCCTTGAGTCCCTTTCTTTATCTAATTTCACGAGGCTCGCACGAGTTTTATAAAAATTGGCGAGGGGAAGTTTTGATAACCGGTCCAATGTGATTGACGTAATTTCGGAAAAGTTCATTCAGAAGGTCTTCCGGTGGGACTCGGTCCCTTTCTTTGATTTTGCTGAGAGGTTGTTTTTGTGTACCAGAAACCGAGAGGGTAGAGGCTGGATTCCATTACTTAATATTTGATTTTGATAAAAATTGGTAAAGGTGCATTTCAACTGCCAGGAATCAATTTCGAAAGGTACTAATTTCGGAAAAATACGTTGAGGGGTTCTTTGGATCCGGGACCATTTTATCAATTTTTTTTTCGGCACAATCCCGGCTTTCCTTGTAAATTGGGACAAAAAATATCATAGCATTTTTGCCTAAATTATATTTGTCTGGCGGGCCTACTATTGGAATTAGTTGGGTGTAATATTTTTGGAACAAAGGTATTGATAAAAATGATAAAAATTTTGAGGACGAAAATGCTATGAAAATATTTTTTCCAATTCCAAATTCCCGAATGAATTTCGATGAATCCTAATTTTGGGAAAATGAATTCGGCGTGTTTTCGGGAATTTTCTTAAAATTGGGTGGGAGGGGTTTATGTAAAATGTATTTAGGAAGTTCTCAGATGGGACCCGGGTTCCTATATAAAAAATAAAACCGGCTCGAACGATTTTGATAAAAAAAAATTGAGAAAAAACTTTCGAGTGTCAGGAAATGACTTCAATGGATATATTGCGTCTTGTTCCCCAATAGAACTAAGTTATTTCTCAGTCGAAGTAAAATTGTGAAATCAAATTAACCTATACCATATCTTAACCGATTGGGATACAACTCTCCAGATTTGTTTTCAGAAAATGTGTAAGTTGGATAGAACGAAGACCTTTCTCAAGCGAATAATAAGGAACTCGTCTGGTTCTATGAAAATAAACGGAATTGCTTAACCCAGTGTGGCGTAATTATTTTATTAACTCTCTCTCTCTCTCTAGCTTCACATCCCATGAAGGGATTTTGCCGCCCGCACTATGGTCCTCCAGCCGTCTCGGTCCATCGCTCTCGACCTCCAGTTTCGACATCCTAGTGCCTGTAGATCTTGTTCGACGTCGTCACGCCAGCGCAGTCGGGGTCTTCCTCTACGACGCACACCGGCTGGTTGTTGATGGAACACTTTATTGGTCATCCGTTGTTGTGGGGACCTTGCAACGTGGCCAAGCCATCTCACTCGCTTGGATTTGATGAATCCGATAATATCGCAATCTCCAAGTATATACTTTATCTCGTGGTTCATGCGAATCCGATATTCATTGTTCGCGACTTTAATTGGACCAAAGATGGAGCGAATGACCTTCCTTTCGAAAGTTGATAACAATCTACAATCATTAGTGGTCATGGTCCAGCTCTCGCTTCCGAAAGCCAGCACAGGTCTTATTAGTGCTTTATAAAGTGCGAGCTTGCACGACTGCGATAGGTTTCTAGATCGCAATAATTTTGATTGGGCGTAGAAAACTCGATGTGCGGCAGCTATTCGGGCTTTTATTTCTGCCTGCATGTCATTTGATGATGTTATAACTGACCCGAGGTATTTGAAATTTTCAACGCGATCAAAATTGTGGTCGCCAATTCCGAGATTTGCCATGAGGATGTTCCTGGGTGTTGATACAAATTTGGTTTTGCTACTGTTCACCTTCAAACCAAGTCTTCTTGCGCAGCGATCGAGCGGCACGAAACTGTCTTTGATATCGCTAGGTCTTCGGCCAAGAAGCACGATATCATCTGCATATCCAAGAATTTGGCCTGATTTATTAAATATACAGCACGAAGTTTCGATGTTGCTTTTCCTCACTACGTACTCAAGCGCCAAATTGAACAGCACAGGCGCGAGTGCATCTCCCTGTCGAACACCAGATGTTATTTCAAAGGAGTCTGGCACAGTTCCTTCGATTACAATTCTACATACGGACCCAGACGTTGTTAATTTGCACAGAGAAACGAGTTTCTCTGGAATTCCTAGGCATATGAGCGCGGCCCAAAGGTTATCGCGGTTTATACTGTCATATGCCTGACGGAAGTCTATATATAATTGATGTATGTATTTTATTAACTGCTGGTGAGAAAACTTATTTAATAATATTTAATAATATACCTACGGGAAGCCATCAAAAAGGAACAATGTTTCATTAGAGTTCGAGATAGAAACGATAGTCCATAAGAAAACGACCATCCGTGTTTAATTATTTGGTGATGTAACACATTCCTAATTTATCATAATATCAATTAATTATTTTGTAGTCAGAATTAAAGAAACAACTGATATTTGTTTTGACTTTGTTTAATGTATAATATTCCAACTCAACCAGCTTTGGCCGAGCGACGTTCGGTGTTCCATGGGCTAAAGTTGTTTTCGGTACATTAAAATTATTAATAATACTTTATACAAATGCCTGCAGCCAATTTATAATTTCCACAAATTCTGTCAGTTCAAAACTACTCTATTACGAGTCTCATTCCATTTAATCCTCCATACCCAACTCACATAAAAATCGATCAATTTTAATTAAATTTGATTGTTGAAACAAAATTTTTAATTAGATTTAATTCGAATTACGTGTATAATCCATTTACCTAATAAAGCGCGGTGATGCGCGCGCCATCTTCAAAAAAAAATTAAATGAGCTACGCTACGATGACAACAACAAAATGGCGCTCGTTCAATTAAATTAGGCACAAAACAAATTTCGTATTGTAACAATTTGTTTCTTCTTTAATCAATCAACCGAGTATATATAAGGTGTATTATAACACAAACCGGTATGATATGACAGGCAGGCATTACGAAGCAATGACAAAAATTAAGAAATTGAAACTTAATTAAAATATAAAATTTAATATTTTTGTATTATATTCTATGGCAATTTATTTTGGATTACAGATTGGAAAACTAAATAAAAAAAAAATCTCGTTTTTTTTTGTTGGTATTATTGCGCTGTGCTCGGGAAAACAACACATAAATTATAAATATATTTTTTTATTTATGTTTATGCATGATTGATTGGCTGTAGAAATTTTATGATTAATTGAATCTAATTTATATTTTATTTATTTGAGTGCGAGAGTAAAAATTGCTCCTTTATATGGATTCTTATATACTCGTACTTGTTTATATATTATAATTTATATACAATATAATTGTGTGCGCTGGGGTGTGATTTTTAGCACCAAATTCTTTTGTGAAAATACAATTTTATTTTAAATCCTTATCAAAAAGACAGCAACAACAACAACACAAGGAAAAAATTAAATATTATAAACCCAACATGGAGTTTAGATTTTATTTTTATGTTTTTTAATTGTTGAATACCATATAATCCTGGATTTAAACTAGAACTGGGGATATATTTTATGTACGGTACAATGTACATGTATATAGTGGCACAGTATATATGGAATACCTAACATTCATCATTTTCCCATAAACACAAAATTTTATATGTATGTATTATATTCCAAAAAACTTTAATTGGGTTATTATATTATGTATTTATATAGAATGAAACCGCACACCACGAAGCCGGGTGACAACAAACCCAACCTATCCCACAAAAAAAAAATAAAATAAAATTTATTTTAATTTAAATTTTAAATTATAAAACATAAAATCGATTTTGCTCTTCATTTTTTTTTTTTTGTTGGATGGTGTGTAGTGTGTGTTTCAAAATTCACTTAACATAAATTTTAACTCGGTGAGTACACTCCTTTTTTGGTATTTTCCCATTTATATTCTGTTTTTAGGAAATATCATGATTTCCTTAATGAACTCAATTAATTATCACAAAAAAAAACTAAATTTAAATGTATAAAAATTATAAAATTATATAAAATTCATAGAGATTATTATTCACTCTAGGCACACACAGCACTCCCCATATGTACATTACATATATACATATATATACATATAACAGTATGTGTAGCTCCGTTCTTGTCTAAATATTATACTTCTAACAAAAATGTTTTTGAAATAAATTTTAAAATGTCATAAAATTACGATGACCTAGTATTACCCCGGATAACATGTAGCTCATCCACTAAAACCGCCCCGAATTTATTATCCCATATATAGCGTCATGTTCTACCCTATAAGTACATATATATATATATATGTATGTACATAAAAATGTTGGTATATAAAAATCCTGCTAGCGATTTATATACCGAAAACCACGATAATAGAATTTTTGTATTTCTACTTTTATACACAAATTAGAATAATAATAGAAACTTTTTCTTATTAAATTGATCTTTTGTTAAAAATATAAAAATAAATAGAAATTGAAATATTGAAATTAATTTTATTATTCTCGTTTGTTGTAAAATTAGTTTTAATTAAATAAAACGAAAAAATAAAAAAAAAATCTTCTGGATTTGATTATTTAATAGATTTCTGTGTGAAATAATTAAGTTTCCCAGTTTTATTTTTATCTATTTAAGGATTTTCCTCGAGTTTCTCGAGAAGATGGAAACATTTTGTTTTTGCTTTATTCTTGGTTTGTGTTCTGGTTTCTGCACACATTTTTATGAGTTACTCTTTTCGGTTGGGGATTTTGAGATTTTTTTTTCCGATTTGTTTTGTTTCTCGACTTGTTTTAATTAATTAAAGTTGTTTCAAGTGTTTTAAATGATTTCTTTTTTTGTGTGTGCTTCTTAAATTCGTTATGGCAAATTGGTGTATTCTGTTTTTGTCTCCAAGATATTATCTTTGTATTCGAGTACCTATTTTTAATACTTACAAATAAATATTAATGGCGAAAAGAAGCTTGAAACAATATTAATTGAACCATTTTGGGGTTTGAATTTTTACAAAAGAATTTTTTTTGGTGGTAATGAACTTTATCCTAAATTTTAGTAGATGACGTCAATTTTATTTAGTAAAAACTTCACACCCCTATATAGAAATATGAAGTTTCTACGAAAACATTACTAATGTTATATTCAATGTGTGGGTATGTATGTAGTGGTTCAATGTAGTGCTAACGGGAAAAAATTAGTGCTAGTCCATGAGCCGAAAAAACGGGAAAAGAAAATTTATTATTTCGCCTGAAAGACACGTTTGTGAAGTTGGACCAAAATTCTGGCCCAAAAAATTATATTTTTGCCGCTGGCAATACCGTATCTATTTTGATAATTATCATGACAGAAAACTGAAAAAACATTGATTATCACATAAATTCAAAGATTAAATATGATTTTGAATGAAATGAATATAAATAATATACAATTGTGATAAATATTGTACAATTGATGATTTAAATGATAGTGATGATAAAGAACATTTTCAAAATTCTAATAATTTTTTAACACAAAAACTATAGTTGCTATCACGAACTGTCAGCCCAAAAACTCGTATATCACGACATTTTAATGATGTCAGCCCGACATTTTAATGTGTTCTTGAAATTTATGTCGAATACACTCAGTCCAAAATTCAAATTTTCATAGTTGAAGAAATCATTGTATCAATGTAAAACAGCCAAGAAGCAATTCTTATTATTTCCAATTGGCTCATCAAAATATCATTGTTTCGAGTAGTTTTTACCTCGGTTTTACCACCAAAATTACCGTTTTTCGAATTAAAATTGAACTTTCTACTGTTGTTTACTAGCTTTTGAAATATGTAAAGTTCTATTAAAAAAATCGAGGTTTTTGGAATTTTTCATAACTAGAAATCTTTGACGTATGTCTTTGTTAATAAACGCCTCATATACGATTAGTCGATTGGCTCATAAATAGTTTTATTTTAATACACATATACATAGTACTACACATCCTCATACTGAGAATGACCTATATTCAGTGCTGTACGATCAACCATAATATTTAATGGAACTTGAGATTTTGGGTGTTAATCATCGGACAGATCTGGTTCTAGCCTTTACGAGTAAACAGTTTCAGGAGGCTGTGATTGGCTGGGATCCTTATACCAAGAATATAGGCCATTCCGGCCGATTTACGAACAATCATAATATTTAATGGAACTTGAGATTTTCGGTGTTGGTCATCGGTCTCATTATGATTTTTGGACATATCTGGTTCTAGCCTTTACGAGTAGGAAGTTTCTGGAGGCTGTGATGGGGTGGGGTCATCATACCAAGAATGGCCAATACTCGGCCGATTTACGGACAACTATAATATTTAATGGAAGATGAGATTTTCGGTGTTAGTCATCGGTCTCACTACGATTTTCGGGTAAATCTGATTCTACCCTTTACGAGTAGGAAGTTTCAGGAGGTTGTGATGGGGCCTTCATACCGAGAATGGCCTATATTCGGCCGTTTTACGAACAACCATAATATTTAATGGAAGTTGAGATTTTCGGTGTTAGTCATCGGTCTCACTACGATTTTCGGATAGATCTGATTCTAGCCTTTACGAGTAGGAAATTTCAGGAGGCTGTGATGGGGTGGGGTCATCATACCAAGAATGGCCAATACTCGGCCGATTTACGAACACGCATAATATTTAATGGAAGTTGAGATTTTCGGTGTTATTCATCGGTCTCACTACGATTTTCGCGTAAATCTGATTCTAGCCTTTACGAGTAGGAAGTTCCCGGAGGTTGTGATGGGGTCTTCATACCGAGAATGGCCTATACTCGGCCGATTTACGAACAACCATAACATTTAATGGAAGTTGAGATTTTCGGTGTTGGTCATCGGTCTCATTATGATTTTTGGACAGATCTGGTTCTAGCCTTTACGAGTAAGAAGTTTCAGGAGGCTGTGATGGGGTCCTCATACCAAGAAGGACAACCATAATATTTAATGGAAGATGAGATTTTCGGTGTTAGTCATCGGTCTCACTACGATTTTTGGGTAAATCTGATTCTAGCCTTTACGAGTAGGAAGTTTCAGGAGGTTGTGATGGGGTCTTCATACCGAGAATGGCCTATATTCGCCCGCTTTACGAACAACCATAATATTTAATGGAAGTTGAGATTTTCGGTGTTGGTCATCAGTCTTATTATGATTTTTTGACAGATCTAGTTCTAGCCTTTAAGAGTAAGAAGTTTCAGAAGGCTAAAACCAGATTGTTTAAAAATCATAATGAGACAGATGACCAACACCGAAAACCTCAGGTTCCATTAAATATTATGATTGTTCGTAAATCGGCCGAGTATAGGCCATTCTTGGTAGTTAAATATTGAATTTTTATAAATAAAAATATTGTTTTTTTTTCGGTTTACATTAAAATATCGTGACATACGTTCATACGTGACACAAAAATATATTTGTTTTTGGGCTGACATAATTAAAATGTCGTGACGTTCGATTTTTTTGGGCTGACATTTGGGCCAACTTCACATACATTGAAAGACGAAACATATAAAACCCGATTTCTAGAAAAAACCAGAAATAATTTAAGCCTATTTTTAAAATTTTCCAAAAACGGCTACATTGACAAAATTTGTGTTTATCATAGAATTAATATTTTCAAAATTTTTCATGCATAATTGAGGAAAAACAAACTAGCCCCTGAAAGATACTATGTATATTAAATAAACGTACTACAGAGGTATAGAGTTCAATAATATTAGATATTAGAGTTAGATAACATGTCAGGCATGTTTATTACTATCCGAAAAATATATTGGCTGAATTTGTTAATTTGAATTTGTTTGATTTGCTAATCCAGAATGTGGATCTTCTGATTGGATATTCCTTCAGGAATGTTGTTGTGATTTTGACGAATTTCTAGTGGAGTGTTTATTACGTTCTATTGAAGGTTCGCTCCTAGATCGCTTAACCAAATTGAAAGATCAAATTAAAATCGGAAATCAACACCCAGTTTTAGTACCGAATTTACCTCATGAAAGTGTTAAGCTAAATCCTAAGGCTGAGTTACAGAGTTTAAAGATTAAATTGACTTATATATGCTCATTTATGAAAGCCACTTACTCTGGTGAATATGATGAGAATGCTTTGATCGATTCGCTTCTAGATTGCAACACCTCAAAGATCGGTTACAGCTAGGTTTATTAATGCTGTGATTGCTGGGAATGTTGAAGATGTATTAAATACAACGATCAAAATTATTGAGATTCACGACAAAACTGTAAATAAACAACTTGAACTCAATAATTCGTTAGGTCAATTGAACAACGTACTAGTTTCAGAACCTGGCGTAGACGCTAAAAAATTATAAGAAGACTTAATAGGAGCTTTCAATAATCTATCTAACTTTGAATATCGGGAAGAAATTTTTGAACAACCACATCAAACTCGATCTCATCGATCACACAAGTACGGCAGATCCAACTCACGGTTAATTAATTCAAATAATTCAGAATCAAATTACCTCACTTCACCTCACTTCAACAGCCAAAGTAGATTTTTCTAAACCTAATAAATCACGAAGAGTTCAAAAAAATTGACTTGCTCGTAGGAGGTGTTGGCTGATTCTCTAATAAATAATTCATCAGACGGTCGTCCATATGCCGAAATAAAAATTCTAGATGAAAATTTTGTTGAGTTATTAGATAGCGGCGCGAACGTCTCGGTAGTGAAAGATTTATCAACAAGTCGGATGTAAAATTTTGCATTTAATCCTCAACCATTAAAACAGGTGGCGGATCATGTGAAGTTATCTTGGGCCATATTAGAGTTTCAGTGACTTTTATGGGTGTAACTCGAATTTTAACTTTCCACATAGCGCCTAAATTGGTCAAACTCTTTATCTGGAAGCTGATTTCTGGGTGGCGTTTGGATTAAAAATTCAAATTCTCAAAAATCTAGACTTCAGCTGTTCTGGGGTTTAGGTAGAACCAATATTCTGTCTCACCATATTGATGTTGGTGACGCTATTCTGATTAAGCAACGCCATTACCCAATATCTCCAGCGGTACAACGATCGCATGCTCGACCTAAATGTGACTGAACAGAGCTATAGTTCGTAGAGTTCGCCTGTCACATTGGTGCGTAGAGCGAATGGCAAAGTTCGATTATGCCTTGACGCGAAGAAGGAAAATCTCGCTACTGTCAAGGCGGCTTATCCTTTACCACTCATCGAAGGGCGAATTAATTTTGTTTAAAAATCCAGAAAAATCATTATACTTCAATATGACAACCCTGACATGTATAAATGAAATTTTCTTGAAATAAAACTCTCTAAACGAAGTAATATCCGATATTTTCACGATAACAAATTAGAAAAAAAAATATTTGTACAAAAAACACTCTTTTGAAAATAAACAAATTCCAATCGGCATCGGTTTAGATATCGTTTAACGAGCACTGTATACTTTCTGGTACAGTAGGAAAAAAAACTATTCTAGCCGTTTGTCTGATGTAGTGTCCTGAAGTCCGTAAATTTTTTTCACCTGATTAAAAAAAAAAAATGCCACGACAGTGTAATTTTTTTCGGGACGATATATAAAAGGTTAGAGATAGCGTCGAACTTTTTGTGATATCATTGAAAATTGTCATGACATTAGAATTTTAGTGTTACCAACGCATTTTGAAGGGATATTTTTCGGGTTAAAATCACATACCTTCAAAAATACAA
This sequence comes from Nephrotoma flavescens, assembly GCA_932526605.1. Classification (NCBI taxonomy): domain Eukaryota; kingdom Metazoa; phylum Arthropoda; class Insecta; order Diptera; family Tipulidae; genus Nephrotoma; species Nephrotoma flavescens. Next base: position 165,946,670 of record OW052222.1, on the reverse strand, counting down.
AAAAAATGTTTGGATGACTGTACTGATGTCTCAAAAACTCAAGAATCTTCTTTTATTTTTAATTCACAAAATATAAAAGCTTTTGGAATCTCTGCCTCAAAGGGGTCAGACACTTTCCATAAGAAATCACCCAGAAAACCACTCAATACCACGATATTACTTTACATTTTACCCATATACTCGTGTAGTGTATCGTCGGAAAGGTCTTGAATCAGACAACAATCTCAATACCACATTAGTTCATAAATTCACCGTTTTGGAGCTGGTACCTAATTTTTTGTTTACTAAAGAATATATATTTATTGGTCGTATATCGTTGAAAAGAAAGGTCTTGGAGAATGCATTTTTCTGAATATTTTAATACTCAAAACTACCGTTATGGCGCTGGAAGCAATTACAACTTTTATTTTTCCCCTATAAATATGTGGCATATCATTTCAAAGAGCTCGAAAATAACCACAATTTTGAAAAAAGCGCGCTCGTTCACAAATTCACCGTTTTGGCGCTGGTGGCTTATTATTTAATTATCATATGATATATATCTTCTAAATGTTTTATGAAGAACCAGAGTTTTCAAAACTATCGTTGAAGCAAATCAGTGCTCCAAATTACTATTGGGGCATTGATTACAGATACATTTTTCTCATTCTAATATGACCATGTGGCATATCGTTGTTAAGGTTTTGGAAGAAGGGACATTTTTTTTATCAGCATTTTTTTGACAAATTCAGCATTTTGATGTTGGTGGCTTTTATTATTCCGTTGGTATAGACTAAAACTTATCTCAGATCATTCAAAAGGGTTTAAAGAATGGCCTAAAATAAGTTAAATCACGTTAGTATTCAAAAATGACGTTGTGGTACTGGCAACAGTTACATTTAGCTTATCGTTCATGATATAAATCATTCATGGTCAAAAGGTCTTGGAAAAGTAACAATTTTATTACCAGCACTTTAGTTCACAAACTCACCGCTTTGGCGCTAATTACATACTAAACCTTTGGAATAGATATAAAATAATACTATGATAGGACAAGATATTTGTAAAAACAAATTTTTACAAAATCAATGATGAATCAGAAAATTTTTCTGAATCGCTTTGTAAAGAATTTTTTAATAGTATTTTTCGATTTTCTTTTATGTGAATTTCCGGGTTGGTGCAATGATACTTATATTCGTAGAAATTTTGTAATATTATGTGGGTATTTACTTAATTAATAATTGTTCACCCCGTATTATTAATTTAATATTTTAAATGCAAAAAGCAATTTTTTATTTTTTCATTTTCGTTTTTATTATTTCTAAGTTGTCAATATTGTATACGTAGCGTGTGTATGTGGCCAGTTGAGTGTCGAGCGCTCGTGCGCGGTTGATTATGGAAGTTGATTTATTTTATATCGATTAATTAATTATCGAATTAATTGTATGTCGCATGGTGGAACGTCGCGTATTTTATGTCGTATTCGTCGATGCTAGTAGAATCAATTATTTTGCGAATGATTGAGTTACTGAAGCAAATCAGAATTGTTTCAATTTATTGATTTTTAACGATCATATATTAAGAGCATGTTTTCCTGGGCCATTTTGCGACCTTTTAATTTTTCGGGTCGAAGGTATTTTGGTATTTCTAGGCCAAAGTTCTAATCACCTCGTGAGGTTGTGGCCAATCTATAATATGCTTTTATATTTTTAGAATCAGGGACCTTCAAAACGTCGAGAAAAAGCAAAAGTTCTGTAATCTGCACTTAAGTTCACAAATCCGCCGTTTCGGCGCTGACAACTAATTATTAAATTATTATAGAATATATACGTGTCACATATCATTGGAAGGTCTTGAAGAATCTCACAAATTTAGGTGTGGCAACATAATACTCAAAACTACCGTTGTAGCATTGGGAGCAGTTACATTTTTCTAATTCCCATATTATTATTTTGTATATCGTTTGAACGGTCTTGAAGAATATCACAATTTTAGCTAAAGCGGTTTAGTTCTCAAAATGACCGCGATAGTGATGTGCAGAGGTCAATATAATCTGTTGGCAGATTTAAGTGAGTGTGCGGTTTCAACGAGGTGATCAGAACTTTGATCTAATAATTGATAACTTGGAAAAATCACGGAAAATGTCAAAATATCGCAGGTATGTGGTATACTAACATACTAACTGGTTTATTGATGGGGACACTCGTTTGTAATTTTATAATGAAGATATTTTGTAATGGAATGACTCACGAAGAATTGTATGTGCCGGATTTAAAAAAAATATGTTTAAAACATGGCATGTTAAAATAATTTTTAACATATTATTAGAATCTTTTAATTAAAACTACTACGGTTATTTCTTATGAAATTGAGGACAATCATAAAACTAACAAACCATCTCTAATATGATATTGTTTTTCTTTAGTTAAATTCAATTTCTGGTGTTCCTAACTTTAGTTAAGTAGCCCCATCATGTCGGCGTTAATTAACATTTTCTACCACCTAGTTAGAGACCTCGGTTTACCAACTAAAATTTCAGAAATACTTGAATAAAACATTCAATTACTCGAAGGTAAAGTGGCAACCAAATGTAAGGTTTTCACAGGTCAGAAAGATAACTTTTATAATTTTATAATACCACATTCAAATTAATCTGACAAGTCATTCAAGTTTTAAATCCTTAAAACGCACAGTTTTAAAAAAGTAACTCATCTATAATTAAGAATCATAATAGAACAGCCTAACTTGTTTGAAGCATCTCTAGATGAAAAATATGAATCCATACCGAACGCCCGAAATTAGTAACAATACGTTCTTTTGTATTTTCCAGTGTTTTTCTGTTTGTGGTAAACTTGACCCCTGCTAAATTTAATATAGGTAGTCAATAGGGTAATCAACTTGTTAGGCTGCCCACTCAAGTTCGCACTGAACGGTCCCATTTAACCATATGTATTTTAAATAAAATTAAAATTTTTATAGTGCGTTTTACTTAAATGGCTTGAATTGTATGCTCTAGGAAAAGTTAGTTTTCTTTAGTTTTTGTTTGGTTTCTGAACAATTACAGAAAACTGAAATACTTTTTTTATTTTTAATACTATATTTAATAAGAATTTACTTGTACTTAATTTTGATTTTAGGGTGGCACCTATGTTATGCTAACAGGTTTTGTTTTAACTATCGGTTTGATCCATCAAGTTGTAACGATGAAATTGTTACATAATTTTTTCCGAATTGTTCCTGTATGCAATGCAAATTTTACAAAATTTAATTAAGAAATAGCCGAGTTTAGATATCATTTGTTCACAAGGACTGGTTATGAAAAGGCAAATATAGTCCAGTACGAACAGATCCTAGAATTTTATCCAAAACTTACTTTAAAATCCCTGATCAATACTACTATCTAAATTTCATCGTTGTTCGTTAAGAAATGGCGAAAAGATGGAATATTGTTAAATTTCAAGATTTCATATACCGAGTTCCTTTACTTCGGAGATCAATCAATTTTCACTTTTAATCTTTTGTTCCGTTTTATTTAGTGAAAAAAGTGATACGTAATGAATAAAAAATTACTGCTGGTAATTACATAACAAAATAAATTCTCTTTAGTGATAGTGCTGCCACTTGCGGCGAATAGCGCAATCTCTTATTTTCCGCTGTCAAATTTCCGCTATCTTATACAGCATGGTTTTCGGTCCGATGTGTTGCATCGGAGTTGCTTCCTAAGAATGCTCGTATGATTTATTGGGAGCATATTTTCTGTCATAAGTAAAAATTGAGGAACCCCAGTGAAAAATGCTTATTACAAAATCGTAACACGCACTAAATTTGTACTCTGTTAAAATGGATCAATTATGTAAATTGTGTTAAACAAAAATCCGCTGGTAGAATGCCTAAAATTATTTTTTATTTTTTATTGTTGTTTGGTAGAATTGTTAGAAATTGACATATTTAGAGTCGATAAAGTAGATTTCATAAAGTAGAGGTAAGAACTATTCCTGTCTTAGTACTATGAGAGATGATGAGCATGCGACCGAGTTGCTACCGTAATAATTTAGGTGTGGGTAAAGTTCGCATGCATCCACAAATGAAATTAAAAATTCATAATTGACGACGTTTGGCATGTTAAATAGATTAGACTTAGTCAAAGAAAGCAAAGCAAATTTCATCTAAATTTCAGAATTAATTTTTATTAACATTGATGATACCTGTTAAAGTAATAGCTTGGCTCGTTACAAATTAGTGTTGGCCATAATTAAAAATACAATATCGCAAAGGTTATCAATGTTGTCTGGTAATATGTAGTAATCGGAGTTTCTTAACCGATTATTATGAAATTAGATTTGTTTATTGCGCTTTTATATCTATAATATTACCAACTAGACTACTAAGTAATTTTTTAATTTTTTTAGTGTTGCGATCTGAAAATTTCAGGAAAGTCAAAACTAACGATCATCAATAAAATTCAAAAGTCGAGTATAGTATCCATTGGCATAAAAGCATTTTGAAAAAAAAAAAAAAATAGAAACCATAAATCGGTGGAGTTACTAAACTTCGAAAGCTCATTCTGCATTTGCAAGATTTGTTATCTAATCTAATTGAGAATTTGCAAACAATTGGGCTAAACAGATATTGTGCAGATGCCCAATATTTAAGTATTCCAAATAATTGATCTTCTAAAATGTTGTGTTGGTTGACGTTTCGATCAAATATAAGATATTTGCCCAAAATGTGTGAGTGCATATCGTCGAAGAAAATTCTTTCATTCCTTACGCCAACAATCAATTAAGCGGGATTCTCTGAAGAAAACGAATTTAAAAGTAGTCCATACTTTCAATATGCCCATTCCACTCTCCACCAAAAATAAAAATGCTAAAAATTACCGCAATATAAATTCGCCCAACTAGAGGAAGAAAATGTAGCACAAACGAATGACATGATCTATCAATAGCACTTTATTATGGTCACATCAAAAAAATGGCCGTCACCAACAAATCCCCTGCTATTATAATGGATGATACAACACAGCACAAAAAACCACATCAAACCGACAGAAATAAAAAATTATAAAACTTCATAATACAATACAAACCATTGTAAAACCTTTTTTTTTGTTTGTGTGTGTGCGTGTGTATGTATTTGGTTTGCTCCATTTACAATACAACATCATAATCTTAAAGAGATTAAACGAACCCAACAAAAAAAAAATATATAATAGTAATAATAAAAGTCCATTTTACTTTTCCACAATATTAAAAAGAAAATTATTGTTCGCATTCAGAATCACATCATAATCTTCAATTTTTCATTTGTGTTTTCATCTGCGTAAAAATGAACTGAGCATTAGCTCTATAATACTCTCGTATGTATATATCTTAGGGCAATATCAGAAGACCGATATAATTTATTTATAGGTCAAGGAAAGCTAATAACTTTATAGAGTCAACGAGATGATATTCGATAATTAATTTTCTTACATAAAATAAAAAATGTCTGTGTGAGATAAAAATGATTTCGTTACAATAATAAAAAAAAACACTTACCGGTATGAGTACGCTGATGTGCTTTTAAGTGAGAACTTTTCGTGTAAACTTTTTTACACCCCAAAAATTGACACTTGTGTATCCTTCGCTTCGAGTCAGGACTGTGATCTAATTGGCGCTGATGTTTTGGTGAGACTATAAAGCGGGGAGAAAATAAATAAATAATAATTACATGATTATGCGATAATGAAATTTGTGCCTGAAAAATGTATACACTGTCAAATTTGTAATTTTTCCAATTGGATTTTATTTTTAAATCAATTTTTTTTAAATATCGAATCTGGAAACAAATACTAATTTCGTCGTTGGATTTTAAATTGAATTCCCATAAAAGTGCGAACCCATTTTAGTCGTAAATACAAATTGTGTAGTGAATCAGTAGTTTTTAATAGTTGTGGCCAGGATGGGAAGAACTTTAATGGGTTTTGTACCCGAACTCCGAAAATCTCAGTAACATGTTTGTTGGTAATACACGGGATTTGTTTCTGAGGAACTTCTCACGTACCTCTTTAGGAATTCGAAATAATTCCAATCCAACAATGTTGTAACTAGAAATGTAAATGCCCTACAAAAATGAACGGAGTAAAGTTTATGCCAAAATAACAAAATATACACTGTTTCCTATAAGTACTTAGAAGTTAAAAAACACTCAAATATTGGACTTGCATATTAATATCTGAAATTTTTTAATAAACACAAATATTTTTACGCTATACGTAACAAACATCTAATTTTTGTAGAAAGTTTTGAGTGAATTTCAAAAAATGAAATTTTTTACAACTAAACACACTATGAATTGAAAAGAGATGATCAAAGTTGTTCTGAACTGCCCCTACGGAATGCACAGAGATGATCGAAGTTGTTCTGAACTAGTAATTGATGTAAAAACCAATCTTATGTATCCACATGCTCGGAAAACTCTGAGATTTTTGCTATTTGCGAGAGAACATCATTGCGTATGATATGAAATTCTTAAACATTTGAAATTATTTATCTCGGCCCCTGCGGATTGCCCAGATACGTTAGAAGTGGTTCTGAACTAGTAATTGACGTAAGAAACCAAACTTATTTATCCACATCCTCGGAAACCTCTGAGATTTTTGTTATTCGAGACAGAACGTCATTGAGTGTAATACGAAAATTCTTAAACATTTGAAATTATTTATCTCGGCCCCTACGGATTGCCCAGATACGTTCTGTCTCGAATAACAAAAAATCTCAGAGATTACAGAGCATGTGGATACATAAGATTGGTTTCTAACATGAATTAATAGTTTAGAACAACTTCAAACGTATCTGGGCAATCCGTAGGGGCCGAGATAAATAATTTCAAATGTTTCAGAATTTTCATATTACACTCAATGATGTTCTGTCTCGAATAACAAAAATCTCGGAGATTTCCGAGCATGTGGATAAATCAGATTGGTTTCTTACATCAATTACTAGTTCAGAAAAATTTCGATCATCTCTGTGCAATCCGTAGGAGCAGTTCAGAACAACTTCAATCATCTCTGTGCAATTCATACGTGTGTTTGTTGTAAAAAATTTCATTTTTTTAAATTCACTCAAAACTTTCCACAAAAATGAGATGTTTGCTACGTATAGCGTAAAAATATTTGTGTTTATTAAAAAATTTCAGATATTATTATGAAAGTTCAATATTTGAGTGTTTTTTCAATTCTTAGTACTTATAGGACATAGTGTAAAATTTGTTATTTTGGCATAAACTTCACTCCGATACAAAAACGTTGAAATTACTGTCAGAATTGACATTATTTGAAAAATTGAGTATCTAATGAAAGGAACATATTTAATTACGATTGTGGTGCGGGTAATACTTACTATCCAACCTATCAGAACTGTCACAATCGATCAGGAAACTACAAGGAGGGGGCAAGTGTGATGCAAACTACTCCCCGCGACCAAACGCAATGTAGAAGTTCCAACCAGAAATACCGATCCAGCGTTCTACCGAATTCTTCAATCCCGGAATCCAATTTTCCAAAGCATATCCATTATTAAACCCACCATTGTCAACTCAAACTCAAGAACATTTCGTTCGAACCAGTATTTTAAATTGCAAAAATATTATAAATCACTTATCTTAGTAGACGGCAGACCTTACGCAAAGGTTGAATTATTTGGCTCAAAATGTTGCACTTTTCGGTAAAGATTGTTTAGATATTTTGAAGATCCATAATGCTCTCGATGGCTGTGATTTAGGAGAGTTGCAGTGCAGAAAATTCACATATTACATGGGCCCAAAAAAGGGATAGGAGACTGACAAAAACAAGATTCCCCGCGAGCTTTGATTCGAAAGGTGCCTCGCCTAATAAGAGAGTACTCATATTAGCTGGAAGGCCGTTGGGGCTTTGCAATTCACCCCAGATTAAGTGTTGACTGATGCTGAGATAATTACCCTATGAACTGCACACTCGCATATTTGTATACTTTCAATTCTTGCTCATCATCAGCGAGACATTCGAACAGCACATACCATTATTGAAAATCATATCAGAGTTATTAACGGTAGCTAATGTTACGGTGAATATAGTAAAATGTAAATTGGTATTCACGATCTGAAATTTCCGTGGTGTAAATCCTTTGTCCACCGACTTCAAAGATTTCTTGGAATGTCAGGTTGGTACGAGGAGATTTACCACTCTTTTGACAAATCTTCTACAAATAATAAAAAATTCGAATGGAAGAGTGCAGAACGACTTTACTACCTCTCCTGTTTTGTCCAACGCGAATTATAATCTACCATATTTTATACAATGCGATGCCTCTTCTACCGGTATTGGAGCATTGCCATTATTTCCCAAAAATTTAATGCAATGCAGCGCAATTACAGTGTGACTGAGCTAAAATATTTAGCTGCTGTGCCAGGTGTTGAGAAATTCGGACAGTACATAGAAGGATACCCGTTTACCATTGTCACTGATCATGCCAGTGTTAAGTGGTTAATGAGACAACGAGAACTTTCTCTTTGGTGGGCGTCTCGCTCGACTTTGTCTTAAGTTGCAAAACTTTAATTTCAGCGAATTTAATTAAATTTAAGCTCCGACCATCGAGGTATTCAAAAAACCTTAGAAGTAATGTGCGGGCTATATTATTGGCCGAACATGGTAAGCGACGTTCAAAGCTTGGATGATGAAGTTATGAAATTTAACCATGCTGAAACTCGACTATTTCTTAGCCAACTAGCGGCTCAATTCAGTGTATAGGACTTAATTGGAAAATATTCATTCCGGATGAATTTTTAAAATATGACTTCAAAATGTACATAACGACTAGTTTCTAAGAAAAGCAGACACTCAGCCCTATCTAAATTGTTCTGTATTATACAAACAATTGGGCTCTTCTGAAGAATTTCTAGGATTTATTATAAAAACATTATACGACATATAGAATACCCAAAGATTTTTATTGGAATAAAAAATACCAATTTGCATAGGTCAGATTATCTGTTAACCAGATACAGCTTAAAACCGTATTTGGACCGTATTCGATATGATTCTGACTCGTTCTAGAATTTCTAATCGACTTTGGCCAAATTTGGATTATTGAAAAGTCTCAAATTTGACCATGCTACGAAATTAGAAAATTTCTGAAATTTTGAAACTTTTATCATTTGGCTTTATCTTTGAAACATAATATCATCCCTGCCCTATTCCTTATTTAAATTGACGATTTCTAGAACCACACCTAAAACTGAAATTAGAATCTCATTTTCATTGTCTAAACTGAGTTTAACTGCATTCTCGATATCTACATACAATGTAGACATTTCTGATGGTTATGTCATATGTCCGAACTTTATACCGTCGATCTTGGAAATATCAATAACTTCTGGCCAATGAGTTCCAACAGCTCGAATAGTGCACTAAAATAGGGGTACACGGTATCCCATTCTGATGAGCTTTACTGTTTTGGTTAATAGAATTTGCAAATATTTTTTTATTTTGTGGCCGAAATTAGAGATCTCAAAATTGGCCAAACGTTCGTATTCAATCTAAAATTGATATGCGTAACGTAGCCACGAGGCTTGGGCATAATATGAAACATCAACAACCATGAAATAGAGTTAGTTAAACCAAAATAGTTCTTATTTCAACTCTTCGATCAGGTTCCAGGTTATAAGATCCACCGACTATACGTCAACGAATACCCCGTAAATGTGTTAAGACCGCTGGATATGCTTTGATTTTACCTACGAACTCCGGACTCGTGCGTTGTTATATCACAAATATCAAAATGACCTCAGAATCCTATATAGATAGAAAATAATGTACTAATGGGAAGTTTCTGGATGCTTCTAAAATTTAGTTATTTTACATACACTCGTGGACAAAATTAACGTATATTTTTTTTTAATAAAAAAATAAATTTCGCTGGCCGATTTCAGTGGAACCTTTGGTTTCACGAATACTTAATTGATACCGAGAGATCGGAGAATATAAAAGAAAGCCCGGATAAGGACGTAAAAGGTACACAACGACCGATTTTTAAAAATTAATTCATTACTCAACTGAAAAATGAGATGCTTTGTGCCCGTTAAGTGAATAGAACAATTAGACGAAGATTGAAAGAAAAGAACCTAACACAAATACGGCCCGTAAAAGTTCCACGGCTTCTTGCTCGTCACAAATCCAGCCATTTAAAATCTTACTCATGCAAATTACGGAACTGATCAATGGGATACTGTTCTCTTTCAGATGAGATCAGAATCCAATTATGGAAACCGTTATCTTGTATACAGTGCAAAATGTAAGCTATGGTGGAGGTTCAATAAAATTTTGGGGTGGAATCAGTTGGGTGGGCCGTACGGAGCTGTTGAAGATTGGTTTGAGGATGAATGCAGACTGGTATGTTCGCAACATTCTTGGCGATTACGTGTTGCCATATGTGGGCTTGATAGGTTATATCAGTTTTGAGTTAACGCTTCAGTACACGTAGCTGCAACAAAACATCAATATCTCGTCTAAAAAAATATAGTTTCATCGGTCGACCATTTTTGAGAAGTTATAACATTCTCGAATCTCTTTTAATTAAAAATACTGAATTTCAACGTATTTACCTAAGCATAACTTAATTCAAGTTAGTATAATATTCTAAACTAAACTAAATTGCTCAGTAATTCATAATAAACATTCATAGGTGGCAGTAACATCAACAAAACCAGCTGTGCCTGACTATTCGAAATACTAAATGGCCGACTTTTCGTGGATAAAGGAAATATTAAATTAAATTAAAACGATTAAAGATGAAATGGAAGTTGCATTATTTGCAAATGTATCACGTAAAAATTGTTGCGGAGTCAATATAAATAAATATCCTAACCTTTGACATATGAAAACTAAATTGAAACTTTGCGAGGAGACTTTTCGTTTGTAAACTGGCGGCGAATAGCGTAAGGTCACCTCAAAAAAGTTTAGTTCATAATTTACCCGACAAAATCGACCTAAGGCACATAGCATTAAATTGAAGTTCCGATAAAAAAATTTACCAAATTCCTTCTATTGCTACTAAGATTCCGGCCGGCTGGCTAAGTTTCAGATATTAGGCCAAAAATAATTTTTTGAATTTGTCAAGAAGAACTTTTCAGTATTCCTAGCTCACACTCTACCTATTTTGTGTCATCATGACCAACAAAATAATATCTTCTGAAGTAGATACAAATCTCATGTATCTAAATTAATTCAAAAAATACTCCCTACGGGAAAAACCTGATGCTTTAATCGTCAATATAAAATTAGCTAACTCCTGGAGTTATGCTACCATTTCTACATGATTGCGAAGCCAACCTAGTTTCGAGACGTTTAGAAAATCTCTTGAGGTGAACTATTTTTTGTTTTGTTTTGATAATAATTTTTTTATGAAAACATATTTGCGATCAAATGATCGAACCGTATACCACAGTGGTCAAATAGTTTTAAGGGTATATAACTCAACTTTCTCATCAATTTTTTAAATTATCTTTGCACAAAATTTGAAGTTACTATCGTCGCCTGTGGTTTTTGTGTTAGAAAGGACGACAGACGGATATAGAAACCTATATTTAGTGTGATGAATAAATATTGTGACTGGCACTTTACGATAATTTTCGACGACACCTGCGATGAATTTTCTTATTTGTCATAATGTTGTAGTTTTGTCTAAAATTGAGGTTTTCAAGAATAGTTAATGGATTAGTGGTCCAGTATTAGTTGAAGTGAGTTTTTTACAGAATTATATTAGTTCTATTTAGATGCCATGGTTGATGTGGAAACTCAAATGTTGTGATAAACGGACACATTTCGATGATTTAAACTTTACACGAAACTTGAGAAATTTAATGCATGATTACAGCCAAAGCAAAGGGAACAGCAGTTAGAAAATGTTTGGTTCAATAGTGTTCGTACAATTAATTAAAAATAGGTCTCAAGACTAATTAAGGGGATACATTTTTAAAATCCTTACAAAAATTTTCTTAGATCCAAAACTACTTTTCGCGATAACTAGAAGACCCTGAATTCAAGAAAACAGGAACAAAATTAATTTGTCCATCCGTCTGAGTGTGTAAATGACGAATGTGAAGAAAATGCTAATCTTTTGCTAGTTTCATTAATTATGTTTGGGTTAGTGATATTACCTGTGTAAAACGGAAGATTAGCGAATATTATAGTTTTCTTGGATGTAATCATTAAATTCTATTAAAATTAACTGAATAATATAAAACTACTTTATAATATAAAACTACTTTATAAAACTACTAACCCGATTTACCGAAAAGCACCAAAAATTTTGAAATCGGACATTCGTTAAATCGGATATTTTTAAAAAGAGCGTTTTGAATCTTAAATTTCTAGGAAATATCTAAGAAATATCAATCATTAATTTCGAATTTATTAAAATAAAATTAAAAATTTAAAAGCACATAATTAAAAATTATATTATTTACTATTTTTGGTTCAAGAATAAGATACCCGAATAATTAGTTTTCCACTATTTTTTCTTAAGCTATCATTCTAATATTCCGCAAAGTAAGAATATCGCTTAAATTTAAATAATTTTTTTCAGGCCAAATTCCTACATCGCCCGAATTGCTTACAGCTTTTAGATGATTGTGTGCAGTGGAACCACTGTCTACGGCTACTTGAAAATTCATATTTTCTTCTGCCGAAGTAAAGCAAATATAATAAAAATTGTTAGTTAAGGACCATGTAAATTAGAAATAATATTGAAGAGCTCTCCATCCAGGGGTGGGGACAATTTAAAGAATTTTGTATTAAGCAAATATAATAAAAAAAAATTAGACTAACTGAGATATGCCCAGATATCTTAACACAATCTCAGGTAGATAGAGTGTAAGATGGGGACCATGTAATTTTAAAAAATAATCAGAAGCTATTCTCAACCAGGGATGAAGATAAATTATAGAATTTTGTTATATGACCAAATATAATAAAAGATTCTTATGCCAAGTCTATCATTTTTTATTATATTTGGTCATAAAACAAAATTTTATTAAATGTCCCCTTCCCTGAATGGGGAGCTCCTGATTATTTTTTCTGACACGGTCTCTAACTAACACTTCATACCTGAGGTTGTGTTAAGATCTCTAGGGATATCTCAGTTAGCCTAATATTTTTTATTATATTCGGTCATAATACACAATTTTATAAATTGTTTCCATCCCTATATGGGAGCTCCTGAATATTATTTCTATCTGACATGGACCCCTACTAAAACTCAACACATAAAGTAAATAAAAATCTCCATATACATAACGTTTAAAATACTATAAATTGTTTCCACCCCTGGATGGGGTGCTCTTGAATAGAAAATTCAATAAACATTCAATAAATAAATAAATTCAATAATAATCCTGTCAAAATCAGCTAAAAGTTTTTGTTTTGATTGTGCACATCCAACCGATTTCAACGATGGAAAATTTATCAAATTTGCGAAAAAACAGCATTTGCGGGAAGTTTTGTTGAGTCACTTTTTCGCAAACAAAACTGCAGCTGACAGTCATCGTTTGCTCGTGGATTTGTATGGTGAGCATGCTCTTGAAAAAACACAGTGCTTTGCGTGGTTTAGTCGCTTCAAAAGTGGTGATTTTGGTATCAAAGGCAAAGAGAGTCCTGGTCAGCCGAAAAAGTTTGAGGATGAAGAATTGGAGGCATTACTCGATCAAGATTCATGTCAAACGCAAGAAGAACTTGCAGAATCATTGGAAGTTGATCAAGCAACAATTTCCAGAAGTTTGAAAGCCTTGGGATTCATTCAAAAGATGGATAATTGGGTGCCATACGAGTTGAAGCCAAGAGATGCATCGTATTGTCACTGGCGATGAAAAATGGATCCATTACGATAATCCCAAGCGCAAAAAAGCGTCTTACAAGAAAGGCGAGGCCGGCCCATCGACACCAAAGCCGAATATTTACGGGGCCAAGGTCATGCTATGCATTTGGTGGGACCAGCTAGGTGTGATCCACTATGAGCTGTTGCCAAGTAGCCAAACCATCAAAGCCCAACTCTTTTGTCAACAATTGATCCGATTCAATCAGAAAATCCAGGCAGAGAGGCCAACTTATGCGACCACACATGAGTCAATCATTTTCCACCACGATAACGCTCGGACACATATTGCGGAGCCGGTCAAAAATTACCTGGAGAATAACGGATGGGAAATTCTGCCTCACCCGCCTTATAGCCCAGACCTTGCTCGTTCCGACTATCACCTATTTTCATCCATGCAGAATGCCCTATCAGGAATACGCTTCACTTCAGTTCTAGGCATCGAAAATTGGCTCGATTCGTTTTTGGCCGCCAAGCCAGCGCAGTTTTTCCGGGATGGAATCCATATATTGCCAGAAAGATGGGAAAGGTAGTGGATAGCGATGGGCAATACTTTGAATAAAAAATCTTGTAACATTTTTCCACAATAAAGGCTCAAATTTCATAAAAAATTCCAATGCATACACCCAACAAATTTTGATACTCTGTAAATCTTTAGTCCAAAAATCTTCCGTTATCGTGTAAGTGGCAAATTTTTAATTTATTATTGAACATGCACGTTCGCATACCATTGAAAACATCTGGCAGAATATCGTAAATTTAACTAACACTTTAGTACTAAAAACTGCCCCTGTGGCGCTGGATTAAAATTGTTTATTCTAATATCATCATGTGATATATTGTTTGATAGGTGGACAAAAAACCAATTTTGTCGTTGCAGCGTTGCAGCGTTTCGGCGCTGGTAACAAAAGAATCGCATATGATTAATAATATTTTGAACAATGCCACAAATTTGTGAGGCATATCTTTTTCTTATACATATTTCCGATATTTTATTGATCTTGGATTTGTAAAATAAAATAATTCAAAATAATGAATTTACCCCTGTGGCAATATTCTGTCTTTCCCTGTAATGAATTGGGAAAGATATTTTAATATAGCATTTTTATTTGAATCGCACATTTCTGGCCTACTATGACGAACAATTATTTTCCGTTACTGGAAATACACAAAGAAATATATCTGAAAGCAAAATTGGCCTCTAATATTAAAGCTAAGCGAGATTTGCGAAAGCAACGCAGCTTTTGTTTCATAAAATTTGTATTGGGAAAATAATCTCTAAAAAACGGATTTCATTAGTAGGCCAGAAAAAAAAATCAAACAGATATGGTATGAATATATTTTTCTCAATTCCCTATTCCCAGGGAAAAGTCAGAATAGTGTGCCACTTGTCAGTAAAAAATATAAATATTCTGAAGTGAAGGTCACGATGGCCGCGTTTTTCTCAGTAATCGGAAATCGCTCGATGAAATTGTATCTCGGTGATTAACGGTGGAATTTCTAGCGCCACAATAATAATAAATAAAATAAAGTTTTTCATAAAACTTTGATTTTCAATCACCGAAGGAAGTTGCAATTGGTGGATTTGTATATGCTTGTATTTTCGTTTTTTGTTTTGTTTGCAAAAATTGAATTTATAGGAAAACTACAATATAAAAGTCACTGAAAAAGTGTAAGATGACGTCCTCATACTAAAAAAAACAAATGAAGAACAAAAAAAAAACAATAATCTATCATGCTAGTGAAGTTTATCCAAACTAATCCAAAAAATACAACAACAACAAACTTATTGTAATAGTATTGGTGAAAGTAAACATTCAGGCGAATTTATATTGTGTAATTTAGACGAGATGTGATTTTTGAATTGGCCTTAGATACATTTCAAAGTCATTCTAAGTAATTTCTAAGCATTTAGCATGATTTCCTGTGACATTGGTACACTGTCTAAACCCAAACGAGTATCCCTAGTAAATTATATGATTTTATAATGGGACTGACAGGGTGTCCCATGATATTTTAAAATGTGATTTTTAATGGGCCTTAGGTACATTCCAAAGTCATTCTAAGTATTTTTTAAAAATTTAGCATGCACTTCAGTGACATTGGTACACTGTCTAAACCCAAATGAGTGTCCCTAGTAAATTATCTGACTTTCTAGTGGATCTGACAGGGTGTCCCATGAGATTTAAAATTTGATTTTTAGTGGGTCTTAGGTACATTCCAAAGTCACTCTAAGTATTTTCTAAGAATTTATCATGGACTTCAGTGACATTGATACACTGTCTAAATCCAAATGAGTATCCCTAGTAAATTATATGATTTTCTAATGGGACTGACAGGGTGCCCCATGAGATTTACAAAGGTGATTTTTTAATGTGCCTTAGGTACCTTCCAAAGTCATTCTAAGTATTTTCTAAGCATTTATCATAGACTTCAGTGACATTATTACACTGTCTAAGCCCAAACGAGTTTACTTAGTAAATTATATGATTTTCTAATGGGTCTGACAGGGTGTCCCATGAGATTTAAAGTTTGATTTTTTAATGGGCCTTAGGTACATTCCAAAGTCATTCTAAGTATTTTCTAAGAATTTAGCATGGACTTCAGTAACATTGGTACACTGTCTAAACCCAAACGAGTATCCCTAGTAAATTATCTGACTTTCTAATGGGTCTGACAGGGTGTCCCATGAAAATCCAAAGTCATTCTAAGTATTTTCTAAGCATTTAGCATGAACTTCAGTGACATTTGTAAACTATCTAAGGCCAAATGAGTCTCTCTCTCTCTCTGGCACTATATCCCATCAAGGGATTTGGCCACCTCAAATGAGGTTTCATAATCATATTTTCATTTCGGATAATGAGTGATTAATTCATTGATCCTAAACCAGCCGTGAAATTTTTTCCTTGCCACCACCGGGAATCGAACCCGGGACCTCCGGTCGCTGGAGCAAGCATGTTGACCACTTTGCCACCGGGGCGGTAGGTCAAATGAGTGTCCCTAGTAAATTATTTGATTTTCTAATAACCAATGTACCAATGTTACTGAAGTCCATGATAAATGCTTAGAAAATACATAGAATGACTTTGGAAGGTACCTAAGGCCAATTAAAAAATTACGTTTTTAAATCTCATGGGACACCCTGTCAGTCCTATTAGAAAATCATATTATTTACTAGGGATAATCGTTTGGATTTAGACAGTGTACCAATGTTACTGAAGTCTATGCTAAATTCTTAGAAAATACTTCGAATGACTTTGGAATGTACCTTAGGCCCACTAAAAAATCAAATTTTAAATCTCATGGGACACCCTGTCTGATCCATTAGAAAGTCAGATAATTTACTAGGGACACTCGTTTAGGTTTAGACAGTGTACCAATGTCACTGAACTTCATGCTAAATATATACTTAGAAAATACTTAGAATGACTTTGGAATGTACCTAAGGCCCACTAAAAAATCACATTTTTAAATCTCATGGGACACCCTGTCAGATCCATTAGAAAATAAAATAATTTACTAGGGACACTCGTTTGGGTTTAGACAGTGTACCAATGTTACTGAAGTCTATGCTAAATGCTTAGAAAATGATTAGAATGTACCTAAGGCCAATTAAAAAATCACATCTCGTCTAAAATACACAATATAAATTCGCCTGAATGTTTACTTACACCAATACTATTACATTTAGTTTGTTGTTGTTATATTTTTTGGAGTAGTTTGAATAAACTTCACTAGCATTAATCTACATTGACTACGAATTTTCTAAATAGACAATTCTAAAATACGGGTAGGCGCACGACACTGGAATTTCTTTTGTGAATATATGCGAGGATTCTACAGTGAAATAATTTTTTCAATAAAAATACTGGAAAACCGAAAAGAGAAAAGTATATTAAAATTACGTTAGAGTGACAAAGACAGAAAATTATGTTTCTTTTTATAGCAAAATTTATAGTCAAAATAGTGAGAGAGTGGTAAAATATTGACCAACAAGATACCGTAGTTTTCCAATTTTTTGATTAACGAAACGCAATTTTCTAAAATTTAATTTACACTACACTGTACGTATGCGATGGGAAAGTATGCGATGTAGTATGCCAGGAGAAATATTTTTCGTACAGTACGCCAATTTTATGGTTGAATAAATATTATAGGAAATGTCAACGAAAAAAAATGAAACGTGGGATTACTTTTTTATACCGTTACGTTGCCGTTCATTGTAGGGTAAAATAAATTTTAGAAAATTTTATGTTTCGTTAAAATCGTTTATTTTCAATTTTTTTGAGATTATGTTGCCCCCAATCTGTCACTATTTTGACTATAAATTTTGCTATAAAAAAACAAAAGTTGTTGTCTTTTTTGCACTAACGTAATTTAAAAATACTCTTTTCGATTTCGCAGTATTTTTTACTAGTGGTCACAAAAAAATTATCCTACGTTTGTTTTTTTTAACATTTCGCTATAATATTTTTTAACTAGAAAATTGTCGTAGTGTCCAGAAATATTAAAATGTTGCCATAAAAAGTATTGAATTTCATACTTTTTATGGCAACTCCCTAGGGTATACCAGAGTAAAATGCATTTAAATTACATCTTGCTGTTGAATTGCTGTTTAAGAGCTTCCAGAATCAAACGCAAAAATTTTAAAGACGTCCAGATTGATAAAATATTTTTTAAAATTAAAATTCAATTGTCAAAATAACAGTGTAATCTTGTAATAATTTTTTGCTAGTATTTCGAAACTTACCTGTTGCATTCGGTGATGCCGGTTGACTATTGCACTGTTGTACATTACGATTTGTATTTGTTAACTGTGTTATACCTGAACTGTTCACTTGAAAACGGGCAAGACCTAGCGGCGTTTTACCCGGTGCCGTTGGTAATCGTAAAATGGCACTGCGTGATATATGACCGGCGGATGCAACACGAACTAATCCCTGGGGTCCGAGTAATGCAATTTCCGGTTCATTATTATTATTATTATTATTATTATTATTATGGGCTAAATTTTTTACAGATTCCGGCGATGAAGGCGGTGTCAGCGTGGGTAATATTGTATCTTTATTTGTCGTTTGATTATTACTTAATGTCAAGTGATTATGATGATGTTGATGATGATGATGTTCAGTTTTAATTAATTTATTACTACTATTGTTACTATGACTATTATTATTACTACTATTTGTAATATTTGTTGTATTACTAGTATTATTGGTATTAATATTACTGCTATTATTATTACTATTTGTTGTATTAAGTTTTGTATTCACTAGACCTGTTGTTGTTGCTCGTGCAACTAGTCGTAATTCTATAGCATTCTCCTGTTTTATATTAATACTATTATTGTTATCACTATTATTATTATTACTATTTTGATTTGATATTTTCATACTATTACTATTATTATGACTAATATTATTTTTATTACAGATACTATACGTATTATTATTATTTAAATTCTCTATAAAACAATTCTCATTTATTATCTCCTCGTAACAGCTATCTGAGTTATTTTCATCTTCGTCATAGTCCAGTTTCTCATTTTTAACAACAATCGAACAACTTAACGAGCTACTACTATTGCTATCCCACGACAAGCCGGAACATCCCGACGATGTGGACGACGTCGATATCGAATCAATATTTCGTTCACATAAATTTAAATCTTCCAAACACAGTGGATCCACTTCCACCTTCCATTTTGTTGTCACCGGTGTGGCAAATAGATCCCATGTTTTATCCAAATTTTTATATGTTTGAAGCTTTGGTTCATCTTTTAAATATCGTTCCATTTCGTAACACGTCTGAAAAGATAAAATAAAATAAAAAATATATTAATTATTGTTTGTG
Organism: Nephrotoma flavescens; assembly: GCA_932526605.1. Classification (NCBI taxonomy): domain Eukaryota; kingdom Metazoa; phylum Arthropoda; class Insecta; order Diptera; family Tipulidae; genus Nephrotoma; species Nephrotoma flavescens. Next base: position 165,926,952 of record OW052222.1, on the reverse strand, counting down.
CTCGATAATAGATGGGGTAATAAATCTTAATAAAAATCTAGAGTACCTAGATTATATTATATACCGAAACACACACATATAAAATGATTTTATATTCTACGTACACATTATAATATAATAAAATCTGAATTTAAAAGAGAATTTATAATGACTTAACACGTTCTACGTGACTTAACGATTTAGGGGTGTTACATAAGAGTCCCCCACATTCTAGATTTCTCTTTACCTTTTAAATTAAAACCTTTTTATAATATACATATAAAATTGTTGTTGTTGCTACTGAAAAAATTTCACCAAAATTATCTACTTCACACTAATTTGATTTCGTTTTTTTTCCTCATCTCAAGTGTTAATTTACCTTTTAATATCAGAAACATAGTTACTTACTTATCTCTCTATTCATCGTCAACATCATCTTGTGTTGTGAATAGGAAAATAAAAATTGTGTTGTACAAAATAAAAAAAAAATTATAAAAATAACGAAGTTGATATTTTAATTGTCATTTAACAACAGGAGGAATAAAGAACATTTTCATTTTTTTTTTTGTGTTCTGTGTACTCGAGATACATGGAGAGTTTTAGGTGTATATATGTATATGAGACTAAAAAGGAGTACGGGAAACTCCTAATCATATTTTTTTTTTGTTTTGGTATGCTCCATCGTCGGTTGTTTCCTCGATGGTAATATGAGAATATATGCTGAATGGGAAAATAATTCTTTTAATATTCGATGATGATGATGTGCATGCGATAGATAAACGGAAATTACTTTACATCCATAAAATAGTACTCGATTGATTAATATTCAATATATGTGCATCGATATCTTAAAGGCATTAACATGTTTATTTATATATGTATATACAACAATATACATATCCATTTAAACAACGACATGTCATTCAACTGTGTACATACGGAATTTATCGATTTATGTCATTGTTCTCTCGGTCTGTATACTCTGTACTAATGGACGGAAGAACGGAAATATTTAACAAGTACTACATATATATATATATAAATTTAGTGCCTAGCTATATATAATTTCCATGAAGGCACTTCACCTGTCCGCACAACAAACAACATATTGATTATATTTTGTATTTTTATGTCATTTCTAAAAATAAAAGTTTCATCGATAAGACATCCAATTCTTATCGTGATTATATGATTGATGTTTTATCATATAATACCCGTATGTAATATGTACGTAATATGGAATCACGCCGCCACTGCTATAATAAAAGTACATATATTTTAAAATAGCCAAGTGTGTTAATACAATAAGTAAACACTTTAACATATTTTATCTAATTAAGAAAATATAAGATTTTATTTAATATTTTCTCTTCCACAACACATACATACTCGCACACCAAACTTTTAATATTCAACAGAGGAATATTTATGTACGTATATATGTATTTTGTCGTATATGTAAATAATAATAATATATAATTGATGTATCAGGAAGCACCTGACGGAACTTTTAACCATTAATATTTTTCTATAAAGACATTCAACTTAACTCAAAATCGGAATACCTATATATATACAAGATAGGCAGGAACTCCATTACGTAATCAGTATATCTCTTATCACGTGTATATAGACAATTTATAAATACAAAATCTAATCAATAGAAATAAAGTAGGTACTTGATTAAAAATTCTCACGAAACTTGCGTGTATCCAACACACCGCGCTACGGCGTCGGCACCGTATAATCACTAACGCAAAAAATATACAAACTACGAGGAGTACACAATACAATGTTATTAATGACTCATTTTCCAGTTAAATCAATTTTCTACGATATCACCAATCAAATTTATTTTTTTACCTTTTGTATATTGTTTTAATCTGTTTTGTGTTTTCTTCCTCCTGCTTTAATAAATTTGCTGCTAAACGTAAATTTTATTACCTTTACAAGTAATATAAAAAAATATATATATATTCAATTTTTAACAGTTAAAGTTAAATTAACGAATCGATGTGATTAAATCGCGATTACGCGAACAAATTAAAAAGAAAATCATAACTTTTGACGAGATTCAGAAACTGGTTAAAATTTATTTGGCTACTTTACCGTATTAACCGATTATCTGAGGCACTTTGGGTTTTAAGGTAATCAACTCGAAGATTTTAAAACAAAAAACTTTAAAAAAAATCGTTTAAGAATTATGTAGTTTCTTATAGGCTTTTTGTTCGTTCAAATGTTTAACAGTGTGAAATTCAATAGAATATTAAACCGAAAACTATAGCTAAAATAAATTAGTTTATCGACTTTTTTATAGTGGTGTATTTTTTCTGTCGCCAACATCTTTGAGAACCTCAATTGATTTAGTGACTTTTTTATTAATAGCGAGAATTTTAACTGTCGTGACATTATTGTGATAGTTACAACTATCGTGACATCGTGGTTATAGTGGTAATGGAGACATAGTGACAGTGATATGAGATGTTTAACTATCGTGACAAAGTCATTATAGTTTTAACTATTGCACGTGTTTCTTGCCTAATCGATAACTAATAGAGGCAAATAATAATAAAGTTTAAATATGTATTACGAATTATTTTCAACTGGAAGTTTCTGGCCGTTTATTGAGATGTCCAATAGGTTAAGTAAGTCTACGTAGCGAAATTTTAATTCCAAAAATATGCTACGGTATCACTAATTATTAAAACCATACAAATTTTCACTCTCAACCATACGTCATGCTAATTTCAAATATCGTGACAGTGTCGTGATAGCTTTAAAAATCGTATCAACTTCGCGACAGTTTTAACCATCATGACAGTGTAATGATAGTTTTAATTATCATGGCATTATCATGATAGATTTAGCTATCATGATAGTTTTTGCTATCATGATTTATTGTTATTTGAATACTGTCACGATAGAAACATTAATCGGGATTGTAAAAAATTGTAGTATTTTTATGAGTATCCGTAAATTTGTACAATTTCAGAAATATTCTATTAGCTGAAGTTCAGATATTACTGGCTACATCTTGTGATAGAGGTGTTTTCATCGGTGTGATGATCTCAACAAAATTTGCAATATTTGAATTTACGGGAGTTGGTTTTTAGCAGAGTTATTTATATAAAAGTTTTTGCGAGGCGAAAATGGGCCAAAAAATACAAAAAAATCGTGTTCTTAAAATGTTCGTTGCAACAATTGCTGACGCTAGTGGTGGTGCTGAAGACAAAAACATTTGAATTATGATATAAAATTAATAAATACAATAAAAAAAGTAAAAATATTTTGATATAAATCCATTTCGATTGGTAGTTTCTGGCCGATCCTAAAGATTTCCAATAGCTTCGGTATCACTAATTATTACTATCACACGATTTTTCACTCTCCACCTCGAAAAAGTATGTCATGACAGTTTTAACTATCGTGACATTGTCATGATAATTTTAACTATCATGCTAGTATAATGACAGTTTGAATTATCGTAACATTGTAGTGATAGTTTTATGTCACTCTAGTTTAGCTTAGTAAGTAGAGTGCTTGTTCTGTTATTCGGGGGTCCCGGGTTCGATTCCTGGTGGTGACCAGTAAAAAAAGTTGCGACTGGGTGTTTTTAACGTGTAATATGTTATTTATATATGTTCGTCCATTTTCAAATTTTCAGATTTACAGCCATAGTAGTTACGGCTTTGTCCTTAATATATTTTAATATATTTTAACTATCGTGTCAGTATCATGACATGTTTAACTATCATGACAGTGCCATGATAGTTTTAACTCGTAATTCCAACAAAATTTGTATTTTTTGGATTCACGCGAGTGCGTATTAATTTTTTTAGCAGTGTAATTTAAAAAAGTTTTTACGATGCGAAAATCGACCAAGACGAGACACAATTTATTATATGAACTTAATAAACACAATTCTAATAAAGTTCAAGTATTTTGATAGAAATTCAATTTAGCTTGAAGTTTCTGACCGATCCTAGAAATTTCCAATAGGTTAAGAGTGTATTTGCGATTTTCTCCGAATGTAGATAGCGTTGGTTTCTACGTCGACAAGGGGGACGAGAATTGTCAGATCGATTGTTATGACAGTTTTGATCCCCTTTGCATCATAGTAAACTGCGATTCACGTTTTGTTCACCAAATGTCAGCTACTTTGTTGGAAGTCGCGAATATAGTTAGCACAATTTCCATCCCGAAAAATGCTTCTACTTCACTAATTATTGCTATCATGATATTTTTTACACTCAACCCCGAAAATTGCTTTATTTTTACAGTTAGCCCTGAAAAATTGAGAAATCGTATCCTGATATTTTAACTATCGTGATAGTGTCATGATATGTTTAACCATCGTGACACAGTCGATGATGATAGTTTTAACTGTCGTGATTTGTTGAGTGTGAAAAATTACATTATTTCTATATTCTATGCCTCCTAGAATTTATATATTTTCGAAAATATTCTATAGGGTGAAAAACTCTCTTGAACTTAGAACAATAAAAAAGGCCTTGTGATAGAGAAAAGTAATTTTGTTAATTTTTTCTCGGGTGTAAATTTAGCGAACAAAAGTTAAGTTGTGAAAAAATTAACACTATACGCAAGTGGTTGTTACTCTGCAGCGAGTGCTGTTGGAAATGGAATAAGATTTGGTTGTTCAATAGAATTAGAACCGTGGGGAATTGGAGCAAAGGAAATGATGATGTATGCGATGTGGAGCAAAAGGTCGATCATTCAGATAAAGCTGGGGAGCTGATGTTAGGAATGACTGTTGGAACCGAATAATGAAGATCATGAAGTAGGTGTCACTGGTCGAGAGGAACCATTAGACTTTCTGGAATCGAGTGTTGGAGAGGAGACCAACTCAAAAATAATGAACAATTCAACCGCAATATTGCCACAGTTCAGAAAAAAAGACAAACCGTTTGGAATTTTTTAAGCAACCAGAATCGTATGCAGAATCGACTTTTCATAGTGAGCCTATTGTTAATCTGCGAGAACTTGGAGAAGCGGTATCCATGATGAATGAGGATGACAAGGATTATCTGACAATGATGAGTTGGTTTTGGCGCAGGGATTGTTTATGTGATGGAAAATAATAGAACTTTATGAAAGTAATACTGCTATGAACGAATGGCGTTCAGAACAAATTGCGGCTGGTGAAGTGGTTCACTTTGGATCGGATGGGAGTCCGATAGATAGGCGAAGCGGTGGAAACGGTGATTAGCGATTTGCAATTCAAGGGAGGATGCTCGGCGTACAAGGTATGCAGTCTGTGGCCCTTTGAATGAAGGGAGATGTGTGAAACATACCTTACAAAATTTTTAAAAGAATTGGTGCAAAATAATGGCGAGCAAGCACAGTTTAGAGAGTAATCGACACAATGAGAACAAACGGCCAGTAATGTGGAGGAGCGACAGCATTAAATGGAACGGGTTAGATCCTATACCGCTAAAATTCGAGGATCAGGAACGGCGGAAAATGGCGGGAATAGTAGAAAAGTTAAATTGGTTGGCGTTATACGATCTAAACTTTAGTATTGGTTTGGACATTAATTCAGCAGAAGTTGCTCAATTAAAGGTTATGAAGTTAAAGACATTTAAGAAAAAGAACCAAAAGTTCGCGGATAATCTAACAGTCTTACGTTAGTCTTTGGTGAGATTTAGTTAGGACGCGGTATGGAATGTTTAAAAGCGAAAGTGAGTAGCGGGAATATTATAAGTGCTGTTAAAGTGAAAATTGTGGTGTGATTAAAAATAATTTTAAAGTGTGTGAAAAGTGATTTAATAACTAATTTCCGTGTGCTGGGGGTTGCGTTTTGTTGAGACCGATTTGGTTTTAACGGTTTTCGATTAATTGTTTTTTAAGAAATCATATGTCGATTAGTAGGAAATCGCAAACATCTATAAATGTGGGTAAAGTATTTCGCTTTGCTTCAGCTCTCTATTTTGTTTTAGCTTCTTAGGCTGTGTGCCAAACTTAAGGTAAATCGTTTGAAAAATAATTAAATTTACCGAAAAATTTACTTAAAATTGACGTTTACCTTAAGTTTGGCACACAACCTTAGTAGAACTTGGTGTAAAGTTGGTTTTATGTAAATAAATTGCAGCATCAAAATTAAAATTCGCAAACGAGCGCTTTATGTACATAGAAGTTTTTAAGTATTGAAACTTCGCTAAGTCTCCTAGTTTTGAATTATTATTTCACAGTTTCCGGAATCAAATTTGGCTGATGGCGAATCCGCAGGCGTACAACGTATAATTGGAGGTCTAAATTTTCTACTCGCAAGTCTGTGACATGCTGATAGAAGCCTTCTTACCTTATGAAGATAATGGCTCCAAATGTATCATGAAGTCCACAAACAAGGCTAAGGTGCAAATATTTAATACTTTTTAGTTTATATGTATAAAGTTATGCGTACCAAGCCCGTTTTTTAGAAAATAGGGCTAACATTATTTTTCCGGGCAAGGATCATTCCTAGGGTTTTAATTATTTTGCAAAATTAATCTCAAATCTCCATAATTGAAATAAAGACACATAGAAATCTTGAGAAATTCCACCCCGTAGCTCCATCAGGATTTCTTCACAATTAGGCTAGAGTTAAGAGGCATAATGGATTATCAAATGGCCAGAATTTCTACACTGTCATTTGTTTACTTTCAACTAGCTTTAATAGTATAATCTACGCGCCATAGAATTAAGACCAATCTGGTAAGATTATAGAGCTTCTGACAGAATTTTAATGTAATTTTGAAAGTGAAAGTTCAACGAGTGGTATTTTGAGTAAAATGGTGAACTGGCTAGAATATGAACTTAGAAATATCAAATAAAATTTATCAAAAAATAAATACCGGGAACGCATTTGGTAATGGTCGTAAAGTAAACAAAGTAAACGAAATTAAAATATAAAAAAAAATTAAAAACCAAAATTGAAAAACCAAAAACTAATTGGGATTTATATGGCGATAACAATAAACTTGGTGTTTATATTACCATACACTAACAATGGCGTAATTGCCTTTGTTTCAAACTAGATAATGACAATGAACAGTGATATACCTAATCAAGGGATTTTTACGGGAACAAATAGTACACGCGTTAAGGTCCATTTATATTATCCGTTCCGTTCAGTTCCTACACGTATCGTGTCAGACAAAAAAAAACATTGCTACATGTATTTTCTATAGGAGTATTTATATTACTCGTTCCATTCAGTTCCTACGCGTTCGAAAAGGATAATATAAATACTCCTATCACTTTGGACGGCAGTCCAAACGAGTGACGAAAGCACCTACTGTGCTGGAAGTCGAACGAAGTATATTATACAGCAAGTTTCGAACTTTTTCCCTTTGAGGCCGCCAGATTCATGTTATATATCATTAGAAAGGTCTTAAAAATAAGACCCAAATATTGTATAAAAGCATGAATTTCTACCAACATTGAGTGGAGATTTGACCTTCTGAAAATTGCCCCAAAAAATCAGTTTTTCGCGTATAACTGGCCCAAAAAATGCCCCAATTATTTTCTAACTGGCAAATTATGATTGTAGACGTCAATACCAATTCAACGACACCTCAAACGTCCAAAACGGATGATTTTGACCAAAGTTATGACAATTTTAAATTTTTCTATGACGTCACCAAATAATCTTGCTTTGGTATATATGTTTGTTTGTCCGTACCTCTTTTATTTGATCTCATATTTTCAAGGGTTGTAGTACTTAAAAAACTAAGCAATTTTTGTTCTACAAGTTTTTGATTTGGCCGCCATGTTGGCCGCGGCCGGCCTCTGAACGGCCATTTTTGGCCATTTTGCCACGTCCACAGTGCTGGATCTATTCGACATACCCTGGACATATGCATATCGTTGGAAAGGTATTGACGTCAGCTATCAAATAGCAAAAAAAAGAATTCCAAAAATTAGGTTGGAGGGTCATTTTGGCCAAAAAACTGAAAAATGCGAAATCGGCCGGCCACATTAGGCCGAATTGCTAAAAAATGAGCCCAAGACTTTTGGTTCATATTTTCAAGATTATTAGCCACAAATCTCACCTACAATATGACATCAACCGTTTTTCCCAGAAAACTCGTATATTTTAGATATTGACCTTCATAACTTAAAAGCCACCCTAATTTTTTTGCAAAATTTTATTTTTTGGCTCAAATGCTCCCTAATATCGGTCCGTTGCGGTTCATAATGATAGTGAATCAACGTATTATAATGTAACAAATATAAATACATCATATTATTAACATTGCTAAGAGAATTTTTACCAGTGACTCTTTTTTCATAACAAAAAAAAATGAAAAAACTGACAAATTAAAATCGATATTTTTTTATCATAAAATCGATATTTTTTTATCATTATGTTGATTTCTTTGAAAAATAGATCTAATCTTTCCTCCCACCGCATGAAGATGGAATATCAGCGAGAGGCTAGCTACCATTAACTTTTATTTCCAACTAACACACTAAAATATGTATATTTTATAGAATTGTTTAAGGAGTCAAAAATAAATGGTAGCCGCATGCAGTTAGTGACAAAACAGCAAGAAACATGCAAAAAAAATTGTTGAATTACTCAATCGAATTTCTACCAAAAACACATGCATCTGGTCTAAATTTTTACTACTCTGTAACATACACTAAAAACTAGACTACAAATGTTCAGCCGATAGCCTACGAGAACCGGGTGTGTAATAAGATCACACCCGGCATGACCTGTTTGTGGCATGTGGTAAAGGATTCTGAAATAAAATCTACTAAAAGACTACAAAATGAAGATTGAAAAATTGCATGCAAAATAAAGAAATAGAATCGTCTTCCACACACTAGAAACAGTACACCAGAACGTAGGTTATCGTGCTGGACATAATAAAAAAAACTACCTACCTGAATGATGAGACCTGACCCTATTTTCAACATAAAAAAGATAATATGTATAAGTCTTTACTATTTCGAGGCCAAGAGCATATACTTTCCAAACATAAATCGTATTGAACCATTCATCAATAGAAACAATTTTGTTTTATTGTTTTCCATTTTTTTATTGAAACAGTTTCGTTCTATTGTTTTACGTTCTATTGTGCCTCATACACAGACGCAGGCCACTGGAGTGACGAATATCGAGAGAAGAAGAACGAATCATTCACACTCCGTAACACACAGCCGGCAGCTGTGTGAGAGTATGCGTAATTCGTTTTTCGCGAAACGAACAACAATAAAGCTCTGAACAAAGTCTGAAACGCAGATGCCAATATTCAACAAACTACAGAAGATTGTATTGGTTACACTAACAATCTCATGTTAATTTTTTTCTTTCGCACCACTACTTATTAAACTAGTGTGCACATACGATGTACACATATATTGTAATACAAATTTCTATGGTGTAGTTTTTCTGTATTTGTTGCATTTGCATGGCTTTGTTGTTGGTTTTGGTCATTTTAATGGCGCGCGTCTGTCTATGAGGCATAATAACACGCAGCGGCAACTTGTGTGCTATCGTGTGTGTGTGTGTGAACTCAAAGTCGAAATAGAAAACGAATGACAACAATAAAACGAATCGCAATTCAATTCATTTTAATTTGCCTTGCCAAAATCATTGATATCAAATAAAAAACCTCTTAACGAGGTAAATGTTCGAGTGACGAAAGCCGAATTCAATACACAAAATTTCTGATATCAAATTTGTGCCGAAAAAAACAATTGTATTCGATTTGTCAACGATTTTTCGGAATGTTAGTGCATTCGGCGCGTTTGTTTACATTTTTCTTTCTAGCTGTCAAAAACAACAACTTGTCAACGGTTTTTTGAATGTTAAACAACAACGCGCTGAATGCACTAACATTCCGAAAAATCGTTGACAAATCGAATACAATTGTTTTTTTCGGCACAAATTTGATATCAGAAATTTTGTGTATTGAATTCGGCTTTCGTCACTCGAACATTTACCTCGTTAAGAGGTTTTTTATTTGATAGAAAATACATGTAACAATGTTTTTTTTTGTCTGACACGAGATGTTAAGGAACTGAACGGAACGGATAATATAAATCGACCTTTATTAGTTCAATATTTGGAGCATTCATTGCTAATCGCTATACTACCTAAGACGCCACAACATTGTGTTAACTAAACACACAGCGTAACAGCGTAGACAATAAATTATGATCTAGATAGGTTTGGTCCCTCTAAACTTGTTCATCTAAATCAATAAAATAGTCGCACAAACTAGAGATGAATATTCCCTACGCCTAAAAGTATTCTCCAAGAAATACACATTTTAAGTAAATCCTGTATTTTGAGCTAGCCGATTTTTTTTTTAATAATTAATCAAGAAATAGTGTCAAATTTATTAATTTAAAATGAATTTTATTTATGTTAGTTGATTTTTAAAATGGTATTAACGATATACTTTCATTCCTTCATTAAATTTCTTAGTGCCACCAAGACCGGTTTTAACACTAACGTTGATTAAATTTCATTACAGCATACGTCAGACTATTTTTAGTCGATCATTATGCGTTAGAATAAGACGGTTAATAAAATGTTAAGCTTCCGCTATCGTTACACAGATGGCAAACTAAAAAATAAAAAATAAGAGGTTACTTTGTGGTGAAGTTTTAATTTTATGTAAGCCGAAATATTTTCTTCTAAGATACATTCTGTGCACCGATACCGATTTTTTTGTCTAAATTGCCGACAACTAAAGTGATAGTTAGTTCATACTATTTATTGATAGATGTCTCTAATGTAAATAAACCAAAAATGTGACTGTGATTTCTAAACGGCAAATTTAGTTCATATTTATCAACCACCGATGAAAAATGTTTTGATAAAAAAATGTAGGCAAACAACTCGAAGTTAGGGACACATTATAACTATAAGTAGTTTACCGTTTATGTTTATTTTTATTGATATAAATAACTAACATACGCAAATTCAGCCAGTGAGAGGAATAATGTTAAAATTGTTTGTTGTTGAATTTAAAATTCCCAATCCAGGCCCCCACAACTTTCACAAAATATGACAACTTTTAAAAGTTTTAATTATATTCGAATATTTAGGAGAGGTATTTTTGAACGTGAGATGAAAGAGAAATCCACAATACGTGAAAATATGATAAGGAAAAGTTATTTTCGCTAGTAGAAATGCTCATTTAAGAAATTTTAATTTCAGACAGTAAAAAGTACGATCAAGTATTCAAAGCCAATAGACTATCAATGAAAAACATTTCTTATTTTTCCGATACCCCAGTGGCATTATTCTGGCTTTCCCAGGGAATTAGGAATTGACACAAATATTTCCATACCATTTTTGTTTAAATTGTATATTTCTGGTATGGGAAACTTTTGTTCTACAAAAACTTTATTGGGGAAAACATTTTCCCAATTAACTTTGTTTCGTAAATATTTACACCAAAGCGATTTCATCAGTAGGCCAGAAAGATACATTTCAAACAAAAAAGTCATGAAAATATTTTCCCAATTCACTATTCCCAGAGAAAGAAAGAATAGTGCCACTAGTTGGGATTTCAACTGTAAGGAAAATATATTTTAGTTTTATAAATTACAAAATTGACAAACTCATTCAAACGCAAAATTAGTTCATGCTATCAAATCCATCCAAGACACTCTAGTTAATCAGAAATTTAGACCACCAAATTTGCGTCAGGCACATTTATTTTCAAAAGTTAGTGTTATTTAATTAAAGATGGCTTGCTCTATATTTAAAGAGTTTTCGAATAATTTTGAATATTTTCTCAATAGAGTAGAAACTATAACACAAACCTACAACTGTCGAGTTAAGTTTAACGATCTCTATCGCCATCAATAATCTAGAAACTTTAACTTTTCTGGTTGAAAGTTTTTCTTAGACGGGTTAAGCCTTTTTTCATATAGGTAGCTTTGGTGCACATAAAGAAATTTTAAAGTAAGGCTTATTATAACTTCAGATGAAAAATGACCAACAGTTTAAATTTTGACACATAAAAAGATCATATTGAAATTGGCAATAAAAGATTATTAATTGGTACGTAAGAAAAAAAAATGTATACGGGCCAAAAATATCCGTTCTAAAAGTTGTCGTACTACCGCTGTAACGCATACAAAAGTGCTTGTAATGTCTCAAATTTAATACTAATAGCGAATTCTTTTACGTTTTTGATGTAAATCAAATTTCCGACAGTTAAAAAGAATACGAAAAAAATTTGATGTGTTTTTATCGTAGTGTGCGTAAACGCGAAAGGGATGCCGAAGACAATAACAAAGCATTTTGAAAAATTTTCAAATCGCGTTTGACGTATTCGACAATATTTACGATTGGCATATTATATGTATATAAATATGTGTATGTGGTAGTCAAAATGGAAGAAAAAATCTACATTTCTATTTTTTGATGTACATCAAATTTTTTTGCTATTTTTTCCCCTAAAAGAACACGAAAATGTGATTTACATCAAAAAATTTTGATGTACATCAAAATTTTTTGCCGGTTTTTTGTAAAAAGAAAACGCCATAAATATGATATTTAGTCAAAATTTAAGACATTGTAACAGCAAACTGCGAATCGCCCATCCTAACATGCGCTCAAGAGGGCGCTAAAATAGTCGGATAAAAGATATGGGATCGATCACAAACCAATGTATGCAAGCACCACACTTGGTATGTTACAGCCTAGGAAGCCACAGGCTGCTCTGAGAATTCTAAGACTGCAATAAGTATTCACAATACACAATTCAACCGATCGTTTACCATCTGTTCAAAATCGAAACGTTCCTAGACTCCTTGTCAACACCAAAACGTAATGATCACTGGATTCTTCAATGCTAGTACTAAAATGTCAAGTTTATGCTGTATCAATGTTCTAAAATTTTTAACTTTTCTGAATCGGAAAATTTAGGGAGAGAAATAAAGTGTTTTAGTCTTTTTGTTATTTTTCTAACAGTATATTGTAATATTTTTTGAAGCAGTATATAAAAACACTAATGCTTCATATGTATTTTCAATTTGAATGGTTACTTATCGTAGTGACGACATTGCCATCTGTAGGAAAGTAGCAATACTGAAGTCATTTGTTCTGTCGTGACATTTTGTATTGCATTTGATTTTTAGTTCACCCCTATTGTAAAAGTGTCCGATGAATAAATGATGGAGCGAGACCAATTTGTACCTTGTGCGTGCGTACGACCGAGTGGTTGTAGAGGAATATTATTTTGTATGTTTTCTTTGGTATATACGTGCGATTGATGCGCGCGGGAAGAAGACGAGGGATACAAAACGAAATATGTTTCTAAAACTTTTTTTGATGTGGTGTAAGATTTTTTTTTGTTTGATCAGTCTCGTTTTTGTTTTCGGTAAATTAAATCGAGTTATGGAATATTTATGTCGATTCAATGAATTCTTCTATTCTTCTTGAAAAATCTTCTTCACTCAAACAGAAGAAATTAAAAATAGAAGAATCTTCTATTTTGCTATCAGTGAAGCAGTGGGATTCTAATCTTCTATTTTAAATATCCAAAGTTGAAAACCGATTTTTTTTTCTTCTATTTGCTTTTGCTGTAATGTCAAAAATGTTTTTAATTCCCAAAAACAAAACTGACCACACGTAATTTGTGATGAATTTTTATTTTAAATAAAAATTAAAATGTAAAATTGTTTTAATGGTATTGAGTTGAAGCGCGATTTTGCTGCTGGTTACCAGTGGCCCTATTCTGGTAATTCCCGGGGAATGGAAATTTTAAATTTTGTAGCAGATTTATTCCCTTTTCACCAAAAGTGTATTCTGGCGTTAGGGGAAAAATAATTTTGGAAAAAAATTATTCCCCATTATAGCAGTTTTGACGTTTATTATTCCATACCTATTTTGAAAGAATTAACTGGGAATAGAATTTAACGGAAATTTATTGTATTTTGTACTTATAGCAATATTATGACTGTAAATTTATACTAAAAACTGGTAATATTTATTGGAAATATTAATAGCCAATGTTTTACTTTAATAAACAAAATTATTTTTTAACTAAAATTCGATTAAAATATCAACAAAAACCAATTAAATGTAGTAAACAATTTTTAGACTTTTGTTTTCTTTTTTTATTGATATCACTCCTCAACTAGACCATAGATGACTAGACCGCGAATAATTAAATTATTTTCCCGTAAATTTATTCCCCAATCGCCAGAATTAACTTTTGGAAAACGGGGGATTGGGAATAATATCTGGGGAATAACTACTACAAAAATAAATTATTCCCTATTCCCGGGGAATTACCAGAATAGGGCCACAAAGTCACAAAATTTCCCTATGGCAATCGAAAGTACTAGTGCAATACGCTATCAGGAAGCTGAAAGGAATCCTCGTTTATTCTTATATTCTTCAGTCTCATTTTTAGTTCTTATCTAAAAAAATTATTTAATTAATTTTTATTAGTTTTTGGCGTAAAATTCTTTTTTAAATTAATTGATTTTGAAACACAACCCGCTTTTGATAAAACTCGAATAAATCTATTTCTTCGTGTCATAAAAGGCGAATTTTTATTTCTTCTATTTTTAGCATTTGATAAGGTTTGGCACCACGGTCTAGAATTAAAGCTCCAACGAGATTTGCCAAAACAACATTTTCAATTGCTAAAGTCTTACATCAACGACCGTTACTTCCGGGTGAGACAGGACGGGGAATACTCTAAACTGAAGAAAATATTTGCAGGGGCTCTACAAGGCAGTGTTCTGGGCCCCGTATTATACCTCCTGTATACGAATGATCTACCAGACATAGAAGAAGCTAGAATAGGAATGGTTGCTGATGACACAGCTGTTATGACCACCGATGTTAGTATCGTTGAGTCCACCAGGAAACTACAAAATGCTATTAATATAGTGGACAGCTAAACAAAACAATGGAGAATAATACTTAACGAATCGAAATCAACACATATCAACTTTACAAATAAGAAATTAGAATATATTCCGATTAGTCTGAATTCACAACAAATTCCATATTCTGATAATGTCTGATAATGGTAAGTATCTCGGCATGACGCTAGACTCTAAACTCAGGTGGAAAGTACATGTTAAAAAGAAAAGGCAAGAACTGAATTTAAAATTCAGAAAAATGCACTGGCTTATTGGAAGAAACTCCGAACTGACAACGCACAACAAACTGCTGTAATATAAAAAAATCCTAAAACCTATCTGGACGTATGGTATACAGCTTTGGGGCTGCGCAAGAAAAGCTACAGTGAAGACCATTCAAACATCTCCAACAAAGTACTACGTAGCATTGTGAATGCTCCTTGGTACATTAGAAATGACAATCTCCATCGAGACCTAAACATGGAATACGTCAGCGATGAAATACAAAAATTTGCAATGAGTCATGTACTGAGATTGCAGCAGCATTACAACGAGGAGCTACGGAACCTACTGGATCGCACCAATGGACCAAAGCGCCTAAAAAGAACAAAGCCTTTAAAATTAGTGGTTCCTTGAACCGCTTAAATCAAAGGACTGGCAGAGCTGGAACAGTTGTAATATTATACAGAAATAAAGATTTCTTAAATAAAAAAGAAAAATTGTAAAAATCTTCTAAGCGAAAAATCAAAAAATTTGTTTATTCTTAATATGGAATAGCAATTCTTCTATTTTTTCCTTCTATTTCGACATTTTAATAATTGTCATAAACAAATATAGAAGAATAGAAGATATTGAGAATAGAAGATCTACATTGAATCGACCTGGTTATAACAAGTGGAGTTGTTGAAAATTGAAACAGCCATTTTGGTTATTTTTTTACGTTAAGATTTATATTTCCTTTTGTAAAACTACGTTTAAAAAGTTTTTTCAATTAGTTAAGGTTAAATATTCTAAATATTTTGTATGAATTATTTTAAAATTATATAAAAGAATAAAATGAGGAAAAAACTAACAATAAATAAACACAAAAGTTTTATTTAGTTTTGTTAGTTCGATAAATTTGGAGAGTGAGAAGGATCGGTGGCGTAGGGTACAGTTTTAAAATTTGGGTACAAATTCCTAATATCTATCATTTTCTATCATTCTCGAGGCTGGCCTACGCGTGGCTAATAAATTATAATTCGGTAATTGGGTGCAGCAATATTTATTGTGTGGCTAAATCATTATTATTATCGGGGAGAGGCCCCACAACGTTCGGGCGGCCAGTTGAGGCCCCTTGATTATTCAACGGTAAGCAATTATATAACAGCGGAATTTTATGGGTAGCCAGGCGAGGTCATTCACACATATTCGGTTCACGGCGAGAAACGCTCAAGGATCCGGGTATAACAACACCTGTGGCATGACAGTTTGACATTTGGGGGCGACCGTAAAATCCACGCGGTCTTCTCGTGGTATTTCGGCGGTCTCATGCTTTCGAAGTGTGAATTGTGGGAGATTAACTTCGGGAGGGTCTTTTCAGCAGACTGGGTACTTGTCTCTCGGAGGGACCCGGTCGCCGTCGGATAGGCATCCCCGGTTATAATTATTTTATTACGTTCTTCAAGTTGTGTCCGACAAATTTCGGCGGAACTTCCAGGTTTTTAATTTATTTGAATTTGCGTTTTTGTACTCAAATTTTCTGTAAACATGGTGTAGACCAGAGTCATGCAAGCCTCCAAATCCCCACGACCCAATACCCTGAGTATTAGACGGCAAAATCACAGTGCGTGAGGCCTCTGCATGACTAGTTCATAACTGCGGGTTGGCTGCTAGCCATCCGTAACACATATTTTAAAATTGAGTCATATCATGTCGAGTTAACGCAGAAACATTAGAATTCTAGCACAATTTATTTTTGTTGAAACAAAAATTTGTTTATGTAAAGAAAATAAGAAATTAGTAGTGTTCCATTAAAAAATTCAGCATTATTTTTCCAAAACAAACGATCGTTAAAAAATATTTTTGAACTAACAATAACCCCCATATTATTGTGTTTGTATTCTCTTTCAATATTGTTACTTGTTAAAAATTTGATTTTTCATCGCAAAAAATTCGCAGGCTATATTGATTCATCCTGTAAAGCTTTTCGCAGTTACTAAACCAATCAAAAGATGTAGCTAAGTATAAATTTAGAAAAAAATAGCGACAAAAAATTGAATATTTTAAAACCAGAATGTTTGTTTAGATTGTTATTAAATCTATTGTTTATCTCGAAAATTCTGATGTGCATGGAATGAATTTACTAAAGAAGTTAAATTTTTATAAAACTAAATTTTAACTTGGATCGGATGTAAGTGAAATCTACGCAAGCACTCTTTATTGAGTTAAATACTCGATTGGTTAGCAAGCAAGGAACTTCTTAGCCGAAATACTTAGCCTACTAAATCAATTTTACCAAGGAAATTTAAATTTCAAATTATAACGGGTGATTTTTTTGTGGTTAGGATTTTCATGCATTAGTATTTGACAGATCACGCGGGATTTCAGACAAGGTGTCAAAGAGAAAGATGCTCAGTATGCTTTGACATTTCATAATGAATAGACTTACTAACGAGCAACGCTTGCAAATAATTGAATTATATTACAAAAATCAGTGTTCGGTTCGAAAAGTGTTTCGCGATTTACGTCCGATTTATGGTCTACATAATCGACCAAGTGAGCAAACAATTAATGCGATTGTGACCAAGTTTCGCACTCAGTTTACTTTATTGGACATTAAACCAACCACACGAATGCGTACAGTGCGTACAGAAGAGAATATTGCGTCTGTTTCTGACAGACATCAAAGAATCTTCATTTATGAATGTGCAAAAAATTCACGAATTAAAAAATTCACAAACATGAAGAACCAAAAATATTCTCGAAAATAAATTTTTCTATTTTTTATTCACATGAATATTCTTCTACAACATAGTTTTTTCTTCATTCGAAAAAAAATATTCGTTCTCTTGTTTTGAATTGAGAATGCCAAGTAAAAATAACACAAATTAATAAAATGATAAAACGTGACAAACCAATGTTCATAGAAAAATAAAATATAAATGCGATGAAGATATTTGATTCGCGAAATTGACGATTTTGATTTTTGTTGAAGCTTTTTCTATTGATGGAAATATTAAGTATTTTTTGTTTGTTTCATTAGAACAAGATAGATAAATTTTGTGCATACTTCCGTATGTAAGTAGTTTTTCTATTAGTGTAATGTTAATTAAAATTGTATTTTAATAAAAAAAAAATTACAGTTACCACTCTGTTTTAAGAAATGAAGTTTTAAGAATTTATATTTTTTCAAATCTGATATATTTAATTCCAATATTTTATATAAAGATTAAAGTTTTTATAAAATAAAATTTGTTTTTGTTAGAATTTTTATTAAATGCTAGATTTTTATCAGGATCGCTGAATTTATTTTATTTTATAGTAAAATAACAACTCCCTCCCTGTACATTTTTCTAATCAATAAAACCCTAATTAAACATCTGTATAGTAACATATTTATTCATAATACCCATTTGGCATGCTAATTCCAAAGCGGTAATTCCTTGTTTGGCTCTGAGGAACAAGCCGCCTGAAAAGACAAATGCATTTAAGTTACGCTCCGAATACTGAGTGTGGATCAAAATTTTGTTCAGAAGAAATAGGCACACAACTACTAAAGTATAACCCTCAAAACATTTAAAGGAACAAACATGGTTACATTCAACTGGTACCGCTTAAGCTTTATTTTACGTCCAAGTGGTTAAATTCATTTTTTTTTTGAAAATAGCAAAAATATTTTGTTTCTAACGTTTGAGTTAAATTGTTAATTCTATTATATTCACTACAAATCTCCATACATTATTTCCAAACAGTAATTTTTTTTTTTTTTTTTTCGAGATGTACTGAAATAGACCAATGTATGGAACAATCACAACAAAACCATTACAATAAAACCACAACAACGTAAAATATAAAAGTAATTTGTACACAACGAAAAGTTAATTGGTAAAAATGAAGTATAGATGGAGAATATGAAAGAATCGAATTTTCGTACGCTATGCAGTAATTCGCTAGTAGTACAACTAACATGGTATTGTTCTATATATAGACAATATTCCTATGTAAAAATATCAACGTCAGTCGCCGCGGCCTGATGAGATGACTGGTTTTTTCAAATGAATAATCTCATTAAGTTCGTAACTGATTGTTGCGATTCTTGCAGATCTTCCATCTATAATTCAAATTAAATTCCAATTACAGTAAAACTTCGAGTTAACGGACTAATTGGGGAGGCCGTTAAATCCGATTGTCCGTTAAATCCGAATGTTTGTATATGTAATCTATAGGTTTTGCACTTGTTCTGGAATATGGCCACCTAGGACAGAACTCGTTCATTTCTTAAACTATCATGATGGGATTGGATATGTTGGATGCAAATGGGATTCTTAAATGATTTTGGGAAGAAGTTCTGCAATTAGGCCACCCGGAACGGAACTCGACCAATTCTTAACCGATTATGATGGGATTGGATATCTCAAGGTCTCAGAAGGCATCATATTCCATGTCCCCGTGAACAGTTTTCGAGCACTTTGTGTAGGGTTCATCACGTGATTTTTGTGAGAGTATGTAGTTGGCCTGCCGCTCCACCCACAAATTTCATGAGTGGATTACGTACTGGGTATAGATATTAAGGCATCCAGCCTTTCCAGATACATGTTAACATCATGAACCGCTTGCTTTAAGAAAGATACCTGCTTATCAACAATTGATCAATATAACTGATGAAAATAACTGACGAAGGGAGAACTCTCGAAACTAGTATGAAATAAAAAATAAAAATTATCTCATAAAAAATGAGATAGTCTCAATTTTATTTAAATTTAAAATTAAATTAGTGCTAAAAGTGAACAAAAATAATGGAAAATAATAGTGTTTTTATTGTTGAATAACCATAAAAAGAAAAATAAATATTATTCAACTTGATCTGTTCAGTAAAATAAATAAAAATATTATATACATATAGGCGCGGTGATTAACCGAAAAATGGAAAATAAAAAATTATCTGTCAAATCGAGGGTCCGTTAAATCGAGAGTTTACTATATTTTAATCAACAACGATCTCAAAAACTGTTCACGGCAACATGGAATATAGTGTCTTCTAAGACCTTGAGATTTTCAGAATCTTTCGAACCAAGCAGAAATTTACACTTTTCAAGTACTTGCAATACAAGAGCTTAAATGATCTGGGAGTTAATTCCATAAAAATCCAATAACTACACTCTCCACTACAGCAATAATCAGAAAAGAAGAAAATTAAGAGTTGGTTTCTCATCCTCTGGCGAGTACAGCAGTTTATCTTTTTATAATCCTATTTTTATCCAACGTGCCGAATTTCATCATTATAGGTTAAGTAATAGCCGTGTTCTAAGTGGCCATATTAACAAACTTCTTCTAGAAATCATTAGAATCTCATTGCCATTAAACAAATATAATTCCATCGTAATCGGTTAAAAACTGCCTTAGTTCCGTCCAAGATGGCCATTTTCCAACATATCTTCCATAAATCTCCCCATTTCCATCCAGTATACCAAATCCCATCATAATTGGTAACCGAAAAATGGAAAAAATGTCCGTTAAATATAGGGTCCGTTAAATCGAGGTCCGTTAAATCCATCGTCCGTTAAATCGGAATCCGTTAAATCGAGGGTTTACTGTATTATAGATTTTAAATACATATACCGCATTTATGCAATATAAATAGGAAATTTTTTAGAATTAATATTGCAATGATTTTCTTCATAATTTATTTTTTGACTATAAAGCATCTTAGTTCTCCAGATAGAGTGAGATTCAAAGTAAGCATTTGGACGTAAATTAAATCCCAAGCAAGAAGTAGATCGCTCCATGTTAAACAACTTGAAAATTATTCACGTTTGCTTCTTCTATTAGTAAAATTCTGTCAACACTCTAAAAAATCATATGGATTAGTAGCTGATTAGCATCCCGTAACGTATTGGCATCCCAAACCCAATTATCCTGTAAGCTAAATTCCTCCAGGTATATACATAGATATAAATTTATCATTGACGAATATTAAAATAACGAAATTTCCTATATCAAATTATCCATCGAAAATTTAGTTCTTTGATAAACCGTGCCACTTTGATACAAATCCTAAAATCAAAATTTGTAAAACGGTTAATTCTCACAAAACACTAAAATGGTTCCGGAAAGAATTTTATAATTCTTGAGTTCGATATTTTAAAATATTTGTGAATACTCTTTTTTCATATTTTTCGTCTGTTAACTGAATAGATAATATTCACCATTTTTTAAAACATTCATCTACGAAAAACAAAATTCATATTTTTAGTTGTTCATGAGAAAATAGAAATCATAAAGTCGTGAAGAAAAAAATTCACAATATTTCGATTTTGGTTTTTTCGTGAATACTATAAATTCTTGTTCATCTGTTTTGCGTCAAATGAAATTCTTTTGAATGAATTTTTTGATGTCTGGTTTCTGAGAGTGTTGCTGAAGACCGTGAAATGTCGATTCGTCGCCGTTCGCAGCAATTGGGTTTGTGTTATTCGACGACATGGAAGATTTTACGCAAAGATCTTGGTGTAAAACCGTATAAAATACAGCTCCTGCAAGAACTGAAGCCGAACGATCTGCCACAACGTCGAATTTTCAGTGAATGGGCCCTAGAAAAGTTGGCAGAAAATCCGCTTTTTTATCGACAAATTTTGTTCAGCGATGAGGCTCATTTCTGGTTGAATGGCTACGTAAATAAGCAAAATTGCCGCATTTGGAGTGAAGAGGAACCAGAAGCCGTTCAAGAACTGCCCATGCATCCCGAAAAATGCACTGTTTAGTGTGGTTTGTACGCTGGTGGAATCATTGGACCGTATTTTTTCAAAGATGCTGTTGGACGCAACGTTACGGTGAATGGCGATCGCTATCGTTCGATGCTAACAAACTTTTTGTTGCCAAAAATGGAAGAACTGAACTTAGTTGACATCTGGTTTCAACAAGATGGCGCTACATGCCACACAGCTCGCGATTCTATGGCCATTTTGAGGGAAAACTTCGGAGAACAATTCATCTCAAGAAATGGCCCGGTAAGTTGGCCACCAAGATCATGCGATTTGACGCCTTTAGACTATTTTTTGTGGGGCTACGTCAAGTCTAAAGTCTACAGAAATAAGCCAGCAACTATTCCAGTTTTGGAAGACAACATTTCCGAAGAAATTCGGGCTATTCCGGCCGAAATGCTCGAAAAAGTTGCCCAAAATTGGACTTTCCGAATGGACCACTTAAGACGCAGCCGCGGTCAACATTTAAATGAAATTATCTTCAAAAAGTAAATGTCATGGACCAATCTAACGTTTCAAATAAAGAACCGATGAGATTTTGCAAATTTTATGCGTTTTTTTTAAAAAAAAGTTCTCAAGCTCTTAAAAAATCACCCTTTATTTTCAATAAGCTTTTTGTTTTTTTTGCGATTGCACAGTACAACATTTAAATTTCCATGGTATATATGATAGAGTAGTCAGGATTTTGGCTAGCAAATTGCTTGCTTGCTAGCTGATCTAGTTACCTACACAACGAAACGTAATGCTCATTTTTATAAAAAATTAATAAATTTATGCTCCGCTTTAGTTTAAATTTAATAATTAAATACGACAATTTTTAATATTTTATTAAAAATATAAAATTAAAATTTTGGTTTGTTTAATTTTTTATACATAAATTTATGTTCAAAAAATTTCCAATCATAGATAGCTCTGCTTATATACTATTTAGAACAAAATGAACAAAACATGGCGGCATTATGGCTTTTACATATAGATGGTTTTGTTTGAAATTTTAATGAGTAGAATTACGAGTTTAAATATAGTAACCCCATCAAATATATAAAATATAAGAGTAAAAAACCAACCCCCTTTACCAAAACAGAACTGACACAAACACATTAAAATTCGACATTTAAAAACAAAATTGACACGTTAATTAATTCCAATCATCACACCATATCCCCGCATCAAAAACGCGTCATTATTTAACATAATGATCTAATTACCGTATTCCCCGTTTAACCTTTGAACCCCTCGAAGAAGATGATGGCACTAAAATGTAATTCACATAATAATAAATCAAATTTGTTATTTTAGAATAATAATAATAATGATAGTAATAACAGTAATAATAAGTCTTCTTATAATATAATCTTTTTTTTTTGTATGTTAAAGGAAAATAACATAACATTAAGACATTAAAAAAAAACTAAACCGATTAGAATTTTGTTTTTTTTTATGTTTAAGTCATTTATGTGCGGTTGAGATATAAACTTAACTGTTTCTTTTTGGTCTCATATTTTTAGGTCGATATGACAATTTTTATGCTTTATTTTTTTTTGGTATGTCAAAATGAAAGAGATGAAATCGTACGTATACATATATATGTATGTAATACTCTGTACATACGTACTTAAGAAAGAAAATTTATTGGATTTTCACAGGAAATTGAAATCAATATACATATACAGTGAAATTCTAAATGTGAAATTTACTGTGTTTGTGTATAATATATGTGTTTACGAATTGTGATAAGAATCTTAATCGGGTTCATGTGCGGGAAGAACGATAAACAGGATGTATCAAAAGTTTTGTTTTTTACCGGAAAATGGATTTTGGTTTGGTTTTTTTCTTCCTCTTAAATTTCCTGTTTTTTTTTTTACTTGATTTATATTTATATAAATATTCGAATCGATAACGGACGTTTTCTAATTACACACTTATCAATATACTCATTTTACTTTACAGTCAAAGAGAAGGCTAAATTGGAATCAAATTGTAAACAGTCTACATGTCGCCTAGTACATAGTGAATCTGGCAACCATTCTAGTCTACCTGTCGCCCAAAAACCAATAAAATATAAATAAACTGCGATGCGAATTAACCCTTTCAAGTTAGATTTTGTGTGTGGGTGTGGGTACACAGTAATACACTTACACTATTTATGTGGAGGGTAAATCAAATCGATTATTTTGGCAGAATGTTACAAAGAAATAACAAAGGAAAAAAAAGAACCTGACCTAAAAAAAAAAAACTATTCACATAAATTTGATAATGTAAAGTTACCCTCTCAGAAAAATTAAAATTATTACTTTTACGAATAAATACGAACAATTAAAGCTGTAGACTAGACGTCGTTTATACGTAACACATCACACACACATAAATTATGGCCGGAAATCACAACAGTGTTTTTGACCATATTTGGCAACCGTCAATATAACGTTCACTGTTGTACTTGTAATGCACAAAGCAGTGAAAAATAAATAGGATTTCTATTTCCTATACTGCATTTTTATCAGCAAATCAACCAAACTAAATAGCAATAAAATACTTTTTTTTTTTGGTATGCACATATGTATTTAAAATCCACTGCAGAATGTTTTACATACTCATATTATGTAAAATTGTATGCAATTGTTTACATTTAGAGATAAGCATGATTGGTCATTTCAGTATATGCTACCAACAACAACAATGTGATGAATCATTATGTGACTGATTAACGTTTTATATAAAAAGCGCGAGTAGATTAGAATTATGCATGGACAAATATAGGTTTGGGAGTATGTATATAGAATTCCACTCCCCAAACAAACAAAATAACTCGTACTCGATGTATGTAGAAAACATATACATAATAAAAAAATCGATAGAAAGTTTATTTTTGAACAACAAAACCAAAAAAAAGAAATGTGTCATAAATATATGTGTTCTTTAACATTTTTTTACGTATTTATGTATTATTAAAATTGTTGTTTTTGTTAATAAGAACAACATTAATATTCTTCCTGTCTACATCTGATATTAATTTCCGTTTATGATACCTTGAAGAATCTATATTATGTATACATGAATATAAATAGGAGTAGAAAATTCCATCACATTTTCCTTTTTTCATGCTGCACTGCAATACTGATAACGCCACACAGCATAATAAATATACAACAAAAAAAAACCCTTGGAACAAAAAAAAATCCATTCGTTCTCTAATTTTGATAAATTTTACACAAATAGACAATTTATCACAAACGAGAAACACAAAAAAGGAAAATACTCTAGGAACAAAAAAATTTTCATCTCCCTGTTTTGTATGTATGTATGTATATACGTATACGGTTACAAAAGAATCATTTGTCCATTTATCTGATTTATTATGTGATTTTTCTTTCCACTGTGTTTTTTTTTCTATTTTCCACTTATTTACCGGGTATTATATATAACCTAGAAATATATACGGAGTAAATTTTTTCGGTTTAAAAATCATATTTATATATCTTAAGACATCACCGTAATAAAACGAATAACAAAACAACATATAAAAAAATACATCCCCGTGTGGGTGATAACAAAAAATTGTTTTTACAGTATGCAGCCTTATCAGGTGAAAATTTCACTTAATTATATATATATAGGGAATCATATCGTGAGTTTTATATATTTTAACAGACCTAGCTAGCTATCTTCAAAATTGGATGCATAATATTAAATGTGAATAAACGGTAAATTTATGCTAGAAATATACCAACAACACCACCATATCCATTTAGTTTTAAGACCAATAAAAATATTTATTTTCATCATAATTTAAAAACCTTGTTTTTAGCTCAGTTTTTTATATTAATGCTCTAGTAATTTAGGTGGCTCCGCTTACATATAAAAATTTTTCCATTTCGTTCAATATGTTTGAAAATGATGTTTACCGTTACACAAAAATTAAATAATTTTATTTTATTAACTAAGTTTTTTTACAAAAGACAGTAATACATATTTCTGTATTGTTAATAGTTTTATGTCATATTATATTTTGTGAAATACATTTTAAAAATTATATATTTTCTTTCTAATTTTAAAATGAAACGTTAATTTTGCATATGATTAAAGCAGAGAGAGAGAGAGAAGAGTAACGAAACAGAGGAAAAAATTTCAACACAAAATTCGTGGGTTATGTAATTTAAATGGGTTATACCAGAGACAACCTAAAAGAGCTATTTCATCCTATGTAACCGTAAAAATTTAAACTGCGTGCTTATTTTCTGTAAATAGCCGCACACAATTAGAAATATTTTGTTTTTTTTGCGTAAACGATGACATTGGAATTATCAGAAATAAATTTTATTTTAATTTTTTAGTTCAAATGAAAAATCTTCTTTGATTGTCTGTGGTTATACAATACACTGGCACAGCTTCTTTTGATTTTATTTGGATCAAATATTGGTATACTCGTGCTTATTGATCGAAAACAATAAAAATTACGATAAATATAGGCATGTAGGTGTATTGTATAGCATACACATTTTTTGAAGAAAAATTCCCCTCTATTTCGCTACTCTTTATATCATTACATAGTCTTTAGTTAAAGTCTAACTTGAGGAACTTAATAAACACACTTTTTGTATCACTTCTCTTTTTTTCTTTCGCAAAAATTATTTTTTGAATATTTAAAGAAATTCAAAAAGTTTAAAAAAGAGATATTCCTTGTTGAGAACAACACAACATAAAATAATCAGTCTACAATATTTTATCGGATACTTGACACCATCGCAAACATTTTTTATTGTTTCTTTTCCCATAGTTACGTTAAAAATCTTCATTTGGAAAACCCATTTGAAGCCATCATTGCACATCTTTTAATGCAGAAGTTAGACACTTTGGAGCCATTTGAAAACAGCCTCGACTGCCCACGCGAGGTGCCATCGTTAAAGAACTGCTTAGAGTTCTTATTGAGAAGGTTTCAAGCGTTGGAAGCCTCCGGACTGTCCAACGTATGGAACACGAGTTAGCAGTACTGAACGAGTACCGGACGTTTCAAGACAAAGCGTTAGCAACAGTATTGCTCTCGTTGTAATTAGGACTAGCTATGAAACACTTTGAAGACACCAAACAGGGTCTTCTACTACAAGTACTAACCGGGACTAAAAATCACATCATTTATCCCACGTTGTTACCTCCCATACAACTAGAAGAAGAACTGGAAAACCTATTGAAGCATGTGCAAAAATCAACCATTCTTCCCGGGCACGGACCCTTGGAGTTACACCATCTATACCAACCTTAAATCGGTGGCCTAAAACGATCGAGTAGTTTTTTAAACTTTTTGAAAAAAAAATTGAATATTAAAAGTTTATTTTTGCAAAACAAAAAACAATTAATAAAAAATGTGTTTATTAAGTGTCAGTGTGTTTCGTCAAATGCCTACGACCAATAGTGTTAAAATTTAATTTGTTAAGCTTGTAAATAATAAAGATAATTATTAAAATTTTGAGCTAAAAACTGTTAATTAAAGTTTTAGTGTTAAAAATCTTAAGTTGAGGTAGTTAGTGCAATTCCTGGAGCCAAGAAAAGAGGAAATTAAAATTTGACATTTCGCTTTATAAATCCGGTTTCTAGCGAAACTCAGAAATTATTAGAGTCACAGAAACTATAGTATTTTCGAAACCTAAAAGATAGTTTCATATACTTTCATTTAAAAATGAGGAGAAACCGAGCTTGAAGATACTATATTGAAAACCACTACACCATTCAATAATGGCTGCAAAGGGGTTTTAGAAAGTCAGCAAATCGTTCATTCAGCCATTTTGTTATTAAAAGGAATTGGACTAATGCTGAATTAGGCAATGAACATACCTGCAAGAATGTGTAGTCATAAGTGTAAAGTAAGTCGGTTTCTAGAACATTTTATCTCATAAAATCATTCATTCAACTGTTTTTGGTGTTAAATGAAGCTGGGCCAACTCTGGATTAGCCCAAATTCAGCGACTATCGTTTTAGGCTAGCAAAGACTGTACCTGATTGCAATATGTAATCAGAAGTATCGCATTCGTTGAGTTCTAGAACATTTTAACAGACATTTTTTTAATAAATTTGTTGTTCAATTTAAATATTATTGAACGGTAGTTGTTAAGATTTATCAGAGAAATTGTTAAAGTTCGCAATCATAAAATTAATTGATCAACTTGTACTGAGTAATTGGAACGATGAAAATCCGGTATCAATAAAGACCTTGTTCTAAATTGCTTTATGGGAGCATACATATTCAAACGCGTAAATTATAAATGGACAATCAATCATTGCGGCCAAAACATGAGCTACAAATAAAGCCTTAATTTAAGATTAAATTAAAAAAAGATCTGCCGAGTAACATTTCTTCGACTATAGTATATAAGACTTCAATTATTTTCTTTAAAATGTTTAGAGAGGCGCTGTATAAAATCCAACTAAGATGACGATTTGGCTATTATTTTATCAATACGCGGAATAAAACTCAATATGGGGTCAAACGTTACTCCGAAGTTTGTGACTTGGGTAACTTGGGCTAATGTTTCGTTATTAGTATTACAATCAAAATTTATTAGAGATATTTTCCTTGCAAAAAACATAACAGAACACTTCTCAATATTTAAATTTAAATGATTCCTACTGCACCACAAAAATAAAGAATCCATAAAGAATAAACAATGCTACAGAAAAGTTTGAGATCATTTGCACGCATAAGTTCCTAAGAGTAAGGCAATACATCCAACAAGTCGTTTACAAATATTATGAATAATAATGGTGTGAGCCCTGCGGAACACCCTGCGGATTACAATCGGTGATGTTAATAAACACAACTAAGACCCTCTGATGGAGTGCAGAAGTCAGCGCCAGCCCACCGTCCATGTCAATGTACAGGTTGACATGGAGCTTGCAATGTCCAGGTGGTAATACTGTAGTTGTGTGAGTAGATGAATAGGTGGGCTATCACATTGGGCCAAAAATGGCCTAAGTGTCAACCACTGAAACCGAACCTAAACTTATTCTATGTATCATTTTTTATTATGAAAATCTAACGGTTTTTTTAGTCAATAATTTGTTTGCGGTAATTGAAATTTGTTTCCAAATTGTTGATTTGGAGGAAGCTAGGGAATCGGTAAAAATAGATTTAAGTACCGTATTTTTTGACGATGGGTAAGTTTTTTATATATAATTACAGGCCCTCTGAATTAAAAAAGGCTGACTTAAAAATGGTGTTTTTGGACTTAAAACCAGTGTTTTTATTTCATTTTAAAATTGGCATAAAATCTGTCTGTAAAAAGTTGACAAAAAAGCTGACTTTATTAATGCATATCATAAGCCACTTTGAAAATCATTTAAGAAGTGTGTTTATAAATGACATAAAATGTCATAGTAGAATGACTTTAATTTTCATATTACACCGGAACAACCGGAACACTCTATTAACCGGAATTTTAACTTTTAGGATTTTTTTTGAATTTTTCTTTTTCACAAGGGATATTATTTTTTTATTATTCGGGGATTCACAGAAAATATACTTCTCTCTACTTTTTTTCTGTTTTATGCATTATTCTATTTGAATTGAATGTGCAAAGTCGTATTACATAGTTAGGTTAGGGAAATATTGAATATATGTATTACTAAATGTTGGGTACTCGTATGGGTGTACTGGTATGCATAATATGTATGTATTTATTATTTGCAATAAACTCAAAGAACTGGTGTATAAAAAAATTATTTTTTGGTAAATAATTTGAAAATAAATAAACGGGAATCCTAAAAAATAACAAAATCAAGCGAAATTCTCGAAAAAATTCTAGTTTTAATTAAACATTGAATTATGAGGAATTTTCGATTATCCGGAATGCTCTCATCTCCAAGTATTCAGGATAACATGGCTTTTACTGTAGTGTATATTACAGTAAAATCCTTATAATTCGTAATGTTTGGGGATGAGAGCATTCCGGATAATAGAAACGTCCGGATAATTGAATATTTTTTAGGATTCTCATTTATTTATTAAAATGAAAACAATTTTTCTATATATCAGTTAATTGAATTTATTGCAAATAATAAATGCATGCATATTATGTATACGAGTACACGTACACCCATACGAGTACCCAATATTTAATAATACATGTATTCAATATTTCCCTAACCACGACTTTACACATTCAATTCAAATAGATTAATGCATAAAACAGAAAACAAAGTAAAGGAAAGTATATTTTCTATGAAATCCGAATAATAAAAAAATGCCCTTCTGAAAGAAAAAAAGCCAAAAAAAATTCCAAAAAATTAAGATTCCGGTTAACTGAGTGTTCCGGTGCCAGATAATTGGGCTTTTACTGTAGTATGAAAATTAAAGCAATTTAAAATTTTCAACTAATGCTTTCATTAATGAAAATATCAAAAAACTCAAAAATTTAACAAACAATTTTAAATTTCAATATGAATTTTTAAAAAATGCATATGCATTTTTTTAATTCATATTGAAATTTACAATTGTTTTTTGGATTTTTGAGTTTTTTGACATTTTTATTAATGAAAGCATTAGATGAAAATTTTGAATGGCTTTAGATTTCAAATTACAGTAAAAGCAAAATTATCCGGCATCCAATTTAGAAAAGAAAGAGAAAAAAGCAAAAAAAAATCCAAAAAATTAAAATTCCGGTTAATTGAATGTGAAATAAAATATGCCTTTTTTAAGTAATTTGGAAAATGAATTAAAAAATATATTTGTAAAATGACATAAAATATGTACGTCTTTCTTGTGTCATTTTGAAATTAAATTTGGTTTTGTAAACACCATTGTTAAGTTAGAAAATTTGTTAAAAGTATGACTTAAATAAAGGTCCCATTTTTTATATAAAAACACAATTTTTAAGTCCACCTTTTTAATTTCAGCTTTTTTTAATTCAGGGAGCCACAATCACATAGTCAATTATGTATAGTGAAATATTAGTACTACTATTTTAATTTTTATTATTGTAGTGAAATTAAAGAAGAAATTATTGTTGAAGTAATCGATCTCCAAGAAAATGCGACAATCCCAATTCAAGCAGCTGTTTTCAATGTAATGATGTAAGCAAAAAATGTGAAAGCAAAATATCCGTAAAAGGAACGGCAGAGTGGTATGTCCTATACAAATTCATCGAGAAAATCAGCAAAAGCTGATTCACAGATTTATGAATTTTATATCTATCACAAGACGATCGTACACAAATTATAAAGAATTTTGGAGGTTGAATGATGATTAAAAGAACCATTTCTATTCGAAATTCGTAATAAAAACGGAAAAATCGAGAACCAGAACTGAAGCTCCTCTGCCTAACACACCATTAAAAGAAAAGTTTAGTTGTCAACGCATAAATGGATTTCCGGTAGTTCAGTTCCACTATTGCCAAAGTACAACTACGATGAAATATTTCGATGCTTCTCTCAATATCAGCAAGACGTTCTACTTATTTAAAATTAAATATCCTGAGAACAACATCAAAAAGTGGAAAAGTACATAGATACGTTCAGTAAAAAATTTAATTTGGGGTTTAATCATCCTTCATCCCTAGAGCAAACCAACGAGTATAAGGCACATAATCTAAGTAAACTGGTTAAAAAATAAGAATTACATTATGGCCTTTGTTCTACAGCAATTTTAAAATACAAGTTGATCGCCGGTTCTGAACTGGGTTGAACAGAAATTTTCAGAGGCCGACCACAGCAATATCCAAGTTAATTGACTCTGCGCATAGCGTTTTGGAAAATTTCTTCACTGAAACTAAAAGATTTATC
This sequence comes from Nephrotoma flavescens, assembly GCA_932526605.1. Taxonomy (NCBI): domain Eukaryota; kingdom Metazoa; phylum Arthropoda; class Insecta; order Diptera; family Tipulidae; genus Nephrotoma; species Nephrotoma flavescens. The sequence goes on along the minus strand of OW052222.1, from coordinate 165,895,390 downwards.
TGACAGGCTTATCTACATGCCACCGGTGGACCAGGTGTTTTATAAGAATGTAATTGAAAGCTGGAATGATCCTTCATCTTCTAATGGCGGGAATGTTTCACATTCAATTCAGAGTGAAGCACCACTAAAAAATAAAAGAGTCGGGCAAGACCAAAGAAAAAAAATTAAGGCAATATTTACATTTTGTCAGCTAATTTAACTATAATGTGATTATATTTTGTATGGAATGAATTTGTGATATTTTTGTGTTTGCAAAAATTAATATTTCCAAAAATCGAGGATATATAGACAAAATGTTATGGACATAGACAAGCCTTTCAAGAAAAGTTGCCCTAACCCGGGCATAGACAAAACAATTAAATTTGAATCTTAAATAATTAAAATAATATTTGAGTTTGAAGCTTTATACTTCGTAATTAAGTTTTCTTCTAACAAATATAATTTTAAACCAAAATTTATTAATCAAATCCCTCAGGAACACCTTTAACTTTCTAGCTAAACTTTAAACGCCGATTTCTCCAATATAGGCAAAATAGATATAATTCTAATACCGTAGACAGACACAAACTAGATAACTTCGTTATCTAGATTATTAAGTTATTTCTGCCTGTCTGTCTGTACACGATTTTTTCAAAACAGAATTATTAAGTTTTCATAACTTGATAAATGCAATCTATCCTGATAAATTAGGCACACTCGCAAAAATCGGGTTACTGTCTGTCACCACAATTTCTTTATCACGATTTTTATAATTTTATTTTCAATCTAGATAACTGAAAATCGCGATAAATTTTATGTCTGTCTACGGTATAAAGGTGGTGATACATGTACAGATTTTGCCTTTAAGGCATAAAAATTATGCGCGCTGATTAGTTAAAAGTCGGCCATCTTGAATCGCCTTATAGACAAAAATTTTAAATTGAACATTTCTCAATTTTGTATAACGTAATTTTTTTGCCTTAAAGGCAAAATCTGTACATGTATCACCGCCTTAAGACGAAGATTCTGTATATTCGATTTTTAAATATATGTCACAAAACGCCTCGCCTACTAGTGTGATGAGCACATAATTCAGTGTGGGCATACTCAAAGAAAATTTATCATTTAAAGTTCAGAAATTTTTAAACACCATCTAGGTTTAAGTAGTAGCATTAGAGGTAAGTTTATGACATTTTTGTGGTATTGCAGATTATGGTAGTCTAAAACAAAACCGTCGAGAATTTCTTCTGTAAAAATTCGAGCGGATCAAGAATGTTCTATTCTTCTATAATAAGTGGTGTTTTAAGTGTATGATTTATTGTGGAAAGTGAATAAATAATAAATAATAGTGAAAATTATTTCTTGCTGTATTTTTAAGTATTTGGAAAATGATTCTAATTTTATTTTCAATATTTTCAGGAATATTCCGAAAGTGGTTTAAATTATCGGTATTGTTGTAAATCGTCAAATTTATAACTGTATTCTCTTGACATGTTAAATTTGTAATAATATAGGCAATTTAATTTATACTGTAATTGTATTTCACCCCAAGAAGAAATAAGCCAAGACTTAACCCACTAAGCTGATTATGCCCCGCATTTGGGCGCCGACCAATTTGAAAAAATTATTAATTTTCATCAAATAACTGATGCTTGCTGAGTTTTTACTATTAATTTGGTAATAACTCGAAATAAGTTCGCCTACATAAAGTTGTTGCAAAAACCCACTAGCAAATTTCTGAATTAATGTCTATTGTTATTATCATCTTTGAACAAACACGAATTCCTTGATTTTCCAAATTCCTAAAATACGAACTTATGAAATTTTGTCAAGCTTTTGCAACTCACGAATATTATCAAATTGAGCTTGTAGAGTTAGATTAGGACTAAAAAATGAATTCAACAATTTGATATGTTTGATTTGGGATTTTGGTTGATTGCGAGCATTTTGGACAAGGTTTTGGAATTCGGCCATGTTGAATGGAACTCATTCAATTCTTCAAGCACCAACAACTAAATCTAGATGTCTAAATTGACGTGTTGATACCTTCACTCAATTAGAACCTTAAAATTCTGCCTGTATATCTTTAGAAATTTGTTCAGAATAGTATGGTTACTAGCAGCACTGATGATCTGACCAAGGTAAGAAGATAAACATGATAAAGATAAGGAACATAAAGAAGATAAAGAATATAAAGGATTTAAAGACGAGAAAGAAGATTTTAATAAACTTGAAGGAATCATAAAGTGTCGCCAGTCCAAATCATTTTGGGCCAACAATAAACGGTTAGGATTTTCTTGAAAGACAACAAACTGTTGAGGCGATCTCTTCATCTACAATTATCTGGGTGAAACGTCATCAAACATGGCACTCGCGTTAAGTGGAGATTTGGCTACAGCTGAGATGATTTCGTGTCACCTAATATAAAATCACACCATAAATGTATCAGTTTGGTTTTGACAGACTCCCTAAACATCTCAATTGCTTCTTGTTTAAACTTCGAATATGACTCTGCTTTCGTGTCGCTCATTATTTAGACAGTGAATATTGTTAATTTCGATGCACATTAACGGCACACGTGGCATATGATTTGTTTCGGGCTTCTGGATCATTCCCCGTATTTCTATAAGTTTCTGTATAGTTTTAATTATTTAATAAAAAATACTATAAGAATTTTAATGGAGTTATGCTTTTTATCGTCGTTACTTAAAAATTCATTAAACCTTTTCATGCTCTTTAAAAAAACAGATGATGCCAATAAAAAGACAAAGATTAAGAAGATAAAAAAAAAGATGAAAAATAAAGCAAACGAAAACAAAGACCAAGAACGCAAAGAGGTTAAAAATGATAAAGAAGATTAAGATAAAAAAAATGAAAAGATAATGGAGATAAGGAAGATATAGAAGTCGAAGAACATAAACAGAAGAAGATAAGGAAGATAAAGAAGAAGATGCAGAAGATAGAAAGATAATGGAGATGCAAATAATCTCGAATATAACGCAAATAAGAAAGAGAAGATAAAGAAGATAAAAAAGATAAATAAGACAAAGCAGATAAAGAAGGTAATGCAGAAAAGGAAGAGGAAAACGAGAAAGATGTTTAAGAAGATTAGGGAGATACAGAAAATAAAGAAAACAAATAAAATAAACAAGATAAAGAAGATAAATGAAGATAAAGGAAGATTAAGAAGGTGAAGAAAATAAAGTATATAAGATAAAGAAGATAAAGAATATGGAGAAGTTAAACACTATAAAGAAGGTAAACGAGAAAAAATATAGATAACACTGAAGATAAAGAAAAAAATGAAAATAAGGAAGATAATAATTATAAAAGTAGTAAAAATTATATAAAGAATATGAAGGACATATAAAAAATAAAGAAGATACAATAAAAAGGCAATATCTCCGCATTTCCGATTAATTAATTAATTCAGGAGTAAATTTTGTGAATATAAATAAAATAAAGAAGATAAGTGTGAACCAGATTATTACAATTTACAAAACAAAAGAAATCGTAAATAGCTTTCCATAGTTTTTAAATGAAATCTTTCAGCGTCGTTGGTTTTTGTTATACGATGAATTTGTATTGCAGAAAAAAAGGAAACAAGTATTCAAAGTGCAACAGGTTGCAATATCTACAATTAGTTTTTAAGAGAACTCAGATTCTCGTCAGAACCTCCCAATTATATCGAAAAGACGGAAAATTTCCTAGAACCACACACTCTCCTTCCACCAAATTAATAAATAAGTAGAAAACCAACCAACTCTGTTATGTATTTAATCACCCCAGATACTCGTACCAGAGAGCAAATAAAAAAAATTCTCACCTCTGTGCCCTATGTTTTCTAGCTCGCTGTCTCGTTACATAGAACTCACATTTTAGTACAATACACTTTTTTAATAAATATTTGTCAATTTAATCATGAAATATTCAAGTTAAAGACGTACAAAATTTAAAAGGGAACAGTGGTGTCGGGATGAGTTCATTCCGTTTTGTTTTGCTTTAATAAATATTTGAACGCTTCTTGTAATTTTATCGAAATTCAATTTTTTTATTTAAATTTTTTTTTTTATATATATATATATTTTTTAAACGGAAAATCAAGAAAAAAAAGTTCTTTTATCTCTCTTATCAGCGTAATGATTCTTTTTTTGTTTGTGTGTGTATGTGTGTATGTGTCTATATGTGTTGTTCCCTTTTTTTTGTTATTTCTTCTGTTTGATAAAAATTAAATGAAAAAATAAAGAAAACGAAAAACCCGGGAGGAGCATAGGGTGGCTGGGATTTTTTGTTGTTATATTCTTAAATGTTTTTCCCACTTTATTTTTTTTTTTCGGTGGTTTTTGTTTTCGATTTTTGCTTTTGGCATAATATCGAACTGTGCGGGAACATAATACGTTGTATGGAATAATGTATATTGTAGAACTGGAAAAAAAACTACTGTGCTGTGAAAATAGTTTGCTCTTTAGATTTAGACGACGACAAAACATTATAACTAAAAGACGTATAAAATAAATTGAAAAAATGAGCAATTCATGGATTTTATTGGGAAAAGTTTTAATGTTTTTTGTGTCAGTTGGAATACAGTTGGCAAATAAACTCTACTTGCTAAACTGGCTAACACTATCCTGTATACGTATATATGTATATATAGAGATGACAACCAAACCGAAATTTTATGTTATTTTTCGCTTTTATTTTTGGGAAAATCGATAAATGGAACGTGTTTTATAGCAGTATTGCAGTATCATTTTCTGTATAGAATTTTTATTCTTCCTCGCGTTATATACTTCGCTGTATGTTTGCTGAATTAAAATTTATTTTGGAAAAATTGTTTTGTTGGAAAACTACATATATAATTATATACTAAAACATATAATACGCTTGTATATATTTATATACATAACGACGACGACGAAAATAGCAACCGATAACATTTTTCTTTTAATGTTTGGAAAACGCATGTGCGAAAATGGAAAATCCAATTTTATAATACGAGTATATAATACATACATAAATATATATATATAGATGTACGGACTGTGTATATATGTTACAAATTTTTCCAACAACACGTGAAAATTGTACATACACACATTTCTTCATTTTTAGGATCATTTGGGGTTAAATATATGATACAGTTGATAAAGATTGTGGTAATAAAGTTTGGATCCGGTATTTCTATCCGGTTCATGAATTTTTATATTAAAATATTAATTTTATTTTTGGTTTTATTTTTCCGAAACAAAAAAAATATTTTTATCAATCCACTATAGACTCTTTCGACCTCCCTATACATATACATGAATGTATATTTTCCAGTATTTATGTATATATTTATATACTTATGTTTAAATATTATTTTCGTATATATTTAATAGTATGTACAACTCTCATCCTTTTTACGGATTTCATCCTGTTTGAATTAGGATAATGAAATTTTATTCTTAAAGTTTTTTTTTATTCGTGATATTACTCTGTTGTGCTTCATCTCATTCCACTTCATATCGAAATGTTTAAATAATTGATTAATTGGATGGAATTCGTTTGGGTACTTGCTATTCTTGGTGTTCTATAATTTTGGTTTTTTTTTTTTTTTTTTTAAGAAGATGATGGTGTTTGTTATTTTGAAATTACTTGGTTGCGATGGTAATTGGGCAGTTTCCGTAGGATGATTTTTGAGTCCTTAAAACCCTATCTCCAAATATTATATTTTTAAAATGTAGGGCGTTTTAATGGCGACAAATCCCCAACCACCGTAAATGGTATATTGTACCCCAAACCAAAAGACTTCAAACATCTTTTTTGGGTTTTTTTTAAATCAATTATTTTCTCTTTTGCGTTTTCATAATTTCATTACATTTTAATTAGAATTGGAACCATTTTATGTCAACACTTAATAAAATTAGGAAAAAATTAGATACAAAATATTATTTTCTCCATTAACCAATATACGTTATAGATAGATTATATAGTACGAACATAAGAAAAGGTTTTAATTTAAAATGTAAAGAGAAACTAAAAGAATTTTCAACATCAAAATTGTTAAAATGTTAAAATAAAAATTTGTTTTAAAAAAAAGGTACGAAATGTAAATATTACACATTAAAAAAAAACTTTTTTAAGGTTTGGTTTAAATTTTATTTTTTTATTTTTGTTGACTTTGGTTTGGAAATAGAAATTTTTTTAATCAATTTAATATTTATATGTAATTTGTATTGTACAGAATACAGGCAGATAATAAAAGTTTCGGATATAACTTGTGTGTACAAATTTATTTTTATATACACACACGTAATTAATTATAAATTCTGTCGTCGATCATTATTACAAAAAATATTAAACAAAAAATTTATCAACATGAAATTCGATCCCAGAATTAGTTATGCGAGTCGTCATACCTCAAGGTGAACGAGATATATCAAATTGCGATTATTTTTTTTTTTCTAAATGAATAATACAATTAGGAATTCTTCGATCATGGTGTAATAGAGTTGGATGAAAATTAAATATATTCTTATAAATGTTGCATGCAAGACGAATCACAAAAAAGACAAGGCATTAGATTAATGCGGTACCAGATATTACCAGAATATGTTTATAAAAGACACATACCAAGACTACCCACGGTGTAATTTAAATCAAGGTAGAATTGCATTTAACGCGGTGATGCACATTATAGCCGAATTAAATATTCGTTTCGGTCGTTTTCACTAGGCCAAAAATAATAAAAATTATCACAATATTTTTTATGACCCTATAACAATTTTTTCGTATAACAAATATAATTCGTAAAAACTCTTATTGCAATGTATGCAAAAATCATATATAAAAAGACAATTTCCAAATAAAATAAACCAGTAGCAAAAACGGTTCCAAGCATTAAATCATTTATTCAGACCTCACCCGCTCATACAACAACAAGATGTGACAGCCGATAAAATATCCGCCATGAGGCGGAACTATGCAAAGGACGACGACCATCGCAAGGTTCGAAGTTATTTACAAGAACGTATGGAAAAACTGAAGGAGCTATATTCGTAATTCAACTCAGCCGACGACAAAATCATCGAGGCGTCGTCGCTAAGCTATAACCAACCCTATCTTAAAGATAGGAAGCACGTAGCACAAAATTACGAAGTTCTGCTGGCTGAATTACAACAACGATTAAAGTCGCTATCCGATCACTCACAATTGTCATCTTCTAATTCCAACAACAATGATCAAAAAAAAGTCGGAGCCACCTCATACTGAATCGATCGAGCAGCATGGATGGAGGAGATCGACCAGTTTCATACGACGATCTTAATAGAAACAAACGATAAAGATCGAAGCATTAACTACTTCATCAAGGATTACTACGGTACCTTAATGGATAAGGTGGACGACACCATAGTGCGGGTTCACAAGCGAAGTATGGCCCTGCAAGAGGTACGCAGCTTCAAACTACCAAAAGTGGATATACCAACATTCACCGGATATTATGAAACCTGGCGCTCGTTCAACGATTCATTCACGGAGCTCATTCATACAAACAACAAAATCTCCGATACAGTCAAAATGACTTATTTAAAATCACACGTTCAGAAAAGCGCGGCTCAACTTATCAGCCATCGCTCGTTGTAGGAGAAAATTATGGCAAGGCGTGTGATCTACTACAAGCCAGGTACAACAACGGCTACTTGCGAACAAATATTTCAACTCGCTTTTATCTGCACCAACGATTCAAGCAGCTTTTGCAGGCGCAATTTGGAACATGCATGACAATGCAAACGAAATGCTCCACAACATTGAACGCTTATAATTAAGTTCTACATTCGAATCATTCGTAGCGTTCATTCTGTCCAGAAAACTAGATGCAGAATCCATTCGGCTATATGAGTCAACCTTAGCCAACCCAAGGCAGCTACCAACAATAATCGAATATTTCAACTTCTTGGAAAGGAGATGCCAGTCTCTCGAAGCAATGGGCAGTGTTAAATAAACAGCATGTTGGGTTAAACTGCTTGTTGGGTTAAATCCTGCTTCAAACGACACCCGCTCGACCAATGCAGCCAGTTCGAAAAAATGACGATATTGGAGAGATCAAGCTTGGTGAATGCCTCGAACCTCTGTGTAAAATGCCTCGAACAACACAGTGCGTATCGAATGTAAGGGACATTATCACACATTCCTGCATTGCAACAACGCGGCTTCTGCTTCGGCCAAACAATCTCTTGTGGTTAACCAACCGGCCCCAGTATTGTTGCCTACTGCAAAAATTAAGGTGATTTCGAGTAACGGTCGGCCTTTCACCTTAAGGACTCTGATGGACGTGGGATCGCAAGCCACATTAATCACCTCCAAGGCGGCTAACAAGCTTAACCTCAAAAGAATAAAAATCAATTACCGAGAATCAGAAAATAACAACCATGATAACAACCATGGCGATAAAAGAACAAATTAAGTGACTCAATGAGAACTACCCCATTCCAGAGGAAAGTAATCGTACGGAAGAAGAATTAAGAATAGAAGAAGATTTCCAGACAAATTTACAACATAGTCCTAATGGTGAATATACAGTAAAGAATCCTTTTAAATCAGATACTTCTACCTTGGGCGAATCTAAGAAAGCTGCGGTAGCCAGACTAATACAACTAAAAAAAAAATGAAAGAGATCCACCGTTTAAATAAATGTATCATCAGTTCGTCCAGGAATACATCAACCTCAATCATATGGAATTATTGCAGCCGGAATAAGAACAATTGACAGTCAATCAAAGCTATTATTTCCCACATCACGGATTGCTAAAACAAGATAGCAAATATTAAGAATTGAAGAATAGTTAACAATGAAACATATGATGATTCCGCGTTGGATTGGCTCCACTAGGAAATCATTTATGGAATTACATGGGTTCGCTGATGCTTCGGAGTCAGCATATGCCGTAGCAATTTATTGTCGAAGCTCTGATGAAAGAGGCCACATCACCACACGTTTATTAATGTCAAAAACACGTGTCGCACCCATCAAAATAAAACTATCCATCCCTCGGTTATTACGACTGTGCGGTAGCAACCACAATATTTGTATTTTATATTCCCCCCGGTTGGTCTCTTTACTTTCCATTGATTGCTCAATATTTGTATTTTATATTCCCCTCGGTTTGTGTCTCCCGAAAGCGGGGTTGTTTGTTTATTGTGCGCTGAACGCACTCGCGACGTTTTGTTTTGTACCTCATCGTGTGGTGGCGCGAGAGTAAGAAGAATGATAATGAGCGAGATCAATGTGCACCGAGTGTGTGAAAGAACACGTTATCGAGGAGTGTTTTTCCTTATATGCTTCTCGTTTACATAAATTTGCAACAGAGAAGGAACTATACTCTTCGAGAATATTCTGCGCGTCGCTATGTGGCGTACGATTTTTTATTTTATTTTGATAAGTCTTGTGGTAATTTAAAACAAAATAGTCTAGTTTTGAATTTTAAAAATATAGGTCGAGTTTCAAAATTTAAATAAAAAGAAAAAAAAGTCGAATTTTTGGTATTTCAACCATTTTGGATTTATTTGTGTAAAACAAAAATTTTTATTGTTGTTAAGTTTTTGGCATCCATTGCGGTTGCGTTATTGGGAGCCATATAAAATATGTAGTAATTTTTATAAGAATATACCATGATATCCAGTTTAAAATATATATATAAAATATAAACTTGAACTAGTACGATTTTTGTTTGTTGGGGGAGTTTCATCAAAACATTTACCGCCCGTAACAGTGAAAGTTAAAATTGAGATTCGGATTACATACGTTGCAGCCATTATATCAGACAAATTTAAAATCAAATCATCAGTGGGTGGACGTCACAACCCCAAAATGGGTGCAGTTAACTGCAAACGGCGAGGTAGTGCCGCCACATTTTTACGGGTATTGGTTTTCTATCGGTGCCGTCTTATAATAACGTGTGTCGCAAGTATTTATGGTGCCACGGTATTTTTGGAGGCTGCATTTTCAACGTTGATTTTTTTTTGGTTACTTTCGGTAAACTAACGCCCAACATTTATCTTCGGTTTAAGGCGAAGGACGCCGAACATCACCAACCGGCTATCCTGTTGTATTTATGGTATCGGGGAAAGGCCCCGCAGCGAACGGGTACCCAACCGGCTATTCTGTTGTACTTTTGGTATCGGGGAAAGGCCCAGCAACGACAACGGGTGGCCAACCGGCTATTCGTTTTTTTTTGGTTTACGGCGGGAAGTCGCCCAACGGTCCGGGTAACTGGAGTTACCTGTGGCAAGACGGCACCAAGGCCGCAACCCATTTATTTTGATAACGGCACCAAGGCCGCAACGTTGCAAATTGGTTTTTATAATATTTAAGGTACAATTTTGTTGTTTAATATTTTTTATATATTTTCAATTTTTGTATTTTAATCTTGATTTTGTAATCGAGCGCCACATAGCGGGTGCATATTGCGCAATCGGTGAACATTGGTCTCCCTCCAAATATTTTTTTCTCCTCCATTTTCTATTGATGATTTTGTTGTTGTGATTTTTTTGGGTATTATTTAAAATGATTTGCTAATTTTATTCGGTTTTGGTGTGAAGAGGGGGGAATTCCCATCCTGTGTCGGCGTAGAGTTGGCGGTTCCTTGGTGCCCGCATCCGGGTTCGAGACCGGTGTTTATCACCGTTTGAGTTCGGACAGATGCGCGCACCAAGGCACCTCGCTTCCGTTATAATTTTTTTATTTTTTTTCATTATTGGTTCGTTCCTCAGATTCCGGCCGACAAATTTCGGCGGAACATCCGGCTTTTATATTTGCGTTTTTTCTTTTTTATTTCAAAATCTCTGTTTAAACACGGTGTAAGCCAGGAGCCACGCAAGCCTCAAACCCAACGACCCCTAGCACTTCTCTCTGAGAATGTAGCCGAAAAAAATCACCGCGGAGGCCTCTGCGTGCACTTAGTGATATCTGCAGGTTGGCAGTAGCCAGCCTGTACCACGGTTAGAGCTCAAGGCGCCATGGACCTAGTGGACATTAGAATTTACTGTTGGTCAGATTCGACCATCACCTTGGTTTGGACTCTTGGGGATTCACGTAAACCCAAAACGTTTGTAGCCAACTGAATGAGAAGCATTTTGCCCGAAACCACATGGAGGAACGCGAAATCTTCTGAAAATCCAGCAGATTTGGCTACTAGGAATACTACGCCATTAACCCTAGCCAATAATAATTTGTGGTGGAGTGAACCAGAATTCTTGCAACTCGAAACAACGTATGATAATAATTTTGATGTATTGGAGGAGAATTACAACCAGAAGAATTAAAAGATAAGACGGTATCAGTTAATTTGGTTACACCAATAATGACAACGCGTTTAACAAATTATTCAAACGGCATTCAAGCTTTGATAAAATAAAGCGAATTGTAGCGCATACTGTCATCGGTTCATTCAGCATAAATCGCACCAGGACCGTTACAACGAAACGCTATATAGTCACGGACTTCAATATGCAGAATGGGCAATAGTCAAAGTAATACAGCACCAAGACTTTAATTGCGCAAAATCGAGTGTTTAAGAGTCTCAAACACTTTGAAATAGTGAGTTCACAAACAACCGAGGCCTTCATTGCAGCATACAAACGGTTCGTTTCAAGAAGAGGGTTTTGCACAAACATCTACTCCGATAACGGAAATAACTTCGTAGGGGCTGATACGGTATTAAAAAAGAACTACAATAACGTCATAACAACACTACCAAATGACATAGCGACTATGTTGGCGATGGATGGAACCACTTGGCATTTCATCCCACCTCACACTCCCACTTTGGGGGCATTTGGGAAGCAGGCGTCATATCAATGAAGTTTCACATCAAGTGACTCTCCTAGTCATCACTGACCTTCAAGGAATTATATACTTTCACGGCCCAAATTGAAGCATGTCTCAATTCTCGACCGTTGAACACCACTGACAATAATCATGAAGATTTAACAGCGTTAACACCAGGGCACTTCTTAATTTGAGATTCTCTTAAGGCATCACCTTGCGGAGACATTGAGTTTTTAGGTCTAAAGGCAAGGTGGCATTTGGTTGGGAAAATGGTAAAAAGCTTCTGGAAACGTTATTTATTGAATATATTCATCAACTTCAAATCAGAACTAAATGGCAAACAAGGCAGCCGAATTTGCTGACCAGCGACCTAGTATTATTGAAAGACGAACAATTCCCCGCCACACGCTAGAAGTTGGGACGAGTGTTCGACACCTTTACCGGGAGGGACGGCCAGGTTCGAGTAGCAACCATAAAATGTGCCGACGCACTGTACACGAGGCCCATTGTGAAATTGTGCAAATTACCCGTTGAGGATGAATCTCGAGAATATATTTCGAAGAGTTAGGCAGGCTTGCAATAACAGCAATGAAATGGAAATTAATAATCCATTATAATTTAAGCACCGTTTGGGAGGAATTAAACAACTTCAAAATTCCCCACTCGGAATTGGACACTGAAGAGTAGAAAGCACAATTTGAGAAAGCCAGCAACAAGGAAAACCATCTCTTAGCGTTCATTAAAAACCAAACGACAGTAATCGATTACATCATCAAATTGGTGAAACATAATTCCTAGCTCACAGCTACACCAATAAATAATTTAATGAAGGAACAACAACATCTTCGTTTAGAGATGCATCAACTACAAGAGTATCGCACCTACCTAGTACTGCTAGTCCATATTGACGCCTGGTCAATTAGAAGAAGAATTACAAGTAATTCGTTCACATGTGGCAACCTCCGTTACGATTCCAGGACATGACAATCACGATCTTCAGCATCTATACCAAAGCATGACTATACGGGGGCGGGTCACTCATAATAACATAATAATAGAGATCACCCTTCCATTGTCGTTCGCATGGGACTACACGTTGTTGGCCGTCATTGCTGTCCCGGGCCATTAATCACAGGAGTTCATAATCTCAGATAGTCACATCAACTCACTATTATTGCAATGGACTATCAACGTGAACATTTCGCGTTATTATCCGAAGAGGATGTCAGGCAGTAGGTGTCAAATTTTCCAGCCTATGCAATTTCTATGCGAAGTTTCACGGGGCAATGCACCACAACATTAGCAATCCTGCTCGCAAGGCAACCAATATTATACAGCGTGCTAAAAATATAAGAAAATTTACTACTTATATCGAAAACAGAACAAAAGACAGTAATACCGAAGTTCTATTGATAACTTTAAATACGACCAACTTGGGGAATCAGCTATAATTCTCAAATAATAATCACGGAAATCTCAACTAGGAACAGACGCTGCGCATAAGAATATTACGCCATTACAATTTTATTGAGAGTTAGGTAATACTGCTTTAAGTTGAAACAATTGTCCGGATTGGTCTCGAGTTCTGAGCATGGCGATGAAAATTATTGCATATATATATTTTCAAACTGGCCTCTAATTCTGTCTCATCCGTAATGTACCTGGTTCATATTTAATTACCTCACCATATTTTAAGAAGACATATATCACATTACCTGCTACTGCTACAGAATCATTATGTTCAAAACAATTTTTCTGTGAATGTTTTGACTTTTAACTACACTGTTAAATTAATTTATGCATGAAAAAAATACTTGTCAGTTCAGTGAACAAAATATTTACAGTTCAATTCAATTTCATATTTTTCTTAGTTTGATCAAATGTAGATGCTAGTAAAATATTATTTTACCATTTTTATAGAGATAACCCTTTTAATTTTTTTATGTTATGAGACTATATGTGTAGAAAAAATTTGTATAAGTCAGCAACTTACCAAATCGATCACAATTTTCTTGACTTAAATACTGACTAAACTAATTTTTTTTTTAGTTCATGCCATCTGTTTTGGGGTCGAAGCACAAAGTTAGCCGAAAGTTGCCAGCCGAAAATAAAAAAAATAAAAAAATGATAATGCAGATTGTGTCTTTGGTTGAAAGCCGAAAAGAAAAATTCAACAATGTTCATCAATATATTTCAGCCGAAAGTTACCAGCCGATATTTAAGAAAAATTATTTTTTACTTCATTTTATTTACTTCTTTAAGATGATTTTAAAATAAAAATTTTAGTTTATGATATGTTATGTCTACTCCAGCCCAAATGTGAAGAAATTTTGATGGGTATGCGGGAGTGTAATTTGACAATATTTCCAGAGTTCAATTCCATTGAATGGTCGGCGCTTTTGTTTGCCCTTCAATCGCATTGATGCCACTATGGCCGTTTGATAGCCCCTAGCGTCTGTTAAACACAGTCCAATTTTGAAGAAATTCTGATGGGGATACAGGGGTGTAATTAAAAAAAAAACATCGTTAAATTTTTGAAAAATTCATTGAATGGCCGGCGCTTTAGTTTAACCTTAATTCGCGTTGATGCCACTATGACCATTTGATAGGGCTTAAAAACAGTCAAATTTTAAAGAGATTCTGATAGGGATACGGAAGTGTAATTTGACAATATTTACATAGTTCAATTTCTGAAAAATTCATTAAATGACGCGGCGCTCTTATTTAGCAAAAAAATTCGCATTGATGCCACTATGCCCATTTGACAGACCCCAGTGCCTGCTAACAACAGTCCAATTTTGAAGAAATTCTGATGAGGATATGGGGATGTAATTTGAAATAAAAAATTCCATCGTTCAATTTCTGAAAAAAACATTGAATTTTGGGTTAAACAAAAAACCTGAATTTCGCTAATTCAATAGGTCTCCACAGTCAGTTAGACCGAAGTTGACCAGCATGATGGCCTATCAAGTTACCATAGTGGCATCAATGACAAGGCATGCTAACCTAGAACGACAGGCCATTCAATGCATTTTCGATATATAGAATTAGCGAAATTTTGATAAAATACACCTCTGTATCCCCTTCAGAATTTCTACAAAATTAGGCCGAAGTTGACCAACAATTATAACATAACAAATGGCCATAGTGGCATCCCCACCATACTTTATGTTCATTTGAAGCAAGGTTAACAATATTGCGTTTCAAATTATAATTGATTGATCTAAACATTTGTATTTCTCAAGTTTAAATAGAATTAGGTTTTACAACAACCTTCGCATACTAAAACATTCAAATTGATTTCTGTTGATATGTTGTTGAAATTATTTTTCGGCTGATAAATTTCGGCTCAAGAATGTTGATGGTGACGTATTTATATAATTTCGGCTGAGAAGCGAAGACACTATCTGCATTATCGATTTTTTGATCTTTCGGCTGAAAACTTTCGGCTAACTTTAATAGTATTATTAGATGGCGGAAAACACAATACACCAAAAATTTTATTCTGCTTCGCAAATTTAATTTGAGGTTGCTGAATTTTTATTGATAGTGGATAATTAACAAATTAAAAAATAGAAAATATTAGGAATGATATGAGGCACACAGTTTAAGTTAGTTGGAAATATATTTTGAGGGAATAATAATTTGCATTAACTAATGTCAAGAAAAAGTTCAAAATATGCTCCAAGTAGTGGTCGACGTTATCTAGAAGTAGTCGATATGGTCTACGAGTTGTCGGCGTATTCGACGACTTGTCTACATTATCGACGAGTTGTCTACGCGATCACGTAGAAGTTGGTAGATGACGCGTAAACGCGAAACTCTGTTCAGCGCACCTAGAATACTATTGGCCTCGTTGCTTTAAAAATTTAGCTGTATGAATTTAATTTATGTTGACCATTCTTATCTTTGACTATAGATATATAAATTATCATAATGTTTTTTTTCGTGGAATGGCGAAAACCCAACAAATTCTACAATAATATCAATTAAAAGATACGTTACGGCGCTACTGTAAAAGTTAATATATTATTTTATTATTAAATTATGCATTCAAACCTCTAAATCACGAAAACTTTTTACGAACATCACTGCCAACTATAGTTCTGAATAGAAACTGTAGACATAAATTTGATGGATGGGCAGTACAGCCTTGTAGCATTGAATTAATGTACTCGTATTAAATTTAAACAGATAAAAATTATCAACCAAAATATGAATATTTATTTAAATGCAAGGCCTCGAACTATTAAAATTTTAATTCCTTCTTAATGGTAGTGTAACTACACTAAACATTTAAATATTACATTTAGGTACATAAATTACAAATAAAGAAACCCCCTACTAAAATCATAACAGGAAAAAACTGAAACAAAATGTACAAACATTTTGACAGCTTGAACCAGAAATTTCCTTAGTTTTTTTTTGTGATAAATGAGTGCGTTTTATGACAAAATGTGATAAAAAAATATCGTGATATTTTTTATTAATTTTGCCCGACTGAACAATGGTTGTAAAAATATTTTAATAGTAAATAATGTAATAAATATACCAACGTAATGACATCTATGGTGAATTCTTATAATTGTGTATAGAC
Source organism: Nephrotoma flavescens (assembly GCA_932526605.1). Classification (NCBI taxonomy): domain Eukaryota; kingdom Metazoa; phylum Arthropoda; class Insecta; order Diptera; family Tipulidae; genus Nephrotoma; species Nephrotoma flavescens. The sequence goes on along the minus strand of OW052222.1, from coordinate 165,879,005 downwards.
TTAAATAAGATGGCGCCATATTTTTATTTAATTGTCTTATTTACGTGAAATTAATAATATTATTTACATGTAAATAGTGTTGTACATAATTTATTTTCACAACAGCGATTAAAATTTTCATCGTCCAACTACTGATATTTAGGTACGTTACGCACTGTAAACAACCAATATTGTGCTATGGATGTATTTTTAGGTAAAAAGAACTGATTGAAATGTAAAGTAAATTCCATTTCGTATTTTTAAATATGCATTTAAAAAAATATTAACTGTTATTGTAAGTCAATGTTTTATTTTGTGAAATATTATTATTCAATTCAATACAAAGAGTTTAAAAATAAACAAATTTTGAGCCAGCAATACGATGAGAATGAGGAGCATATAAGACACGGTCAGAAGGTCAGGTTTTTTGAATTTAAGAATAACGCAATCATTAACACAAGAGTTGGAGTAGCGAATTCAAGATAAAATTGTATTTGAGGCAGAAAGTAAATAACTATAACAGCACATCCAGAAGATAATGTCATGTCTTGGAATCCTTGTTGAAATTATTGTTTCATACGTGGATAGAGAAATTCATAAATTATATGAACAAAACTTAGATGTTATGAAAATGGCGACATTAGATAATTTGTTTTGCTCTCTGAAAACACAGCTGTTGTCAAAAACACTTAATAATTAATTATTGTAAGATTCCTGCAAATAAATTTTTATTTTATATTTTTCCATTATTTTTGGTGCACTTTTATCCCTTTTGTGATTTACTAACACAATTGTGCGAGTACGGCAAAAGTATCATGTCAAAAATTTATTTTTGTATGTATTTTGAACCAACTTACACATTTGCGCATTCCTCTCAAACTTATTTCGTGCGAAAAAAACACTATAACTATACATACAATTGTGTTGGTTGTACTTCAAATCAAGCGAAATTTTTTATCAAAAACGCCATTACATACTATGATTTTTTTACTCACACATTTGTGTGGTTTGGACTTTAATTGAGCCATTTTTTTATTTTTTTTGGTTGAAAAAGGGTTATCACGACATTTAATTTCAAATTTAAATAAAAAGTGAGAATATCTTTTTCTTTAAGTGACAATTTTTGATAAAAATTGAAATTTGAAATTAAAACAATAAAAATTGACTATCAACATTTTATGAACGAATATCTAACCTTATGCCACATGGTACCAGATCTACGTAGTCGTAAAGGAGACAAGCAAATATTAGCAAATTGTCAGCCTGATATTTTTTCGATTAGATTCAGATCGCAAGGGCATGCATATGTACACACAACTATGGGATTACTTCAGCAACTTACCTAGTTATATACACATTACAGAAGCTGCCACTTTTACAAAGGCAACAGAAGTATAAAGACGGAACTTTTATGTTAGTGTTGTCTTGACTGGTGGACATTTGTCAAAGAAAATAATCGCCTTACTAATTACTATTCGGAATAACAAATTTTTCGAAATTTGGAGCATTTTTGAGAAAATGATGCACAAATCCGGAAGAGGTATTAGAAAATCAAGAAGTGGTCAAATTTGAATTACGGGTAAATTGAGATGTGAGTACAGTAGGAATCTACTGGGATCATCAAAAGATATGTATCTTCTACGCAAAATGTTCTCACAAAAATGTAAGGAAAACATGATCTACTAGGTTAGATAGCTCCAATAACTATAACTACAAAATTATTCATGGGTGGCATAGAATTTAATATGGGAATTTCGTTTAATCTCGAAATTGTATTCTAGCCTAGAAAATGAATTCAAATTTTAAATAATAAAATCAATCTCGTTGTTGTTCCGAAATTACTAAAAAAATTTTTTTACATAAAATCGACCGGAGGTGTCACAACACATCAACACCCCTATTCCCCTAGTCGCATCACTTCAAGTGACGTAACTACTCATTTTCCTGGTTACTAGATTATTAAATCGAAACTTACAACATAATTGTTCAATAAAGTCGTTCTGGCTGTTTTTTAGTATGTATGTTTGCTGCTTTATAAATATTTCCTTGCTACTCCAACTCGCAACTAGATTAAACAACAATTTCTATCACTTGAAACGTGACAAATAAATAACAAAAATTTCAAACTAATGCAGCCAACTAAGATTTAAAAAAATTTCATTGTGAGTTTTGCACAAAATTATTTAGTAAATTTTGATTTTAAAATCTAGTAACCAGGAAGATCCATAATGACGTCGCATGAAGTGATACGTGTAAGGGAATTGAGTATTTAGTAGCTGTATAGTTTTAATTTGAGAACGATTAGTTTGGTATCAAGTGTGGTATCGAAATATGACAGAATGGAAACAATTATGGAATACCAATAAATGTATGGCCATTTCCTGATTTCTGTTATTTCACGTGTTCGCGTCAATACATCAAAAGTTAATTTATTTGGAGCCACAGCTCGAGCTCGAAAGATTTATTGTAAGCTTGTCATTTTTGGAGCTGGACACTTACATTAAAAAGAAGAAAAATATTCAGATGTCCGGCAAACTAATAGTTGGCAACACCAAACAAGAGTGCGTTCACAAACTCTACCCTGTTACGAAAAAAGGTTGATAATTTACATAAAAAACTGATTAAAAAGATTTTATGTAGATTAAAAAACAGCATTTCGTCCTAGTCGCAAAAATCAGATTCCCACAAAACAGGTAATTTTATATAAAAAATTATTCTAAATTGTTCGCTAATATAGACTCTGAAAAAAATTGTATTAAAATATGTAGGTTTAAATCAAATCAAACCATCTGAAATTGACTCAAATCGTTCCAAATCGTTTTAAATTGGAAGGAGCTATTAATCTTAATAAATTATTTAACTGTAAATTATTTCCAACTGGCCTTATTGTGAGTTGTATGTAACCCCAAGGATCCGTAAACTATTGCACATTAATGATGCTGCAATGTGGTACAATGAAGCAGCTGTCTGAAATATATACCTGCAAATATAAAAAGAAAATATTTGTAAATGAATAATGTAGATGTAATAATAAACTTCACACCTTATACGAATGAGCGGCGCTATGCCCAAAATTGGGGTGTGTAGTTCATGAAATTTTCGTTAATAAACAAACAAATAAATGGTGGTAGATCGTATTAAATTGTAATCAAATCATCTAAACTCCATTTCTTTCCAAATATGTAGTCTCGTTTAAGTTCATATCAAATAGTAATGAAATCGTTTCAAATCCAACTAGGTTATATCAATTCATCTAAAGGAGCTCCAAATCTTCCCAAATGATTCCAAATCAAACCAAATCGTCTCAAATGGTGTGAACCGGTGTGAAGTTTTTAACATTTATCAAAAGTGTAGCTACACAAATTAACAAATAACAAAAGAGTAGTTACACAAAAAAATAAAAAGTGTAGCTATACATACAAAAAATACGGCAGGGTTGATTTTTCAATTTTTTTTATTAAAAACCAGTTTCTACAAATAAATAAAAACGATTACACAAATAAACCACACTCGGGGAATTTTTTTTATCGAATTTACAAGAAAATAAAAATTTGAAAAGTGTATGTACAGTCTTGTAGATGTTCGATGGTCATTAACACATAATTCTAGAGATGACTACGCAAATCTGGTTATACCGGCATTTTGGGGATACTTTTGTGAATTTTTAATGATATGCGGTACACTGATGCGGCCCTCGGGGAATTTTTCATCGAATTTACAAAAAAATAAAAATATGAAAAGTGTACGCACAGTCTTGTAGATGTTCGATGGCCATTAACACATAATTTTAGATATGACTACGCAAATCTGATTATACCGGCATTTTGGGGATACTTTTGTGAATTTTTAATGATATGCGGTACACTGATGCGGCCCCCGCGGTATTTTTCATCAAATTTACAAGACAATAAAAATATGAAAAGTGTATGTACAGTCTTGTAGATGTTCGATGGCCATTAACACATAATTCTAGAGATGACTACGCAAATCTGGTTATACCGGCGTTTTGGGGATACTTTTGTGAATTTTTAATGATATGCGGTACACTGATGCGGCCCTCGGGGAATTTTTCATCGAATTTACAAAAAAATAAAAATATGAAAAGTGTACGCACAGTCTTGAACATGTTCGATGGCCATTAACACATAATTATAGAGATGACTACGCAAATCTGGTTATACCGGCATTTTGGGGATACTTTTGTGAATTTTTAATGATATGCGGTACACTGATGCGGCCCTCGGGGAATTTTTCATCGAATTTACAAGAAAATAAAAATATGAAAAGTGTACGCACAGTCTTGTAGATGTTCGATGGCCATTAACACATAATTCTAGAGATGACTACGCAAATCTGGTTATACCGGCATTTTGGGGATACTTTTGTGAATTTTTATTGATATGGGATACATCGATGCGGCCCTCGGGGAATTTTTCATCAAATTTACAAGACAGACATTTACAAGATAGACTTACCAGGTGAAAACTTGACCAGGGCTGATAATCTAACAATGAAAACATATGTTTAATTTGGCGAAAAAAATTGGCAATGTGAACAAACCAGCATGCAAATTTCGCGTGAAATTACGAATTTGAAACGTGAAAACTCAATTCAATCTGATTTTTCTCATTTTGATTATAAGGACGAGTTAAATCCTGATTTATTATTCAATTATGCAACGGAAGATTAACTCAGAGCAGTTGCACCTACACAAACCACCATGTTGATGCGGGAAAAGAAACACATTCTGACAAGAAAGATTTTGCATCAGACGACCCGTACTACTCAACAAAGTTTTTGGTAGTAAATACCATTATAATTTCGGAGTCGTTTTCTGATCTTAATCGAGAAAAATTTCGCAATAAAATTAATATGGAAAGCCCTTGTATTATGACCTTCCAAACTATGGGATTTATGTATAAAAAAAATCCTAAAAATATTACGGTTTACGCATATTGCAGATTAGTTCCAGAAAGAAAATATAAATTTATTGTTAAACCAAACTTATGCATTGAAATATTTGCAAACGGAAAAGCTTGTACGAGTCATGAAAGTGATCTGAAAGTGTATCGCCAATTTGGATGGAAAATTAACGCTTCCATTTTCCCGACTTCGCTCATTTTAAGCGTGATCCGTTTTGACAAAAAATGTTTTCTAAAATTATAAATACTTCCGCCAAAATTACTGAAACCGTTGGTTGTGGCATTCCAACAAAACAATCTTGACCTACACCAGTCTGATACCCGTCTTAATCGTAAAGTAGCCACCAATTTGAATTCTGGAGTTATATAGAAGATGACTTTACTACTTTTGCAAAATTGCTTTTAAGGTCTTTTAGAACATAATATCTAAAAGCAGCTTTATTCAGCCAAAACTTTTTTTATAAATCTAGAAAAAATTAACATTTTAAAAGAAATCAAAATCACAAATTTGGAAATATTTTTACTTTTTACGGATCTTCATCGTTGAAATGTAAGAAAAGGCTTATTGTATATTTTAGAATAAACCAATTTTTCAATTATATAATTTTGGCAGCTAGTGAGATTGCAGTTTCATCGCGAACCGAAATTGCAATTTTCCGTCGAATTCAATAATGAAAACAATTTTAAATACGAATCGAATGCGGATCGAGTGTGCTCCCGCCGCAATAAATCCGGCTAGTTCTATAATCTGGGCCAATATTGGGACGATTTAAGTTGGCGAATAATTTTATAAATTTTGAAATTAGCCATCAAATTAAAAATAAATTTAGTAGAGCCAAAACGGGTAATATTTACAATTGAGAAAAATCAGATTAAAGCTGCAGGACCAAATATTAAGCTGGTGTCTGAGTTTGGCACACATTACTACCTCTACGATGTGGAAAACATGCACATTACGAAACATTTAAATTCCATCCCATCCGATTATAACGATATTCGGCAATAACGACGGTCTTTTTCTGTCCTCTCGCGGTCGCTTAAGTGTACCTCGTATTGGAACAAACAGCAAATAAGCCATAATCTACATTGTCTACATATTCTACCAATTCTCGATATTGTCTACGCTATGTTCGACATCATCATGTAAACAATTTCAGAATACGCGTAGGCGGACAACACTGACAATCGCACAAAGGCGTTTACGTATAAGTTTTAAAACCAGCTTTTTAAAATACTCAATTTGAATGGACTAAGCAAAGGTAACAAATATGGAATAATCTTGCTTTGTTGTACCTTACGTATTGTTTTTTTCTGGCCTACTAAGGAAATAAGTTTAGTGTAAATATTTTCGAAACAAAGTGAAATACACTTGGGTGCAAAAAATTCGCACAGTTGCATTTTTTTTCTCTTTTTTTAATTTTCTCGCTAATCGAAATGTTTTTTTAGATGTGAAGATCATTTAGAGGTTGCCGCTCAAGCGGTTACACTAATTTATGTGGGGCGGAACCAAAGTGAAGTGGTTTAACTACTAAATTTGAGCCGATTCTCCGTTCGCCGAATGTGTCAGAGAGTGCAGGCTGTGTTTACATAGCAACGATGGGCGAGGAAGAGTGCACAGAAGATCAAGAGAGCGATTAGTACAATTTTGCTCTGAAGAAAGTGGCCGTACATGTTCTGGAGAAGCATGTCACTGGAGGCGGCGAAGAACAGATCATGTATTCATATCAGGAGCGAATTCTTCCCGTCGATCTACGTCACACCTTTTTCCGAGTTTATTAGTGAACCTTTTCTGTTCATGCAGAGTGAGACAGCATGCGGTTGGTATAGTATATCAGTATTCAGTACCTTCAAGAAGTGGATGTTCCTGTTATGGAGAGGCCAGCTCAAAGCCCGGACCTCAATCCCATCGAACATGGGAGACGATACCTCAAGATTTGGTGAAAACTTTGGTGAAATCAATGAAACATCGAATGGAATCTTTCATTCGGGCCAGGGGAGGGAATATTTCTTATTAATAAAAATGATTTTGCTGATTGCCATGTTTAATTCGATTTTTACCAATAAGTTTCATGCTGACAAATTCATAAAAAACGTTTACTTCATCAGATGTTGGCCCCCCAAAAATCACTTTGTTGGCACGGTATAAGTACAAAAAAGGTACCACTGGATAGGTGTTAAAATGGACTTTAAATCTGCGTTCAAGAAAATTAAACAAACGTTGGATTTTTTAAAATTTTTGAAATTTTGTTGAAAATTGATCAAAGTGTATTAAACCTTTCCTCATATATCTTTATATAGCAGGCTTTGATTCAAAAATGTTTACACCAAAATTATTGTATCAGTCAGTAGTCAGTTAAAACAATTCAGACAAAAATGTTATGAAAATATTTTTCAAAATTCTGCTTTCCCAAAGCATTCATCGACAACTTCAATTATATCTATAGCAGATATAGAATCGTTGCTTCTCTTCTCACGCTCCCACACATACTTTAGCGAATTTAGTAAAACTCAACATAACTCACAAAATTATATTTAAAACTATAAATATAGATTTTAACATAAAAACATCTTCTTGTTAATATTCAGCCACATTAACCATATACCATGCCATTTTTAATGGCATTGGGAACTAAAACAATAAAATTTTATTAACTATTGAAAATATATTAAAATTTCTTACAGTTCTCCATACATAATCTTATAATTTATGTATATGTAATTTATATAAACATAGATTAAAAAAATCTTAAAAACTCAAAGACTCGTCTTAGTAATTTCTTAATATATCCATACATACGAGTACTTCTAGCATATATTTTATGTACGTACTAAAAAAAAATCCTTTTCTATTGGAACAAAAAAAAAATAAATTCTTAAGTTTCACACTATAAATTAATCTAAAAATATAAGAAAAACCACTTAAGAAGTTAAAATAAACGACAGAACGAAAAATAAAAGTTTCAAGTACTCTCTATATACACACACACTCATATACACATAGTTTAAAGGGTTGAGATTTATTTTTTGCTTTTCATCTTAAATATACAACATTCATCTTAAATTACAAATGATTATTCATATTTCCGATTATTAATGTTATTATTTTACTTAAAAATATCGCATATCCCCCGCGTGATATTATTTTCTTTTATTATGCTTCTTACATTATTGTTGTTGTTGTTGTGGATGTATTATTTTCTTTGTTTGCGCTATTTACACTCTGTGTGTACGATATAATGTGTACGTACACTGAAAGTGAAATGGGAAATTTTTTTGTTTTAAGGTTCGCGGAAATTTTTGCGGCGAAATTAGAATTTGTAGCAAATCATCGTTCTATATGGAAGATGATTTTTTTGAGATGGAGGTGTAGCTACACAGTAGCTGTTTATTTTAAAAGTGTACGTATATAGCTATATAGAATTTTATTAGTGTTATTTCTGTTATGTTCGTGATTTACATTTTATGGTTTAAAGATGTATTTTTTTTATTATTAAAAGACGTTCTTATCATGACTCGACTCCATGTTTGATTTGCTTGCCTAAATTTAATTATATAATTATCGTAAGTGTAGAGTTAATGAGATATTTAAAAAACATTCACATAATTTAGTGTATTCTAAACAATGCTACACTTGTATGCAAATTCAATAAGAATCAGTCGCCCGGATTGTTGAATTACATGATGGCCTATCAAAGCGTTAGATTCTTATATGAAGAATCATTTTGTTTAATGTTGACTATAGGAACAGGGCAGCTTACAAAATGTTTCTTGACTATGTCGTCTGGCCTTGCCATCAGCCATCACAGTTACAATTAGATATGATGCTGTATAAGATAGAAGAAATTTGACAGCAGAAAATAAGAGATTACGCTACTCGCCGCAAGTGGCAGCACTATTTTGTTATGTAACCGGACCGACAGCGAAGACGATTTTGACCAACATGATGTTGAGGAATGTGAAATTTTAAATACCGAAGACCTTGTTACAAGAAGCGCCGTTGAAGAAGATAGAGAGATTGAAGCTGGTCAAGAAGCGGGATTTGACATAGAAAATTTACCGATTTTCATCGACGACATTGAAATTGGAGATATATAGCGTAGAAATTTTAAAGCGTTACACAACCTAAAAGAAAAATATAAAATTTTTAGATGGAAAAAATAGAATTTCAAATTTGACGAAGATGAAACAAAATTCAACGGAAAACTAAACTTGCCAGCATGCATTGCAAAGTTATCAACGCCACTAAGTTACTTCAACTACTTTTTTTCTGATGATTTGGTTGAAAAAATAGTTACCAAACCTACCCTATACTCCACTGAGACATTTCCTGAAAAGCCCGTAGCCTTTTCAAATCATCATATAATGAAGTATCTCGGAATATGCATTTTCATGCTCCACATATACGTCGCTATTGGAACCCGATTGTTGGTTACAACATTATCATAAAAACAATGACAGTCAACGAATTTAAAAAGATTCGTAGATTTCTACATTTCAATTCAAATAGTAGCATGCTACAAAGAACGGATCCAAACCATGACAGACTGCATAAGATCAGACCAGTATTAAATCATTTGGTGAAAAAGTTTATATCGATTCCGCGAGAAGAATGCCTATCGTTGGATATAAATTTTAAATTATACGTTCTAAATGGACTTTCGGGATTCATATATAATTTGGAAAGTTATACTGAAAAAGAGATAACCGAAACTGTTTTACCAGATGAGCCTTTTTTGGGAACCTGCACCAACGTTTTAATGAGACTGATACGCCAAGTGGCGCAAAACGTTGGCCATAAAATATATTATGATAATTTTTACATAACTGTTCCAGTGTTTGTTGAATTGGCAAAAAAGAGATATAATTTGTGGGCTATATTAGAAGAAATAGGATTACTAATTGCAAATTACCCACTGACAAGGATTTGAAACGGGAACCTCGTGGTAAATCCTTCGAGTTGTTTACTAATATCGAAAATGTATGAACATATGTATGTTAGGTTGAAAAGACAACAAACTAGTCACTTTGTTGTCAACATTTGCAAGCAAGGAACCAGCTGAGACAGTAAAAAGGTTTGACAAACGAAAAAGACAAACCATACAAATCGACTGTCCAAATGTTATAAAGCAATACAATAAGCACATGGGTGGTGTTGATCTCACCGATAGCCTAATTGAAGATATAGGAAAAAAATGAAATCGCGTAAGTGGTACATTCGCATTATCTACCATTTGATATACATCATGTCTGGACACCAATTTTCCGAGGAAACTATCTGCATCCAACAACAGGGCCAATTCGAAAAAACTTTATGGGTTACAATTTTCACTGGACTTTTTTAATTTTCTGCGGCCATATAAGGTATTTTTCGTTTCTGGCCGATCTCTTAGAAACTTCCACTAGTAACCAATACTTTCGGTGGTTTCAGCAAAGTTTCACTCAGTTGCTATAATTGATCAATTTTGCAATTTTAGAATAGTTTTGTAAAATTGAATATCCTCAGCTAATGTCATATACAGCTAAAGGGGTACCGAATTAAAAAAGTTTGAATTAAAAAAGTTCTTTAAAAATGAATTAAAAAAGTTGATTTTTGTATGAACATCTGCTACTTATTTTAATTCATATTTTTAACTTAAAATTATGAATTAAAAAAAGCGATTTAGAAAAATGAGAAAACTCAAAAATGAATTGAGCAAAGGCTTACACTATTTCATTTTTAAAACACCTACCTTAATTCATTTTAAAATGAATTAAAAAAAGGCACATTTTATTTCATTTTATAAATTAAAAAATCTTAATTCGACTTTTAACAAATATTCAGAAATGTGCATTATTTTGGGCTAAAGTTTACTTTACGTATACATCGGGAAAATCAGGTAAGGAGTATAAATTTTTAAATGCAGAATTGTTTATCAACAGCTTTTAGGAGGGGGAAGCTAAATTTTTCCGGAAAATTGTCCCATTTTCCGTGAAAATTTTCACTTTAAAAAAAAATTTTGTATTATTCTATTCAAAATTCGTACAAATGTGTAATCTTTATAAAAATTTGGATATTAGGATTGTATGTTAACAGTTTTTCAACAGTACAAATAATTTTTCCGGGAAAATTTTTCAATTTTTCCAGGAGAATTTTGAAATTTTTTCATTTTTTTTTACTTAGTTTGACACTTAAAGAATTGTACAAATTGTGGAAAAGAGGGGGCTTGGGGTGGGGGGGCAGCCCCCATCCTCCAAGGTATTAACGAATTAAAATTACATTAAAAAAATTTATATTTACGAAAGTTGAGTCTTTTAACATTTGTGGCACTATCAGAAGAAGCGATAAGAGGGAGAGAAACTCTTTGATCTGTGTCTGCAAGGTTGACGAAGCAATTATTATTAATAAAAATAAAAAATAATATTGAAAAAACAAAAAAAGTAAAAATTTTTCCGGAAAATCAAAAAATTTTCCGGAAAAATGTAGCATCCCTTCCCCCTAAAAACTGATAGTAAACAATCCTTCATTTAAAAATGTCCAAAATTTATATTCCTTACCTGATTTTTCCGATGTATGTATACGTAAAGTAAAATTACGCCGTATTTTGCATTGCCAAATTTGTACGTGCAAAATTCAAATTTATATTCCAAAAAATTTTCATTAATGAAAATAGCATTTTTTTCTTTTTATAAAGAGGCTTATATTATTTCATTTTATAAACACTTATGTTAATTCATTTTAAAACTGAATTAAAAAATGCCTTTTTAAATTCATTTTATCGAACTTTTTTATTTCTTTTTCAACTCTGATTTTAATTCATTTTTAAAATGAATTAAAAACACTTATTTTAATTCAGAAAAAAAACTTTTTTAATTCAAACTTTTTTAATTCATGTAGCCACAGCTAAACATAGACTGAATGCCCTTGCTTTTTTCTTTGGAAATTACTCCAGGAGTATTAGGCATTACCACCAAAGGAAGTTCATTTACGATTGTACTTGGTCTTCGGTTGGCATCGATTATCAATCGTATGATTTTATATAATTCAGATTCTTAATAGCATTTTTTACATTTAACTGAACATAAATCGTGCGTTGTGAATAATAATTCAGTAACTGCTGAAAGTTTTACGGAGCTAAGTTTAGTCCTAGTCCTGCCTTGTTATAATTGAAAAAATCTGTTGGATGCATCTGCATTAGTTCTAAGTGGTCATTATCATAGTACATGGCAGTTAAATGTTGCAAGAGAGATGAAACACGGTAATCTTGTTATGGGTGGATGTGATATTCAATGTTCAAAAATCCGATATATTAAAATTGACAAGCGGAAGTAAGGACATAAATTATATACGTAATTAATGACGCGAAAATTCGAATAAGCTGGATATTAACGCATGTCTTCGAAATCACCTGAAGAGCAGAAATGTGAGGCATTGTTTCAATCAACCAAAATCCATGCATGAGATAAATGAGCATGAGTAACTTGGACATGTGCAGCGGATACCAAAGTTATCTTCCACGCAATGAAGTATCTAAAGCAAGTAGTACCACTACAAGGCTCACTTGGTTCAGCCACCGCTCAACGATGTATTGACAAGGTTTCGGTAAAATACTTTTGTGGTGTGTGGACGATTGTAAGTTTCACAATATTTTATGGCGATGTAGCATGTTGTTTACAAAAAGTTGGTAACCAATTACAATCAGTGAAGTCCAAAATGACTTGATGGCGAAGCAACCGCCACTGTGCAAGCTAAAACTTTAATAACGGAGATAAAAATGGATATTCCAAATTTTTAACAATCAACGACGAGATCGTATATTTTTTTAAAAATGATACAGAAGTTAACAACTGAACAAGCAATGCCCACTAAGCGACTCCTGCTATCGGACGCCAGCCACAACTTTCACTGCATCACATTGGCTGGATGTATAAAAGAGATGATTGGTGTCGGACAATCCTGCTGATACCGCTTCCCGCGGTATATCCATAAGGCGTATTTGATGAAGGGCAATTGGTTGGTTAAATGGCACGGAGCACTAAAAGGTTTTGTAATCAAAGGATATGTTTAAATAAGGAACGTTCGCAGAAAAAACAAGAACCATCAAGAGGAAATATATGTACGTATTCAGTAGAATCAAACAACTTCACAGAAAGTTTCATCAGCTGGTACTCCAGTTTTTTTTAAGATGAATAAAGTATTGGAAGTAGCAAGACGATTTATCTAGAATCTAAAATCAAACTGAAATCGAGAACAAAAGCAGAGAAGAGATGGAGGTGGTGAAACCATTAAAACACGACAAACTCCACACGTTTGATTGCCAAAGCAACCAATCATCATTTATTTCATAACAAGCATCGTAAGACGAAAATTTAGAGAAGTTTCGTGAAGAGAAGTAAAATACATCAAGTGTAATAAAAAAGGTCAGAACTGGACCTACATTTAATGGGAAATCTGCAAGTAGAAAGAGACTGCGGACCGTGAAAGCATTTGCTTGTACTTTTTTACAGATGAACATAAAAGTAGTATACAAATGGAAACAGCCTTCAAAATTGAAAGTTTCATGTTTGCTTTCACATCGAACACTACTTCCTGAACATAAAATAGAGTGAAAGTTCATTTCACCATCTGGAACATAACACATAGGTGGATTGTAGAGTATGATATCAAAGGGCCGAATGTCGAAGGGCCGAATTTAAAAGCGCCGAATGTGTTGAAGGCCCGAATGGGTCAAAGGGCTGAAGGTCGATTTTTTGGTTGTTTTTAGAAATACATATATATTTTTTTATTTTATTTAATTATTTTTTTTATTTTTTCTACCATATACCTATTTTCTGAAGACCGAATTATCAAAATCCTGACAACAAAATCCTGACTTTTAAAATCATGAAAGTCTCGATTTTCCCGACTTTAAAATCCCAAAAATTTTCAAAATATTCCATAAAACAACAAATTTAAAAAATTATATTTCTAAAAACAAAACAAAAAATTCGGCCCTTCGACATTCGACTCTTCAACATTCCGGCCCTTCGACACATTCAGCCCTTCGACATTCGACCCTTTGTACCCATTCCAATTAAAGGAAGAAAAATGCAAGCAAACAAATATCCATGGAGGCTATTATGAAATTTTTCGATTTCGATTTTTTTCTGTATCGAAAGAATTCGCCCCACCTTAAAAAAAAAAATCGAGACTATTATGAAAATAAGAAAAAATTGAAGCTATTTTTTCCGAATGCACTATACGATGACCATTTAGTAGACGAATTTTGCATTCGACCGTTCGAATTTTCCAAAGATGTTGATCATTTGTTTGTGTGAAAAATGTATTTAAAGTTATTTATAAAATGTTAAAGAAAATTATATGGTTAACTAAATCTGTATGGCGCGTGGACCGACAAATTTTTTTAGCAGATTGAGGGGTCATTTGCAAGATTTTATTCCATGGAACTAATGTTCTAAGTGCCACGGTAACTGAGATATGATATTTTTAAGTTTTTTTTCAATTACCAAAATATCTCGCCTTTAAATGGTCATTTAAAGTTGTGCCTTTACGACTATACAAATACTTTTTTGTTTGTATAGTCGTAAAGGCACAAAATAACTTTTATTGTATTCTTCAATGTGTTTTTATTCTAAATAAATCGTCATTTCAAAATTAAAACATTATGTCTTATGTACATTGGCGTCACATCATCTTCAGAATCTTCATCACTGAATCATTAATGATTTGTTGAAATGTTTCAAACAAATGAAAGAAAATATTTTTTTTATTTTAATTACCATTTTTAATTAATTTTAATAACACACTATAACGTAAAAACGAAATAACAAAATCACTGTCAAAACTCTTTTCTATTTTTCCAGACCTATCGAATTTTCTCGATATCGAAAAAATTGGAAATCGAAAAATTTCATAATAAAGGAAATTCGCGTTGAATCGAATTTTTTCGATATCGAAAAAAAAATCGAAATCGAAAAATTTCATAATAGTGCCCCCCTGGGTAAGCGGTCAATCAAATAAATTGCATAATAACCTCAATATTTAAGTGGAATGTAAAACAACCACAAATTAATTTAGTTAATGATTGGCAGAGGGCACCATAATGCTTTCAAGAGAATTGTTAATTAGAAAATAAGGTATTGTGAGTTTTCGTAAGTACCCAAAATTTTCCATTTTAAATTTGTTTTAGAAAAATTATGCTTTCAATTACGGTAGGTAGTGGAGAAATATCAAGCAAAATAAAATTTATGATTTTGACCGAAACCTCCGAAGTTCACCGGAATCGTCCGGCACATTGAAGAAAAACAGTTTTAAATCATTGTGCTGGTTGGAGAAACCAAGGCTTTATTTGATGAAATCATTTGGCAATGATCTGGATGGCCCCCTCTTACTTCATATGGTTCCGGCTGGTTCGATTCCTACTGCTAGAATTCCTGATGAAAAAATCAGGTAGTACACAGTAAGATATTGTACGACTTATGTCATAGTTGGGTTGGTTCTGACTGGCATGACGAATAATTTTCATAATCAACTTTTTTGCGCATAGTTTCGATTTCATTTTAGTCGTGAATGAGTGTGGATCATATAGATGGCAGCATAGTGAAATAAAATAAATGATTTTGTTTGGGGAACATTGTCTAGGTAATAAAAAAAATCAGTAATCAAATACAAATAATGTATTTTCTAATTTACTGTTAAAATGCCCCAAAAATATCGGTACTGCAGATTAAAGTATCACCCGAAACTTCGGTAATGCAGGTCAATGACGACGATTGATAAGATTAATTTTAAAAGTCAGCCAAAAAATATTGATAAAAGGCATCATTCCAATTCGATGAAAAACCCAAGACTCTGCTCAAAATGTATAGGTTTCGGCTGCTATTATCCGAAGAACTTCAGCCGTTCAAAAATCTTCATTATCGACATATTTTATGTCAGCTATTGGTATATAAATCTAAAATGGATCTCGCTTAAGAACAAAACGTAGTTTGATCATAATTTTTACAATACGAGTACAACAATTTGAAATGATTAAGTGGAACAGATTTAATTTAGTATTTATCACGTCAAAAGGATTTGATTTCATTTCTGACAGTAGTAAGGTACTCTCTGTAAAAGGATCAAGCCATATTTCACGTAGAAACATGGTCGAATTAGTTAATAACTTACTTGTTTCTAAAGGCTTTCGAAATTTTTATAGTTTGTCGTTTGAGTTATGACACTAGCAGTTAACCCCTGTACCAAGAATCATCGCATGAGGTATCCCTCTCACCCTCACATAAAATATGCCAGAATTTTTCGAAGTTGTCTAACTTCATCAAGTCCGTATTGCCGTTAAACACGCGCCCAGATTTTAATTTATGTCATTATGACACTGAATAAAATATTCCGATTCTCGGCAAAGCCATTTACATATCAATGAATTTGAGTGACTCTGTAAATTATAATCAAACTATTCTCTGTTCTTATGTGAAACCCATTTTGATCGAATTTTGCGTCAATTCTGATATAAACTATGTCGGTAATGCAATTTTCTCGGCTGATTTTTTTTTTTTGCAAACGTCAATAACATTTGCAATTCAAGACTTTACCAAATAAACACCAATCTGACTACACCAAACCAAAGGTCAATCACCCTAGGTAGATTTTGATTATCGGCTTGGAATGGGGATGATGATCTGTAATATAACGAATTACAAACAATTTTATCGATTGTGTTTAAAAATCATCTTTCTTACGATTTAAAATTTTTGAAAATTTACAAGTAGCCATAAATATATTGAAAATATTTGAAAAGTTTGCGTTTGCGTTTGCATTACCGTTTTCGGCTACAAATTTTCGACAAAATTTAATAAGGCATTGTGTGGTAAAATTTATGAAAAACTTGTAAAGTCATAAAAACTATGTTCGTATGTTTAGTTTTTAGTGTAACGAGTTAACCCATGTTTTGTAGAGCTAAAAAGTATCTGTTATTTGTAATTTATTTGATGATGTGATCATTTGTATAATCGAAAACTGACATTTACTTTTTAACTTCATTAATTTTTTTATTTGTTTGAAGAATGATCAAATTTGAAAAACATTCCAGTTGTCGAAAGTCGTCAAAAATATATTTTGTTGAAAAATCATTATTTTTTAGAATCTAAAAATGGTATGCACCTCTTAAACCACGCATATGTCATTTTCTTTAATAGAAAAATTTATCACCATCACCAGATTATGGTTACATTTTTAAATAATCTTTGCTTTAACCGTATTGCAGTCACAACATTCAAGATTGTGAAAACAGTAATTGTGATAAGTCATGTCCAAAATTATATATTAGAGGCGCTACGTCCATGATTTCAAATTTCCGTTTTGCCGTCTTAATCAAGATTAAAATTGTATTGATCGATTTATGGACACATCAGGTAATCTGTTCATATTGGTCATTTCATCCTTAATACCAGTGCAACCCTCTTTTTTGGTTCGAATTTTTTCATTTTTGGTTCGAATTTTTTTATAGATTCGTTGAAGAGATATTGTCATGATACCCCCTCCCAAAAAGGTAAGGAAAAAACTTTTTTTTTTAAGAACAACAAAAGAATGGAAATAAATTATTTTTGCTTTCCCTAAATTAATTATGCATTCATGAATAAAAATAAGGAAAATGTATATATACCGACTATATATAGGATACAAAAAAAAAAATGTTCTACTCTCTTGTTAGCATAACACAATAATTTATAATTTTCATCCAATTTTCTCATACTGCCACATGGGTGTGCTTACGTTATGCTTGTGCACCCCTCTACCATTTTACTTCATGACTCAGCGACTCACATTTCGTTTCCTTATTAAATTTTTAATAATTTTCTACTGGTGTTGTTGTTGTTGTTTTACATTTTCCAAACAATATTATAATGTATACACAACAAAACAGGAAGGTCCATTTTACCAATAAACACGTAATGAGTTTTCTCAACGTTGGGTGCGCTGCTCTCTGTGTGTGTTGTTTTGTGTACTGTACAACATTATTGTGTGCACTCTGAACTGAACTCATCTCGAGGATGAAAAACGAAACAAATGTATACGAAGATGGAAAATATGTACTAACTGCTACTGCTTCCACAATAGATTTTTTTTTTATTTATTTAATTAAATCATGAATAATTTATATAATGTAGCATAATAATAAATACTAAATACTATGTACTGTAAATTTGCAGACATTTTTATGTATACGACGGAAAATGCATGGGGGGATCCTTGGTACATATACACGCAACAGATAAATCTCCCACATATTTCCGATATGCATCCATATATAATACTATATATCATTCATTGGACCAGAACAACATTGACCCGCAAGAAGTTATCTCATTATGATAATTAATTATTCAATGCCATTTCCGTTCAACCATATTCAACACAATTTTATCTTTTCTGAAAGACTTTCATACATAATATGTACATATAACAATATAATATGTAAATATAAGATCGAAAAAAAAATGTACAATGTAATGGATTGATACGAAATAATGTGTACAACACTGCACACATTGTGCATAATAAAAATCATAAATTGCAATCAATTCAAATAAAAATAAAATATTTAAAAATAAATATTGCAAAATGTCACATACGTACAGTGTTATGTGATAAGAACCGCAAATATTGCACGAACTAAAAATTATTTTTTACCCGATAACACTACACACACACACACACACAGAAACCACAAATATTTAAGTTCGGAATAATTAAAAAAGTTTTAGTAAAACTCTTTCATGTTTCGTAATTTAGTTTTCGTTGAAAAACCTTTTTACCGGGGAAATTAAATCATTTCTGTTTCCATTGGTTTTATTTGTTGTGGTTTTAAATTTTCTGTTAATAGATTACTGTGAATTGCTAACGTACTTGTAATTGATAATTTTTCGGGAAACCATGTTAAGATAAGCGAATGAAGTGTGACATCGTTTAGTATCTTAACGTTTAATTAACTCGTTTGCACTTTGCACTAGATTTTGCTGGTTTAGATAAGTTACATCAGAATTAACCTTTAAAATAGCAAATGAAAGTAAAATTTTGGAGTTAGAGCTTCAATAATAAGTAGACTGATATGGTAGAGTTAAAATAAAACACATTAACACGTTTTGTCTTCCGATCCAATTCGAAATCTTTTAAGCTCATTTAAATGATGCATGTCTGAGCTACAAAGTGTTTTCAAAATAATCCTTTTTTAAAGAACAAAATTCATTAAAGACTCTCGTCGTTCTCTTCTCTCTTTTAGACTTAGATATGGAACAAAAAGTCTGCCGAAAAAATTTCTAATGCTACAATGTAAGAGTAAAATAAATTTTTTTTTTTTCTAAACCTCCACGAGTCTATCAAAACTTCAGTTGGAAAATTAAAAACTCGGAAAAATCGAGGAAAATTGGGAAGATCGCAAATTCCCACGTCTCTGAAGCTATAAGAACAGGAAGAGCGGAAAATAAGAGAGTACACTACTCGCCGCAAGTGGCAGCACTATCACAAAAGAGAATTTATTTTGTTTTGTAATTACCAGATGCGTATACCGTTTTTACACAATTCTACACTTTTCTTGTATGTGTTAGTTTCATACTGTTAAATCCAAAGCAAATTAGAAAACATGGCCATTCCAATTCAAGTTTTAGTTCTAAAACATAATCTAATTGTAGTTTTGTACATGTTAAACTTAAATTTTCTTTGTACGATTTAACAAACTAAATTAAAGTGATATTTGCCATTTTAATGGGCGTTTACCATTTTCGTTCAAACACAAATTATGAATAAAAAAATTCATTGCAAATTTGCTGATCTATTTAGGAAGGGGCAATCAGGCTGGCTGGATGAACGATTTAGCAGCCTATTAGAAGTACTCGCGGAACCTGAGTCCAAGTCTCTGGGAAGGAGTGATTATGGGGGTTTACCATTTTCGTCCAAACTCACATTATAAACACAAAAATTCTTGCTGATCTGGTTAGGAAGTGGCAATTATCCTGGCTGGACTAGCAATTTAGCCACATAATAGAACTGTTCACGAAACCTGAGTCCGAATCTCTGGGAAAGGGTGTTAATGGCCGTTTACCATTTTCGTCCAAACTCAAATTATGAATAAAAAAATTCGTTCCAAACTTGCTGATCTGGTTAGGAAGTTCCATTCAGATGAGCAATTTAACAACATTTTAAGCTAATTCAGGTGCTACTGGCACTTCTTTTTTTTCGGATATTATCGTGAGTGGAATTAAAATCGATTTCAACAATTGGTGATCACTGTCGAATTGGTGATGACCGTCAATATTAACATTTCCATCCGTGTGTGAACAGTCGGTTCAATTGGATTGGATACATTGTGAGATTCGGATTTCTGATTAACATCTAATAAATTCAAACGCATTTTTCACGTCGTTCAAGTACAATTATGCCTCCAAAACGACAAGCCCGACACCTTAAGCACGGAAGAAAAGAGCATTTCGGGTCTCAGAATAAGACGAGCAACGAGCATTAAGGCTGCAAAATCTTTGAGTACATGCTGCTGAGACCCGTTCATCTGAATCATCTGAACAACGAGAAGTGAGGTTAGAAACTGATCGAATACGTACTACTCAGGCCCGTTCGTCTGAGTCAACCGAACAACGGGAAAGAAGGCTGCAAAATGTTCGAATAAGCACCACTCGATCAAGCCAAACACTGTACGCTGATTTATATCTTGGTGCATTCCATTATGACAGTAATAATGATTACAGTCTTCATCCAAATGTCGCCATTGGAAAATTGGATAAAATTTGCATGTATTGGCTGCGCCAATGGAAAAGTTAAGGTGTCAGAATTACATCCACCACCCGAACCACTGTCAACGTTACTATCAGGTGTTACACGTAAGTCGAAGCATTTCTTGGAAAACATCCGCAAATACAATTCAAGTTTTCAAATAACATCGTTCGGTGCAACCAACATCGTGCGCGAAAATTACATGTCAACATTCAGAGTCCAAGGGCAAATTTGTCATCGTGCCGGATCGCTTCTACCATTGCCGGACGCAGATCACAAGTTTCTTTTACTGATAGTATTTTACTGATAGGAAAAGAGAAGAATGTACGAAACTCTATGTAATAGAGAAAGACAACTTTTTTTTTATACAATACTACAGACTCAAATATTTTGTTACTGAAAAGGTGTTTGTTTCATTCCGCCAACATATATTTTTTTTCTTCCTTTAATTTTACTCACGGTACATTTCTTCTAGTAGAATTCCAGCTTTATGCGGACACTAGACGAGAAATCGTGGCTTTGCTTGTAACCTTTTCGATCAATACAATGAATTAGTTCAGTTGTTTAAAACCGCCATTCAACGAATGCCAGCCGATGACTACGCAGTTGTAATTCGAGCAGACAAAAGACCCGTTTGCCAACACGAAAGACATATCAATGCACCAACAATCGATGAAGTGGCGATCGTGATAGTTGGCGAAGAATTTGAATCATCACATTTACATGCAATCCAACATGGGATGAAATTAAAGAACTTCTGTTAGCTGGACAATCATCTTCGGACCGCCATGACATTACCGCACGAGTATTTAAACAAAAATTGATGAATTTTATTATCAAGCGTCACATTTTTGGAGAGACACGCTGCTGGATGTATTCCATTGAATGGCAGAAAAGAGGATTGCAACATGCACGGAGGATGGCGGCAAATCCATTGTTCTGAAAGTACGAATCGTTGATGTCGAAGTCGATAATCATTGGATTGTGTCATATTCACCATTGCTCTCACAGACCTTCAAAGCACACATTAATGTTGAGTATTGCAATTCAGTGAAGTCGATCAAATGTTGCAAACATGTCAACAAAGGAAGCGACATGGCAGTCTTCGAGGTAAGGAATGTGGCCGTCGTCTGTACACTGTTCACCCGAACAATACCCGAAATCAATGTACGTGGACCGACATCTTTCCAAGATTTAAGAACAGTGAACGGTGAGCTGTGCGGCACTTATCGCCAAGTTTGCCAGGAACTAAATCTTCTTGAGAATGATGCACATTGGGACCCTGCACTCGCTGATGCATCGAATACTGCTTGACCACAGCAAATACGCACGTTATTTGCCATAATATTGACAACCTGCTTCCCATCTAATCCAAAAGATCTTTGGGAAAAATACAAGGACTACATGAATGAAGGTGTTCTACATCGTCTGCGCGCTGCGAACCAAAATCCGAACATTCAATTCACACCAAACGTGTATAATGAGGCATTGATTTTGATTGAAGACATATGTTTGGCAATCGCTTGCAACGCACTGGTGCAACTGGGAATGCCAGCACCGAACCGACCAGCGAACGACCTTTTCGGTCGTGATTTGCAACAATCTGTACATTTTACACGATATAAATAAATTACAAAATGGAGGGAACGCGGCTATTTCTAAATTAAATTTTGTAAAATTTGCATCGCATACAACAGGGACAATTCGGAAAAAATTTATGGATTACAATTTTCACTATAATTTTTTTGATTATCAGCGGCCATAAAGTTATTTTCAGTTTTTGGCCAATATCTCAAAAACTTCCATTAGTAACCAATATTTTCGGTTGTTTTTCTAATAGCTTAGGTCATACTGAGAGTATATGGAACATTTGGAGAAAATTTATGGAGCTAAATTTTTAGATTGGCTATAAATTTTTGATTTTCTGCGGTCATATAAGTGTTTAAAATTTATTTATATCGAGTAAAATGTACAGATACCATTTTTCATAAGGACTGGTTATGAAATGGCCAGTTTAGTCCAGCACGAACAGGTCCTAGAATTTTGTCCACAACTTACTTTAAAATCCCTGATCAATACTACTATCCAAATTTAATCGTAATTGGTTAAGAAATGGCGGAAAGACGGAATATTGTTAAATTTCAAGATTTCATATACCGAGTTTCGTTACTTCGAAGAACAATTAATTTATCATTTTAAGGATCACTTTTAATATGTTATTCCGCTGAGATGTTTTATTTAGTGCAAAAAGTGATAACTACATCAATAAAAAATTTCCGCTGTTAATTACATAACAAAATAAATTCTCTTTAGTGATAGTGCTGCCATTTGCGGCGAGTAGCGCACTTTCTTATTTTCCGCTGTTAAATTTCCGCTATCTTATACACCATATGAGTTCTGCTAGATTCTGAAAAGTTAGGAGAACCCATATCAAAAAATAGTTTATAAACAATTGGAAAATTAAATTTTAATTTTAGGCTAATTAAATGCCAAAATAAAAAAATACACTCCAGTTGTTCTTGACCAAACTTTAGGTCATTTAGTTTAAAGGTAGCAGAATAGAAAACCGGACCAAACTGAAATTGGAACAAAAAATGAGGCTATTGACATTCAAATAATGTTAGGTTCATTATGACCTATAATCAAATGCTCCATTAAAGTATTTTGAACTTCCTTCGTCCTTGGCCAGGCCTTCGGTCATTCAATTTATAGTATAGTATTATCCGGGTGATTTTTTTTAAGCTGAAACTTTCAAATATTTCGGAAAATAAGCACTCTACGAAATGTTCATTATCAAAATTTAAACATTCCGGGGAGAGGGGACATTCATTCGTGTTAAAATTAGTACCCCTCCGGCCCTTCTTGTATATAGAACCGAAAAAGGACTCGTCGAGCAACAATGACTGAGGAAAGTAATGAAATTTCTGTATTGGTTGCAGTAACTCATAATTTGCATACTAGTTAGTACACGAGAAATAGCTAGCGATTCCGTATTGTCCCAAACCAGTATTTGGAAAATTTTAAAACGTCATAAAAATCATTTATTTGAAAGCAGATTTAATACTCAATTCCCTTATGCTGGAAACACATGTGCAGAATTCTGAATGCACCAAAATTAGAATACACTAGTGTATATGGTTTACAATACATGTACGACGCATTCCATGCAGAATTCCGCACGTCGTCTCTATTTCTAATTTGACTGCGCATCTGTCGGTGTTGACAACATGAAAAAAAAATAAAACTAAAAATCGTCGGCAGCTTCATGCGACAGTTTGATATTTTCCACTTTTGACACTAAATTTTGTCAATATGGAGGAGAAAACTGCAGAATTTATACAAGAAAACCAATTTTTATACGATTCAATTGCAAAAATATTTATCTGTGTGACAAAAAGTTGATAGCTTGCTTTAATTCTAAATAAAAAATGTCGCACACAAGTGTCAAAAACTTATGCTCATGTGTTTTACGTGGAGATCTGCAAGCGATGCTGCATGCAGAAAATCTGTACATCTATTTTCAGCATTACACGTATCACTTCATGCGACGCGACTATTGAATTATTTATTAAATTTTGAAATTTTGATTTTAAAATCTAGTAACCAGGAAGATCCATAGTCACGTCGAATGAAGTGATATGTCTAAAGGAATTGAGTATTTATTTGGCTGCATTAGTTTGAATTTAATGATCTAGTAACCAGGGAGATGAGTAGTCACGTCACTTGAAGTGATGCGACTAGGGGAATAAGGGTGTTAGTCGCATGTTCCTGGGTTACCATAATAGTAGTTTCTTGACAATTCATTTTTCAGTAATTAAAAATTTAAGAAATACAATTTGTTTAATATTAATTTCGAGTATTTACATTGAAAACGTGTTAATTTTTAATCAAACGTCTTGCAGAATCATATGCATAGGTTCTCAGTAGGAGAAAACGAAACAAAATTTAATATCGTTATTACAGCGCCATCTATCATGAATCGAAAAAAATGTTTTAAAGAACTGATACGTACGTTACCCTTCGCTCCACCTACAAGAAAAGGAGGAAGGGTACTAATTTTAGCACTAATGTGTGTCACTCCCGGAATGATTAAATTTTGACAATGGACATTTTTTTCGTAGTAGTCGGGTCTTGGCTTGGCGCTACTTTAAATTTTATTTTCCTTCGTATTCACGGTATCATTTAACACAGTGTTTCCCAAACGGGGGCCATATGGCCCCCCTAGGGAAGCATACCATATATCTGAGGAGCCATATTCTAAATTCATAAATTAGGGGGCCGTGGACTTAGACACGTAATGAAAATTTTGCCATGAAAATTTTGTATATTACTACATAATATAAATATGAAAAAAATATGTAAAAAATAAGGTTGAGAAACACTGATTTAACATATATACAAAAACGTCAACTATATTTGCAAATACGTCTACTTGCGTGTAATCTGCAAATAAATTTTCACTTTAATAGAAAACACTATTCGCAAATCGCAATTACCACTTCAGGCGCAGCTAGATTTTAAATAGCCTTGGCGTTAAACCGCATACTAATCGTTATGACGTCATGTTCATGTTTATCGAGTTAATTTATTTCTATTGTAAAATAATTCTTTACTATTTTATGCGGTTTTATTAAAATGGGAAATTCTATAAGATTACATCATTCAGCGGAATGTCAACTGTACGTGACTCAAGTCTAAATTGCATTTTTATTGCCGTTTACATTAAAATCAGAGTATCGATAAAATTTAATAATAAATAAAAAATTATTTATAATTTCACGAATTAAGGTTTAATTGTTACTGAAATTAATGTGAATGCTGTAAAGATATACTTATTCTCTTTCAACTTTATTATTAGCACGGAAATCCACGGTATTAGCGCTTCCATTCAAATGATCAATTATCCAGAATCATATATTCGGAATAATTATATGAGAATTTTCATCACCATGGTTTGGTGTCTGAAACGAACTTTCCCGAACTTGGAACTCTAGCCATAATTTTTTTTTTGTTTTTTCAATACTTAGTTAAAATATCACTTATTTATTGTAAAATAAAATTGCAGAAGTATATAAATTAATAATTTTGAAGATAGAACTAATTTACGAGATTTGATAGGTAATACCACCCCAACATGCAATTCCTTATTACTTCTCTAATAGTAAAATGAGCTTGCGGTATGAAATTTTGTTGCGGGTCTAAATTTTAAAGACATTTAAAGAGTTTACGGTTTCGTTTGGAACAAAATAGGAGTCAAATATTCCGAGTACCCGATAATGAATGATAAATGAGACTTGAAGTAGGATCGTGAATGGTGCCACCTATGTAAAAGTTCAATAGTTTGAACTTGCGCTCACTATCATATTATGCACAAAAATCATTTTTAGTAATATCATCTGCAAATGCGACAATGGCCTCAAAACTGATCCTAGTGGAACTCCGGTATTGGCAGTTTTCTCATTGCTGACGATATTATCAATACATATACTTGCTTTCCGATTGTGAAGGTATGATTTAAACAAATTTATTGCAACGCCCCTCCCACCGATGCTTTGGAAATGTCAATGAAAAAAGCAGAAGCGCAGAGGCGACAAGAATGAGACCAAGAAAATTAATTTTTTCAAGATATTTCAATGTAATGTGTTCTTAATTATTTTCTGAAACAATTTTGAAAGTTTTTCTAGGAAAACTTATATTTTGCTAAACAAATATTAAAAATAACGGTCAAAACATGTACTACACCCTAAAATAATTTTTTAATTATTATATGGGATACTTTGTCAATAACGTGAGAAGCACTATTTACGATCGTAAATATTTCATTTTCACAAAGAGGGAAAAAGAAGAAACTTTTGCTGTTAAAATTCAAATGAATTAAGGATATTTCTAAAAGTATGATCAATGTTAACGTTTTCTTCTTTGCGCACCAAATGTCATTAGGGTACCTTGAAAAAAAATGTTGACAATTTTAGGCAGATTGGTTTCGATTATACTCGTATTATGCCAGTAACAACCTTCCATTTAGATTTTACGTATTCAGCGGAACAAAACTTAGTTTTATCGAAATATTCTTTGGTTTTTGGAATTAAGTATTTTAGTTTGGCGTTTACCTTTTGAAATTTTATGTTCAGCGTTGCTAAACTGTTATTATATATAATTAATGAAATTGAGTAACGGATTTGTTATCCCAAGATTTAAATATGAAATCGTGCCTTGAAGTCGTGTGATCAATTTATTATTATTCAATTCATCGGCAAGTGTTTTAATAAAAATCGAATAGCCCAAATTTGGATCATCAGTGGAGAATACCGAAGTCTAATCCACAATACGTCGAACTTTCTGATACATTGCAATATTTAATTCTCGTTTGCCATTGAGTTTGATGTCGCGGCAATAACAAAACGAAAATTTAGTACTCAAAAATATAAACTATCAATTAGCAATTGTTAGGTTTTAATACCAACTTAATATAATAAAATGTTGAATCAAAAGTCACAACGTCAAAAGTAAAATTTGTAAACAAGTTTCAAATAATAAAATTGAAATTGAAAAAGAATCTAAAATTTAGAAAAAAAACAAAAAAAGTAAGTACTATTATGTAAATATATAATTTGAGAAACTAAAATATTTGTGTATTGTACAAACAATAAGTAACTACATATAGAGTTGACATATTTTCGATAAATAGTGTTGATTTCGATGAATTATCATTTTGGGTAAACTGTCATTTTTTGTTAATTGTTGTTTCCGAAGAATTGTCGCGTTCGATGAAATAATGCTTTCAGTGAAATGGTGAATTGGTATTTTGAACTGACTGCAGTACACAACACCAACAATTAATTCAGGGCCACAGGCCGTTGTTTTATAGTTTTTTTTATCTTTAATCTGTTCTGGAGCCTACACACTCCCAACTCTTCTTTCGCGGTTTGTTTTTCCTATTGCCTGTATTTTACGGGTTTTTACTCATTTCATTTTAGAGGTTGCGTGACACTTACGGTCCGTAACTCTGCCTTTAGAGGAAAAATCTAATTATTTAAATAAAATATTTTTACATGTAAGTATTGTTATTGAAGCGTGCCACGATTTGCGATGTCCGCTAAGAACTTTTCTTTATCTTTGGTTTTGTTAAAATCCATAGCCTTGCGGCGCCAACTTATTTAATTCAGTTAGCTTAAATGATCATAAGGAAGAAGGGAATGAGATAGATGCAGTTACCACGAATTTTAGAAAGGCATTCGACAGGGCTTCTCACAGAATTATTATATTTAAGGTCAATCCCCAGGATTCCCAATACAGCTCCTGCTGTTGGTGGACTCATATCTGAGATACAGAAAGTATCAGGTGATTTTCAGATCATAAATATTATATGCTTCCATAGCCAAATCTAGAATACCCCAGAGTAGCCATTTGGAGTCCAATGCATTCTATCTATAAACAACGCTGCTGGCGTTAATAAGAATTCATCCATTTCCGTATACGCTGGCGATACATAGATTTATAGATCCATATGAAGCTCCACTGTTTCGAATTTATTACAAGCTGACTTGAACAGCTTTGCTATGATGAAAAACAGCCCGAAGTTAAAAGTAACCAAATACCAATACATTATACATACGTACTCTCAACGTATACGTTTCACATTACGGAATTATTATATTAACAACAATGCCGGAGTTACTTCAGTTCGAGATTTGGGTATTATTAGTGACAATGAACTGAATTTTAGGGATCTTATAGTTAATATTATCAGTCGAGCTAACTCTGCGCATGGTATCGTTCAGCGCTGGGCTAAAGAATTTCACGATCTTTTTGTGACGAAGGCTAAATTGTTTGACCCCTGCTGGATTATGCAAGTCAGATTAGATTAGCCAATAAGATTTCTTTGGGGGTAATTGAAATTTTAGTATACTCGTCTAAGGAAATTTCGTACAATTTGCGTTCAGATGCCCGATTGCTGAACGTGGTGTAATAGCGTACCAAATAAATTGGCAGAGGTGAATAAGAAAATGCCGTAAATAGGACAGATCTAAGCGAAACAGCGTTTTAAATATTACAGTAAAAATTGTAAACTAAAATTTTGAAGCTGTTAGTTTTTGGTATGCCGATATTTCTGTTTTTTGCAGATGACACTTGAACAATTTCAAAGTTTGAAAGGTAAACATTAAGTGGTGACACCTGAAAAGCGTAAAACATAATTTTTTTTTGGTGAAACAAAAAATATTACCCATAATTGTCCAGTAATGCTTATGTCACCATAGAGTTCAATAACGAAAAATATAGGGCATTACATCAAACGAACAAGCCATTTTTCAGCGGTCCATTTTTTTTAAATGAACCTGGCCGCACAGGTAAAACATTCCTTATAAATCTCATACACGCTTAGATACGTATGAGGCAGGAGGTGGCGCTTGCTATTGCATCATCTGGTATAACAGCGGCCACCCTAATAGCTGGAGGGCGAACAGCCCACTCAGCTTTGAAGTTACTCCTCAATATTGCTACAGAAAATGGAACCCTATCTGCAATAAAAGCAAGAGTTCTGGTCAACCTCAAGTGTTAAAATTGTGCAAACTCATTATATGGCACGAGTGCACGATACCCACATCGCCGGCACTCACATCGCCGACTCAACCATATCGCCGACACCCACATCGCCGAAAACCACATCGAAGACAGCTCAAACCGACAACCACATCACCGACAGGAATTTTGGCCGACAAGCCGACTTAACTGACACAACCAGATCACCGACACCAACAACGTCGACATCCACATCCCCGACAATCACATCGCCAAACGTATATATGAAGTTGGCCCGAAAACTATCCCGAAAAAAATCTTTTAATCTAAATGTTGCGTCCTCGCTTAATCAAAAACGCCTTTCAGTCCGAAAAATAATACAAAATAACAGAAAATTAGAATACATCCCGAAAAATATACATAAAGTTTTGCTCCGGATCTCAAAAGTTTGTTCTTCTAATTTTTAAACTAAGTAAGTGGATTAATAAAAACTCTATAATTGATATAATAAATTCCAAACTAAAAACATCCTCAATATTTCGACAAATGTATCTCAGTTTACATAGGCCTATACATATCACAAATGTGGCATATGTTTAATAACACTAGCAATAAAACACATTCACAACACAATTACCATACGATGGGGTTAAGGGTCAAAAACAAGCCATGTGATATTCAAAGATGTTGGCTATGCAATGTATGAAAACGTCCATGTTTGAACATGTGTATCTCTGTTCACAGAGGTTTACGGATATAACGGAATATGTTATTTGCTTGATAAGGCCATCAGCAAAACACATTCGCGAGGCCATTACCATACGATGGGGATAAGGGTCATATATAAGCCATTTGCTATCCAAAGATTTTGGTTATGCGATGTATGAAAACGGCCATGTTTGAACATGTGTCTCTCTGTTCACAGAGGTTTACGGATATAACGGAATATGTTATTTGTTTGATAAGGCCATCAGCAAAACAAATCCGCAAGGTCATTACCGTACGATGGGGATAAGGGTAGAAAACAAGCCATGTGATATTCAAAGATTTTGACTGTGCAATGTATGAAAACGTCCATGTTTGAACATGTGTCTCTCTGTTCACAGAGGTTTACGGATATAACGGAATATGTTATTTGCTTGATAAGGCCATCAGCAAAACACATCCGCAAGGCCATTACCATACGATGGGGATAAGGGTCAAAAACAAGCCATTTGCTATCCAAAGATTTTGCCTGTGCGATGTATGAAACGGCCATGTTTCAACATGTGTGTCTCTGTTCACAGAGGTTTACGGATATAACGGAATATGTTATTTGCTTGATAAGGCCATCAGCAAAACACATCCGCAAGGCCATTTCCATACGATGGGGATAAGGGTCATATGTAAGCCATTTGCTATCCAAAGATTTTGGTTATGCGATGTATGAAAACGGTCATGTTTCAACATATGTCTCTCTGTTCACAGAAATTTACGGATATAACGAAATATTTTATTTGCTTGATAAGGCCATCAGCAAAACACATCCGCAAGGCCATTACCATACGATGGGGATAATTGTCATATATAAGCCATTTGCTATCCAAAGATTTTGGTTATGCGATGTATGAAAACGGCCATGTTTCAACATGTGTCTCTCTGTTCACAGAATATTACGGATATAACGGAATATGTTATTTGCTTGATAAGGCCATCAGCAAAACACATTCGCAAGGCCATTACCATACGATGGGGATAAGGGTCATATATAAACCATTTGCTATCCAAAGATGTTGGCTATGCGATGTATGAAAACGGCCATGTTTGAACATGTGTATCTCTGTTCACAGGGGTTTACGGATTTAACGGAATATGTTATTTGCTTGATAAGGCCTTCAGCAAAACTCATCCGCAAGGCCATTACCGTACGATGGGGATAAGGGATATATACAAGCATAGTCATTGTACCACCAAAATATTCGCCGAAAGCAAATATGATGTGGATATAGCAATTTGAGAATTTTACATCGGATAATCAGGTAGAAGCTTTCCAGAAAGGTACAACGAACATATCAACGACATAACAAAAACAGAACCGGAATCAAATTTTGCTATCAAACGATGTGCACCACTAGTTTTGCCAACGAATTATTCCCGACTTCTATGACCTATATCTCAACTCCTATACGAAGAAAAATTCTAAATATAAGTCTATCTTTACACACATATGAAAATTGGCCTTATTTAACAAACATGTACATATTTATAATTATAAGTATTATGTATATCTATTCTCAGCTCTGAAAATTTCATCTGTCATGACATTTTTTTAACTTTCATCATAACAAATATTTTCGGGGCTGAGAGGAAAAAATGTCGAGATTTTTTGGGCTGAGAGTAAAAAAATGTCATGATAGCAATAATTAGTGTTGCCATCGCATTTTTCGGGGATGGAATTTGGGCTATCTTCACATACATGGTGTCGGCAAAGTGTGTGTCGGTGATGTGGGTTGTCGGCGATGTGGCCATCTGTCCGGTCGGCGATGTTGTTGTCGGCGATATGGATGGAATCCTTTCAGTTTACATATTGTTTACACATAAGCGTAATTAGTACTTAGCACAGACTAATATAATTCTGTGGCGACGATATGTACCCATACATAATATCATCTATACAGTTTAATGACCTTAAAAACATAAATGAATAGAAACCGTTTAAATTATATGAACTCAACCGCGATGATCAATATTGGCAATCTAATAATGATTTTTCTTCTAAAAAGAATTAATCGAAAATTTTTATAGTTCTTTGTATAGTTTCCTTCTATATATTTTGTAATCGTCTTATAATTTAAACATTATTAATCGATCTTTCGGATCGAATAATTTCTCACACACTATTATCCAATACTAATTGAACGAAAATTTTAATTTTAAATTATTTTTTTTTTTTTTTTTGGGATTAAAGATTAATTAAAGATTGTACGTGATTTGAATATTAAATATAATTTTAATTGTTCGCCATTTTTATTTAAATTATGTTCAGTAATTGGCGCCATTTATCATCAATAGCAACAATTTCTAAACATATGTTTAGTTTACATTTTTATGATCTTGTGTATACATAATATGTGTATAAGACGAAATTCTTCAGCGTGAGGATTTCAGTTTTTCTTAAGTTTTTTTTTTGTTTTTAATTTAATTTGTAATTCTTAATATATTTCAAGTACGTCTTACAACAACAATACATAAAATAAAAGATTGAGTAGCTAAATGATGATATCATCGATATGAATTTAATATGTATAGAGCAACAACAACAATAAATCGTTTGTTTATATAAAATGAATTACTAAATAGTTTTACTATCCGATAGTGGTGTGTGTGTGTGTGTGCAGTGTTTTTCTGCGATAAGAAAATCGCAATTGTTTTTTGTACGTCCATATATCGAATAATGTGTGAAACAATAAAATGGTGGAATTTCTGACTAAACTGCCGCGGCTCATATGTGTGTCAATAGCGATATATCACTGATTACAAATCACTGACTTGGAATTTGTTGTTGTTGTTGTTGTTGACATATCTTATCGGCTCGTCAGATGTTAGGCATATTTTTTGTGGGAATTTAGTAACTCAGATAGTTTATATATGCGGTGATATTTTTGCTCTGCGCGCGCTTTTTTTTTGTGTGACGATAGTTAGATAGACAAATTGGAGTCAAAATATCTATATAAATATTAATAAAATTTTATGTTTAGATATTTTTTATATATTACATATGTACATAATTTGTTTTCATATATAATATTTTTCTTGCATTCACCCCAAAAATATAATAATATATAATATGTTATGTATGTATAACATTATGGATACAAAATCTTTTTGATTAGAAAATATTTTTATTTTGTTTGGTATTGAAAATCTCATGGGCTTAATAGACTATAGATAAGCTCATTTTGATGTTGTTGTTGTTGGTGTGTTGAATATTTTTGAAATATATTTATTACGTAAAAATGAATTTAAATAATAATAGAACGAAAATATTATGTAGATACAGTGTGAAACCTGTTCCAATGGAATTTTTCGTTAAACAGGTACTGGTAAATAATATGTTTTGATTTTGATCACATAACCTCCGTATAACGCAAGAAGAAATCACTCAACGCCCATGGACTATGAAGAGATTGCACCTTAAAATACCTACGCATTAAATGCTTACTTAGAAAAGGGGTACATAGCTACCACTACCCAAACTTTCTAATTTTCAGGAGTTTCTTGCCCCAAATTTATTATTTTGTTTTCCGAAACGTATACATAAAATTCCCTTTAGGTTTTTCAATAATAATAAATTAATTAATTCAAATTTAATATTTTCTGTTTTTATGTACCCTACCTACCTATAATCTATATATATTTTGAATAGTATTTTGTTTTTATTTATTTGTATATTTTAATTAATTTAAAATTAAATAAATAAATATGTTTATGAATAATTTATGTTTATTAGTACCTTTTAAAGTACCGAAGCAAAATTTAAACAACTTTTTATTGCCTAACAAATATTAATTAAACATTGTTGAGCAATTTCAATTATCGAATCGAATTCTGTTCGATAAAATGTATAGGAGGGGGTGCTAATTCCAAAATAAATTTACATTTCAAAGTTTTTGGTGTAAGTAGAAAATTTTTTGAATATACTTAGTAGGTAATAAACTTTTAACCTAAACTTAAAACTTCGGCTTGATAATTGACAAACCCGGAATAATCACCGGAAATTTGGAAACAATGTCAATTTTCTGTAACCAAATAATGTCGCAACACGACTCAGAAAAATATTCTCTCAATATTCGATCATCATTGATTTTGTACAAAATTTGTTTTTCTTCGAGCAGAAAATTAAAACTGTTCTGGTTTGCTTGAAATTTGGTACAAAATATAAACACACAAAAAAATTATGCTGTGTGAATTTTATTTTATTCGAAAAAATTATCTATTTTTATCCTACAGGATAACCTTATAGCTGTTTTACTTTGGCAAAGTCCGCTTAGCTTTGAAAAATAAAATATTGGAGGCCAATTTTGGTTTCAGCAACATTTGCTTGTGAATTTCCAGTAAAGGAAAATAATTGTGCATCATAGTTGGCGTATTTATCAGTAGTAATTAAAGTAGAGTTGGCTTTAAATAAAATTAAAGCAAAAAAAAGATTTTCATCAAACCGATTCAGATTACAATTTCTACTGACATAAACGCCAACTATGATGAACAATTATTTTCCGTCACTGGAAATTCACAAGCGGACTTTGCCAAAGTAAGGGCCACATGCTCGATCAGCAAAATTGAATTTGAATTAATTTTTTTTATAAGTTTTTTGTTTATTTTTGCGATTGCACAGTAAAACAATATAAAAATTTGATGGATAGTTTTCTAAGCCGCAAAGTTCACTGTGCAATCACAACAAAAATAAAAAAAATTATAAAAAAACAAAATTCAAATTCAATTTTGGTTGGTAAAATTGATTGATTAGCCAGGTTTTGCGCTAGCATATTGCTTGCTTGCTAGCTGTTCGAGCATGTGCCCCTAAAACAGCTATTAACACCGCCATCACAGTCAGCAATTTTAATTTTATTAGCACTCTTCGGGTTCAAAATATACTTAGGAAGTTCGATCGAGTTCGTATTGTCTTAAATTTTGTTTTTAATTTCAAATCATTATTCCGTTGCAATGGAAATGATTTCTCGAAAGAGTGCCAGTGTCCCGATATACGATCGAGTAAATTTAGTGTGGAAACGTGAAAGCGTTTTGTGAAAATTCTTGTATTTTCTAAAATTTTGTTTTTGTTTTAAATATTAAATCGTTTTTTATTGCAATGGAAATGATTTCTCAAAAAAGTGCTAGTGTTCCAATATAGGATCGAGTGGGTTTTTGAGATTTATTTTTGTTGCATACTTTAAATCATTTTTATTGCAATGGGAATTAATTCTTAGGCTAATGTTAGTGTTCCAATGTGCGATCGAGTAGATTTTGAGTGGTAGCGTGAGGGTCCCATACGTTGTGCCGTATTGTTTACGCCGCGTAGTTAATTAATATTCTACATGAGTAGACAATATTTGTAGACAGTTAAACAAATGGCGTCGACTATGTCGAGAATGTAGATAAGATGTCAAAAATTAGTGATTCTGTTAGCAATCAGCAACATTCAATGATTTATCTGTTAATATACATATATCATTCCAATTTATAATCCAATTCCGGAAATTCGACGCAGCTTTGAAAAAAAAAACTACAAATGGGATCAGAGCGATAGCTCTATTTTCAAAATCCCGTTTTTTTATAAACCCCTTCTTCAATATCCCGCTCTTGCTGAAATTTTAAAATACCCCGCAAAAAAGCGGGATTATTAAAACATATTACAATCTTTTTATATCTATATTTTCATTATGAGAACTAGGTCATTTCTTAAACGACCATTGTCACATTTGGAATAGGGGGTGTGATTTACATTTGAACATGAATTTGGATTGGGATGCTAGGAAGGGAACGCTTAATCAGATTCAGTTGTTTCCAGACTGAATATCATTTCGCTGTAGAATCACGAGACGCATCTTTCATATTTCCATGGACATGAAATTGTTTTTATTTTGCATTTTTGTATATTGGAATTTTGAAATTTTGTATAGGAATTTTTGGTTTTTTATTTGAATTTTTGTTTTTGTATTTTTTTGGTGTTTAGAACTTTACTTTGGAATTCTGGATTTGGAGAATTGTACCCAACCCAAAAATGGTTAAATTTGGTACGCAAAACTAGATTGGGATTTTAACGTGAATTTTGAATAAAGTTCTGGAATTCGACCAGTCTGTACTGAATTTGGTCAATTCTTAAAAAATCATTGTTAAATTTGATATTCAATAGCAATAAGCTGATTTGGATTCTAAAATGAATTTTGCGCGAAGTTCTAAAATTCAACGATCCTAAAGAGAACTTTGCAATGGATTTTTTTATTATATTATAGTCAAATTTAATTTGTATAGCAGGATTGTAAATCTAACATCAATTTTGTATGAAGTTTTACATTTTAGTAATTTTGAAACTAATTAATGATGTAAATGTCAACTCATATTTCATATTTAATTAAAAAACCGCCGCCCACAACCATAAAAAATACCTTTTATTCGTATTAAACCACAAGATGTCGCGTGTATAGTATTTAAAACCGGTTGTAGATATATAAACTTAACAAATATAGAAAAATCGAGGGAAACTCCCTGGTTCCATATAGCTTGGTCTTGGTAATTTTGAAACTTAATAATTAGCTTTAGCTTTTTTAAAAAATTTAAAAGTTGATATTTTTCATACTTTCACACATTTTTAGGATTTGGAAGTCTAAAAGTCATTTTTCTTAAACCAAATGTATGAAATAATAATTTATTTAGAATAAAATCACATTGCGGAACACAATAAACTTATTTCGTACCTTTACGACTCCAAACAAAAAAGTTATGACCAAGGCGAGATTTTGGGTAGTGTATTACGCGGTATTTTGTATACGCCTAAATGTCGATAATGATATACTATAGGGGAGAACGAGGCACATTTGACAGATTGGGTTAATTTGATAACAGTAAATTCGTTAAAATTCTCTTATTTATGCATACTGACCAGGGTTGGTATTGCTGATACTATATTAGTTATTTTTCGATACTTTGGCTGTATAAAAAGTACTTAGATACTTTTGTGTCATTTTCAGTACTTTTGAGAAAATTCACAAATTAAGACTCGTAATCCGTTTATAGGAAAAATATAGAAGAAAAGAATAACAAAATACAATCGGTTATTTCGAGTGTGGCAGCATTTACGTCATTCGTGTTATGACAGAAAATTCAAAGTTGGGAAATTATTGAAAAGGTTCTTTCAAAGTGGTGAGTCTTCTACCCAAACTGTTTGAAATTTACATGGACGTACACATTTACATTACACGTACAGCTGAGAACATTGCAGCTGTTGCTCAGGATTTGTCTGAGCATTCACCGACATCAACTCGCCGTCGTGATCAAGAATTTAACATTATACTCAGTTTAGTGATGAGAATTTTGCATTTGAGCTGAAGCAAAATTACCATCCGCAACGTTTTCATTTCGCTCATTAGGCTGTGGAATTTGAGACTAAGAAAACCCGCGCGTTCAACCATGGAGAAGCGGACGCATTCACAGCGAGTGACTGTTTGGTGTGGATTTTAGACCGGCGGCTTTTTTGGTCAATTTTTTCGAAAATGAACAAGGAACCGCTCTTATAGTCAATGGGGAGCGTTACCGATAGTTAGAACCGAATTAAATTGCGAACGTTAGATGGGCGAGCCTGTTCATGCTTAATCTTAATATTTAGAGCCAAGTGCGAAATTTTGTAAGAGCCACATGCAAAACGCAACTCTTTCTTATGGATCTCTGTCCAAAGAACTAGTATGTTATTGGTTTAAGAAGCTATAAATGTAAAAGCTAAATGATAAATCTAAATTTACTTCAAGAGTAACTGATCACGAGAATCACGTGAAGAGGTAAGTATAGATAGTTTAATCCATTTAGCT
The DNA here is from genome assembly GCA_932526605.1 of Nephrotoma flavescens. Taxonomy (NCBI): domain Eukaryota; kingdom Metazoa; phylum Arthropoda; class Insecta; order Diptera; family Tipulidae; genus Nephrotoma; species Nephrotoma flavescens. The sequence goes on along the minus strand of OW052222.1, from coordinate 165,841,266 downwards.
AAAAGGTGGAGGTGACATTTGCCAAAATGAGCCAATAAAAAAAAATAATGCCGTAAACGAACGCATTATGAAGAGTCAATAAAGCGAAAAATTATTTTATAAGCTGAAATAAACGGCAATGAGCTACTGGTCGGAAATTTGATATTAGTGAAACAAATGTTCGTCGTTGAAGACGGCACAAAAAAAGGAAAATTTCCAATTGTGGATGATGGAGTCTTCCGCTTCGTAATGGAAAAAAAGGCTAAATGATAGCCGATTACTCGATAAGCTTTTCGACTAAAAGCCTGCGAAATAGCGAAATCAAACGCAATTGATGAATCTATTTGTCACTCCGCAGATTTTCAACAAAAATTGATCAATTTCCATAAAATTAAGGGAAACCAATAAATATGCGTTTATTCAAACCGGCAATGCCGATGAAACACCGGTATTCTTTGACATGCTAAGGAATTACACAATTAATACGAAATGTAGCAAAGAAGTAATAAATTATAACTACCGGTTACGAGAAGTTACATATTAACTTCTAATGGCCACAAGTTCACGGCCTTTCGTAATTTTAAATCGGAAAATTATCCCAAAAAACGAAACGTTCCCGTAATTGTGCGGACACATACGAATGGATGGATGACGGCCGAGTAAAGAGAAGATTGACTCAACGTAGTTTATAATAGGCGTCCTGCAAATTTGCGGAAACAACGAAATATGTTAGTTTAGGAAGGTTTCAGGGGGCATTTGACTTAAGACGTGAAAAAAATTAAAGAACAATGTGGTGATTTAGTAATTATTTTAGGTGGCATAACCGTAGCCACTGCAAAAACAATATGAATCCTGGCTATTAAGTGACAATCTTCCTGTAAGAGATTCGAGAAAAATAAAAAAAGCTCCTGCGTCAAAAGTAGCAGAGTATGGATTTCGACGGCATATATAGCATCTTATTCCCAAATAAGTTCGTGCAAGAAACATAATTTTTAACCGAAAGACATATTCAACACTGATGAAACTGGTGTTACAACGGTCATGGATGTTCTAAAGGTAAAATTTTTCATATATAGGTAAAATCAATTTTGTTTTAATATCAGAGATTTTGGGCTGTTTTTATATTTTACGCTTCTATAAAAACGATAATATGAAATAATACGCAAACTTGCTAAACTCAGTGATATACTGAGTTTACCCAAATACCCAAACTTGCTAAACTCAGTGACAGTGATATCAGGAAGCACGGAGATTTTGTGTTAGTGAAATTCAAAGGTAAACAAAATGTTTATGATTTTGCGACAAGATAATGAGGGCAAACTTCCAATACCGATTCATCCAACCAGAACATCGCGATCAGCTAAAAAATTTAGTTTTAGTGTAGCTCTAAATAATTTTATATCTGACTATAAAATTAAAGACTGAAACTAATTTTTAATTATTTTGTATATTTTTTTATTACTTGTTTCCTAAAATCACTTAAATCTTAATGAATTATTTTTTAACGAATTGAGATTTTTTCCTTAAATGATATCGCTGTCCAATGTGACCCAGTTACTGTCAAATGTAGCTACACTACGAGCCACATTTGACATTTGGTGAAGAAATAAATGAATATTATAAATCCGTTATAAACCCACTTTCCCCTACCTACAGTTAAATTCCGGCCGAAACAGTCGAATTTCAAATAACATTTTAAAATATACCTGCATTTTGGTTACAGCGGCGAAAAGTCTATAGTTTCTGAATATAATTTTTTAGACCACTGTATCTTTTTCTCCGAAAGCGATTTCTATAAAGTTACAGCTACAGATTTTTTTCATTTTCAGAATCAGACCACTATTGTTGTTTTTGTCTTCAATATTAAATCCTTTTTTTATTGTAATGGAAATGATTTCTCAAAACAGTGATAGTATTCCAATATACGATTGATTAAATTTGGGTAATATTCCAATACTTTACTAACTAATCGATCAGTGAGGTATTCTGTAACCTGATTATGTTATGTATAAAGAGGATATATAGCGAGGCCGGCGTCATCCGAAACGCAGGTTATAATTTAGGCTTGGCTGCATATCCGAATCAATCAATCAAATTATCTCTTGGGTGTAAAAATTTTAGGAGTTTACTTTAGTGAAATAATTCGCTAGAGTGAAATGTTTATACTACATAATAATGCTTTTTCTAATACTTTATTTTAATTATATTTATGTTGTTTAGACATTAACTCATTACTGATTAGATATCTCATTACCGCGAAACCAAGGTATCTACCAACAAATTGAAATTTCATTTCATGAAGCGAGAGAAGGACTTGATTGCTACGAAATGTACATTAAAATATTAGTTTAGATTCAATTCTTTTATTCGACAAGGATGTAATGAGTTCACCCAAAGGGGCGCAATACGACATTTTTAATGATGACTATGATTTTCGGATCAGTTCAAATTTTATATCCTGATCAAAATTTTATTTAAGATCACAAATTTTGATTTGAAATCTAGTAAACGCCGTAGCGTTGTTTCATGAACTGAATCGGATCAAATCTAGCTTCAAGAGACACAGCTAATGATGTGGGCGTATAATATTCTATACCAAACGAAACATTTATCACCAGCGCAAATCGGTGGATTTGTGAACTAAAGTGTTGGTAACAAAATTGTTGGTTGGACGTGGTACCTTTCAAACGATATGCCACCTGATTATATTCAAATGAGCAAAATGAACTAAAGTGGAATTTTGAAAATTGTTGTTTGACCCAAGATCTTTCAACCGATATACTACACGACTATATGGAAATAATGTCCAGTAATATGGCAAGTACTCGATCCCCTAAATTTCCTGGTCCAATTCTCAAAATTAACTAAAAAAAGTTCAAAATACACAAGTAATTGTTGAGATACCAGTATATCCAGACAAACGGGCATTTTTTTTTTGTATCAAACACCTTCACTTGAATGTGTAAAAGTTTTAAATCAATATTCATCATTTTTGTTATGTGTTGACTGCGTTTGATGAATAATTATTTTCGTTGAATTAACGCGTTTACTTATAGTGTTTCAATAAATTTTCATTCAATTTTACTGCAATTACATCGGAACCTTATCTAAAATAAATTTCTATTTTTTCCTATGAAAAAAAGTCGTTTTTTTATTATTTCCATTGAATTCTCGATTGTTCTCGATGAGTGATCGTTTTAAACAAAGTATATCGTGTAAGGTTAATTGACATTATTTGTAATCAATTAGCAACCCTAAAATTTATAATCAACGTAACGAATTCTTTCATAAATTAGTTCACAAAAATATTTTGTATAATTTTTGAGAAACATTTTAATTACCTAAACGGTGGAATTTAAATAATTTTAATTTTTCAACTTGAATGGTGTTGTTGATATTGACGAAAGATTTATATTATAATATCACGTTTTTAAACATCATGAAATAGGATCGTCCGCCATAAAAAAATATCTCAACCGCAGCAAATCATAATACCTACCGTAAATGTCTAACCTCGCAGTCATACTTGTCCATAAACTAATCATTAGTCTCGCAATGATTTCATTGTACTATACTGAGTCATTGTGATATGGAAAACGATCGTACGATCATTTTACAAAATGTAAACAATAATAAAATGCGCCATCTACATGTCTTGTCAAATTACCTGCAATTAAACAAAACAAAAAATAAATCAGATTAGTAATGTCATTTATTTTCATCCCGTATATATGTACATACACAACACATAATTAAATTTTATCAAATTTATTTATTATTTTGAAAATAATTAAACTGAAATGAATGTCAACCTTGACTTTGATACAAAATGAAAAAAAAATATATATATATATATGTATTATCAACTTTAGACAAATAAATAAACAAAACAAAAAAAAAAATTATTGATATTAAAATATACTGAGATTAGTATGTTGAGAGTGTGCTATAAATAATTTTTTGTATATTTGAAGGCTATATGGCGTACAGCTGTGATTCATTGTATGTCTAACACTATTTTCTAATTAAAGCATTCCATCTCTTTCTGATAAACACTTGATATCTTAATTAAATCTCAACAATATTTTTCAAGTAGGATTCTCGATCGTTCGTTTATAGTAAAATTTATACAACCAAGTTGTTTTTTGTGTTTGTATTTTATAGAGATAGAATGCAACTGGGTAAAAGTACGTTAACCTCTTTGACAACAAAATTTTAACATCCGTTGTTAAGTTTTATAGTTAGTATGACTATTTAACTACAAATGAATATAAAAGAAAATATAATTTTAATTCTTTCGGGTAGATTTTTGAATTATTTGTATTGTTTTACTAAAAAAAAATAGAGAAATGTCTTCATTATGAATTCACAAAGGGCTTTCGTACATAAAAATTCCTACTTCAATTAATTTTAATTTCTTATTGTTTTGGTTTGTTACCAAAAACAAAACTACTTATTCATGCCTCCCCTAATTAAAATATGCGCCGCGCGCGCGCTCGTTTTCAGAGGATTAGCATATACATATATCATTTTGACATAAATATAGCAATGGTGAAAAAATATGAAAATGAAATTGTGTTCGTCATCATTTTCCACCATCATATAAGCCTCATACACATAACATTAAATCTCTCACACCATTGTTTTATATTATAAATTTTTTCTTGTCTTCTATCCATAAACCACTTAATTCTAAAATAATTTATCGATATCATAATTTTGTTGTTGCTCCTTTCTTAATTCTTGATTTCGTATATAAATATAGACGAGGAAACGATAAATTATATGAAATAGAAACAAAGCTATTTTTAAACTTTTTTTTATTTTTTGAGTAAACGAACGCATCAATTTCATTATGAAAAATGAAAAACTTAAAAAATTGGCTATATGGATGGTTCTAAAATCCATCGCCTTATGTGACATATATACGGATTCCAACTGTTCAAACTGTCGACGCACAGTTAAATGTAACACAGATAAGGAAAATACGAGATATTAAATACGTTTACTCTTGAGATATAAAATATTTACAATAAACTTTAACTATGACATACCGGGTATTCGTTTGGAAAATTTCTATTCAAATTAAATGTATTTAAGCCTGGATAAAAATGACGACATTAAGCTAGAAAACACTATGTGAAATTATTTTATTGTACTGCAAAGGATCTTAACGGTTATTTCAAGGTCAAAATATTAATTCTTCAAAATAATAAATAATTTTTGTGATACATTCAACGCATGAATTTTATTCAAGGGTACATCAACCTTATTTCTATTCCGAATTTGATTGTAAGACAGAGCTTCAGAAAACGATAAGACTTCACTATAGTTTTAGATTTAAGAGCGCATACTCGTAGCATGTGGGCTCTGCAAGCTCTTTCTGATGCTTCCTTTATTTTCTAGCTATAGATTTTTGACGAATAGAAACAATAAATTTAAAAGAAACTAAATAAACAAAAATAAAGCCAAGTACTGAATTTCACTGAACCCAAATAAAAAATGGAGGGGTGAGTATGTTGTGGCCAACATCCTATTTTGTTTTACCACAAATGTCTACATAGATCTCGAATACACAACACTTGCTTTCTAAAGTGAAAAATTTAGCATACCAGACTTTTGCTGAAACTGTCTTGTATAATCAAAAACAATAACCCGGCTTAAATTTCGGAAAACCAATAAGGTCAACGCTTGTTGGTGATAAATTTATTCTTTAAATTTATTTAAATGGAAGAAGACTAAATATGAAACTCCGAATAGTCAATCCGCCGAATTTTGGTGAAATAAAGTTTTTTTTCAAAACCCGTAAAATTTAAAAATGATCCGAACTAATTTTGTTTGAAATCGATGTCGGCCAAAAATACTGGAATCTCCCAATTTATGGAAAAAATTCTAGTATGCGGTTTCATCTCGAAACGTATTTAATACCGTATGTCGGCCAAAAAATACTGGAATCTCCCAATTTATGGAAAAAATTCTAGTGTGCGGTTTCATCTCGATCAATAAATCCGTACGGGTTGTATAGACACTTGTATAGGCACCGAGTTGTTGCTAGAACAATTTTTTTTTATTCGTAATTTCCGCTTAAATTTTGAAAAACTGATTTGAGCCGATATTTTTGCAAAATATATTTAGAATCTGTTAGTTCCTAATCGTTTTTCTTATAAATAATATTCTTTTCAAAATATTTCCAAAAGTAAAAAAAAAACTCCTATAGAGGGCTTGAGAAAGTAAGATGATACCTTTTGAATTATAGTGTGTACACACCGACATAAGAACCAGTGCAAATAAACGGTATGATATTAAAGGGCCGAATTTCGAAGGGCCGAATGTGTCGAAGGGTTAAATGGGTCGAAGGGCCGATTTTTTTTTTTTGCTTTTAGAAATATATTTTTTTATTTAATTTAACTATTTTTTTAAATTTTTTGTGCCATATACCTATTATCAGAAGGCTGACATAGGATGTCTCAAGTTGCGCATGACAAAATTTTCCTTCACCAAAATGTATCGCTGACATACGTGGAATTCCATGAATATCCAAAGGTAAAAAATAGTAAAATACATAAAATCCAAAAATTTAAAAAAATTATATTTCTAAAAACAAAAAAAAATTGGCCTTTCGCCTTTTGAAATTGGGCTCTTTGTACCCATTCCAATTAAAAGTTGTCCGTATTCCTTTACATCTGGTGCATTAAATTGGATGAAAAACTACAATCAGTCTAGAAAAACTAGTAATTAAATATAGGAGGGCATCTAAATATATTCGAACTCAACTCTGAATCTGAGAAAGCACGTCTTTCCATTCGTCAATCACTTGAAAACCCGGCCATCTTATCAAGTTCCTTTACGATACCTACTTCCAGACGCAAGGTATAATATACGCAGGGACTTCATAACAAACTACGTAATCAACAGATCCACACCGGTTTTCTACCAATCTACCCACACAAAGGAAAAACATATGGCTAAATTTATTTTTGACGAAATCGAAATATTCTTGAAAGATAACTTAGGTGTTTATAAATTTATTGAGCTTATTACAGTTTAAGCCATGCAAAAAGATTCAAGTCAAATCCCCAAGAGATTTTCTTGAAACCATTTGCATTCGCTTATTGATGTCTTCTAATTCTAAGGCTGTTGAGGAATGCAAAATTTTGAATGCAAATAAAATCAAATATTTCACAATAAAAAGTGAGCTGTTAATAGGCCTATCAGCAGAATACAATCCTCACAAATCACATATTTTCTACACTACCTTTGAGCGGATACGGCGCGATATCAAAACACAGTATACTACACTTCAACTGTCTGTGCTAGACGTTGGAACTCTACTTTGAACTCGTTTTCCACTTTGAATGAAACAAAATACGTTCTGAAGGCTCTAGCTATAAAAGACGCAATGCAGTCGATTATAAAGTCATCCATGATTTCCTCCATGTTAAGTGAATCGTTTTGAAAAACAATTTTACTCAGATCGCTAAATGGACATCATTTTTTGAGAATGATGAGAAAACAATTTTATCCAAAGTGGTGCACAGTTTTGTTGAAATACAAGCTACATTTGAAAAAAACAAATGCGTCAATTACGAGGAACTTATAAACGTCCGTGATTCACGGACCAAAAAATGCTTACAACCCCTGCATTATGCAGCAAATTTGTTTGAGCTAGCTGCTGGAGGAAAAGTGAGTAAAAAATTTGTCAATAACCATATTACTATCTGGAATTTATTACTTCGATACGCTTGTTAAAAATGTACGGGTGCTCTGCCAGTGCTCCTAATACATTTCAATCATAGCCAGCTGTGTCCAAAATATGTCTTACAGCCAGGGAAGGAAAATAAAGGATTCAATAGCAACGAGTGGGTTAAAAGACATAGCAACGGTAATAACGCTGAATATAACGCAATATATTCGCTCGCATTTTAAACAGTTCGCCAAATATTAAATGGACCAAACCACAAAGCAAATCGCATTTAACCGCCGATAAGAGTAATCGACTTAAATTTGCTCGTAATATACATGTCGCGGACAACGGATTGGGAGTGTGATTTTCTCGGACGATAAAATAATTAATCTAGATGGTCTCGACTGTAACAGTTGCTACTGGCATAATTTGAAAGAACATGATGTCGTTAGGTCGAACGAAATTATGATGGCCGATATGTTATGGTATGGTATTTCCTATCAAGGTGAGCATCCCGTCTGTTTTATTGCGACTCGAATAAACTGCAGTACATACATTGAACTCTTGGAAGACGTTTTATTAAATTATCTGGATGATTATCATCAGCAGAACAATATTATATTTTTCAAGGAGACAATCTTAGACAATACTAGGTGCTACTAAATTGTACCGCAAACCAGGGGTGATGTTGATCTGAAGACTCCACCAATATATCCGCACTTTACATGCAAATTTCAAAGCAAATCGAAGTCTGACGGGAATCCTTACAAAATAGCACTTTTCGGCAGAGATTACACAACAACAAGTTAAATCAAAGAGTGCCTCTGGTGTTGTTATTAAATTTTTTTTGAAAAAAGCATTAAAACTGCGCTAAACGTAAACGCTCAATTTTACTTGAGGCATTAAACCACATTTTTCGAATTTCTAGTCCCCAACTACCACTGCAATCGTTTAATGAGATGCGTTTGCTGTCGTAGACTTGCATTACTCGTTTAATAATAACCCTTATTATTCAACTGTACGGCACGAACATTTTGACGCTGCTACTTATTTTAATGATTCACCTATAAATCCCCGTCGTCTGTGCATTCAAAGCTAATTAAATATATGGCCTAGAGCCGATTATCGCCGCATTAGTAATGAAAAATCTCTGCTCGTAATTTTTTGTGTCGCTTTGAAATTCTCGAGAAATTTAAATTTAACGTTAACGTCTAAGAATTGGTTTTAAAATGACGATGTATAAATATTAAGGTGGTTCCACATTTACAAAAATTTGTGGCGAACGCCGAAATATTTAAACCAACAAGTGCTGGATCGTGTGTTAATTGTGGCATAAATTATTGAGTCGTTTTCGTGCACCGCACACGTTTACACTTCCTAAATTTCCGGCGAAAATGTTTTCGCCGAACGCATTTGGAACAAATTTTTATAAATGTGGACCCACCTTTCGGAATTTATGCTTGTTTAGGAATCACAGAAAAGTGTAGACATTTTACCAACATAATTCACCGCAAAAACACAAAACGACTAGAGCAGATCTTTTAGAATACAAGCCTCTGTCTCCCGACAACAACAATTTTAAAAGTTACTAAATTTAGTCATCGTTCAGATCAGATCAAGGTATCGGACTTCGCGTCCACTTCAAGAGATGTAAATTTATATGAAATACAGTAAAAATCCACTTATTGGCCCTATTCCATGGGATCTGCTGTCAGTAAAAATAAAAGCGAGAAAAAATATAGGTTTTACTGGTAGTGTACAAAACAACAAATGTTATCAGTAAAATTTTACTGAGAGAACAGTTGTGATGGTGTTAGTGTACTGCCATAATACTGCTATAAAAATGTAAATTGAAGTATTTTTTATGGCAGTATTCTTCACACATCTACAAAAAATGTATGTAAATATTTCGCTATTTTATAGTCAAATGGCGATTTTTTTTTTTTTGAAATTTGTTAACGTTAGTGGTTTTTCGTGGTACATACATAAAAATTAAAATATTAAAATAAATAAAAAAAATAAAATGTAAAACCATAAAATTTACTATAAAACGAATTAAAATTTATTTCTGTTCTTTGTCACTCTTATGGAGTTTTAAAATTTTTTTGTTTTGCGTTTTAACAGTAAAAAAATTGCTTCCATGGAATTAAGGCTTAAAGCATTTTTGTCGATAACCTAATCCAAATGTACTTGCGACGTGAGAATCATTTTACTACTAAAACAAAATATTAAAAATGACATACCAAATTCACAAAGCGCATAATTACTCAGTTATCGGCTAATTTTTGAGAAAATTGATTAAGAAAAAATGCGATAAGTGAATATTTACTGTATCTCCACAAATGAAGGTTATCGTGATGAATTTCGCCATTTCGTATTGATAATGTATGTGCTACCATATTGCCAAAATAAAAAATTTCATTTTATATGAAATAATGTAGCCCCGCCTTTTAGCTAAATGGAATTAAGCTAATCGGGAAGACTTAACGTGGTTTGGTAGAGTAATTAAATTTAAATTTGTTTTCTAGATTTTACATCATTTAAACGAATAAAATACTATTATTTTGTTATAACACAGAGTTTCATAAAAAAGGTTCAGTTTGCATGGGGCATTTACAAAACATGTTCACAATATCATCCCTGCTAAGCAGACCATTATTTTCAATTAGAGGAGCTGACGCCTCTACCTGACAATTCTTTTTGTTTTGGCAATAGTTTTCCATTTCATGTTTCTAGAGGTTGCGCTCTAAACTTTTACCATTGTTTGCCATCTGTTACGACAGAAGCATTATAATCCTAGCTTAAGTTTTTTTTAGTGGTCACAGTTGAGACGCGGTATGCCTCTAAGCAATATTTTTTTGTTAGATACTTGTTAATTGTTGACAAATGTTTTTTATTATTTATAATTTTTATTAGATTTTTTCGGTTTTTCGGACATAATATTATTTTTAATGGCATCTTACAATGTTTATTGCTTGTTTTAGTCACAGAAAATAAAGAGACCATTTACTCACAATATTTTTACCACAAAAAGTAGAAAAATGCACTCCCCCCATTTTTAAATCCCAGAGAACCTGTAAAAATACAGAAACCCTAACAAAAATAAGAACTTCCTTAGGTCTCTTTTGGCAGCTTGGTTTCGTACTGATAAAACATTGGTTTCAAGTTGCAACGACTAAACTGCAAAAATTCAACTCTTGCGTTGTACCGATAGTACAAAACAAGAACTTATTGATTTAGCGAAGTATGTCACCAAATCAGAAACTTCTGGAAATTCTCACTCACTAAGCCTACACAATATAATTAAGAAGTTGTTTCTGTTTTTTATTATGTTCAACGAAATTTAGAGAAACCCTACACCTAATAGATTCAAATAAACAGGTTATTAGATATGATCGTGAGCGCTTACCAAACGAATGGTATTGCGGAAAAAATTTTAAGTTATGTTCAAGAAATAATAATTAGAAAGAGAAAGGAAATTGAAGCCAGATATTACTTTAACATCGAAGTGACCACGTCTTCAAAATACGGAAGTAAACATTCTAAAATTTTTGTTAGCTTTATATTTTCTAGACACGAAATACTCTCTAGATATTTTTCAGGGTAAGAAACTTTTCAAATGAACACACGGCATTCAAAATATTTTTCCAACAAAAAAGAAAATTCCAAACTTTTTTTTTTCGTCGAATTCTTGATTTCTTCTTGTGTTGTGTTGAAATGAAAAATTACCAAAGAAATTTTTTTTTTGTATGCTTTTTTAATTTATTTTCTTTTTCTAATTTCTAAGGGGAATTCAACCCAAAATAAATTCGTATATTTTGTACATGTTGTGTTAGAAAAAGAATATGAAAAAGAAGAATGCCTGCTAGAAGAAGTTAAATACAATTTTTTTTTTTGGAGTTTTTGTTTAGTGCACAATTTCCTTCTTTTGTTAATAATATTAATGACAAGAAATTAGTGTAGAGAAAATATGGCGCCGAAAATTCTCTAATTTAATCTAACTATAAGTATAACAATAGTACAGTGTACAGGTGTACAGGTGTAATAATCATCGAACTGTGAATTTAAGGTTAAAGACGTTACCACAATATAAATTTTTAATGTATGTAGTCGTCATTACGAAATTATATATGCTTTTTTGTGGTAAATGTGTTAAAGGAAAAACAAATGAAGTAGTAGACGTCATACGTTTGGTTGTGTATTACACACCACACAATGAAAATTATTGCAAAAAAAAAATACTCCTATATAATTTTGTACACACAATATAATGGGGTGAGACAGACCGACAGACATACCAATTCTGATACAGAAATACATTTACAGATTGTGTATACATTTTCCACAAAGTAGAACATAAAATAATATAAAGAATACAACACACATAAAAAATAAAAATTAAAGTTATTTCTTCTTATATATAAAATAAAATATATTTTTAGATCAAAATGAAAATAAATAGTTTTTTTTATACCTCTCTTCATAAAAAAAAAACTTTCTAAAATAAATTCTTTTTTTTTTAACTTCTTATAACAATAATTGTTAAGAACATAAAACATAGCGCGCGCGATACAGTCGATTAGGTAAGAACAATACCTAAACAATTTATAACGCTACATACTTTGTGATTTGCAAAATTTTTGAAAAACACGACTAGAATCCATCTATAATTATTTTGACACACCATAAAAATACCTCACCATATTTATGTCACATATGAAAAATTCGTTTAATGCTTCTGAAATATACATACATAACTATAGCAGGAAATTTTTAATGAAAAATTATTAACCGTATCTCTCACATAATTCTATATAGCCATATATACATCCTCCATCCATATATACTATACACAACATAAAAAACATAATCGTTTTTAGAAAAGATGAATGATGGTGACAACGCGCAACTATTATTATGATGATTATTACTTTTTATTTTTCATATATTATGTTGAATATTAAATTTAAATTCTGGTGGTGGGGCAAAGTCTCTATTATGTATTTTTATTGATAAGAATATTATCGACTGAGTTAGTAGATGATGGATTTTTTTATGATGGCACGATCGTAAAATATAATACGCGAGTGTAAAATTACGAAATGATTTTATTTTTACACGCAGTGGTGATAAGAGATATCGTTAATTTAATTACGCAAATTTAGAACCTATTAATTTTGAACGATAATAATTGTAATATAAGTGTCAGAATCAATATTCTGTGGCCCGACAATTGTCATATGAAACATAACTTCCAAACGATCTCACTACTTCAACGAAAGCACGACTCACTATATATTTCAAAATCCTTTTGTTTTAAAAAGAAAAAAAATGTGCGAGTTTCAGTTCAATAACTGACATTTTTGTGCTTGCTGGGCAAAACTATATTTACGGACAATTTTATGTTTATTGGATAAAATTGAATCTGCGCTTACTTATTCCATGAATCCACACGAGATGTCATGAACCCGGTTATAAAACCGGTTTTCTGAAAACATCTCGTGTGGCTGCACGCTTCAAAATAAGTCGTAATAGATTTTTTATTGTTACTTTAAAACCTTGTTTTATATTTAGATACAAAAATTGTTTTGTATTGTTTTATTCTGCTCTCTCGAAAATAAAATTTAAACTAAAATCTACATGTCAAAAATGGCTTTAAATTATTTTTATTTCATTTCTAAAAAATTGTGATTGAAAAATGAGTCGCAATTAGAACCGGTTTCACAGGTAACCGAGGAAAGAGACGAAGATGCAGCTGCTTCTTTGAAGCCCAGTGTGAAACAGTGATATCGAAAAAAGAGAAGTGTCAGTATTTTTAAAAGCGGAAATAAATGGAACTGAAACCTTAGATACTTTCGATTTGTTTTTAAAAGAATCCCGATTTTGAAAATGCCAGATCGATTTTTTTCCAAATTACATACGTCGAGTAATAAATTACAATATTTTTTTATGTAGAGCTCGGCTTAATTTTTTATTTATCCTTTAAATAAAATTTTAAAATATTATCTTATTTGTAACTAAATGTATCAGTGTGTGTGCGTGTAAAAATAAGAAAATTTGTAAAAATTTAATTATGAAATGATTTAATTTGAAGTAAAGTCAGGTAATTTTGACAATTTAATTGGCAGAGGCAACCCGATTGAGAATTACTTTTTATTGCGTTCTTTAGTAGGACTGTAGGAGTACAACTGAACCCGAAGGTCACAAGTTTTTGCTTTAGTCACTGATTGTTTTTTTTTATAACAAACCTTGGAGAAGAAGGATTCGAATTATCAGGTTATAAGATGATCGATACTTTTAGAAAATTTTAATTACAGTCTTGTGCAAGTATAGTACATTCCTAGAAGTTTTCGCTTCATTTCAAATGACCGACGAAAATGTCCGTACCATTCCGTTAAAGAAGCTTTAAACGACAATAAGAATAACGATTTATATTCCGTACGATATTGTCTTTTGTACCGTAAACATAAAGAAAAATTTACGTTGCACGTGCCACAAGTATTGGAAAATAGCGTTATACGTCAGAACCGCGAATGATCATATTGGAATAAATCAAACTATCAATTTCGGACTGTTTAGATCCTTTTCCGGAACAAAAGGTCGTTCATTATAAGACACCTTCGAAGGTCCTGTTTCAATTCAAAAAATTCAGAGGCTTTATTAGTTTCCGTGATATTAACCTGGTTCCGACCGCAACGGATTCCATGAAAGTCTAATGGACTCTAGTGGAACCCAACGAACGGGATGGGAGGTGCAAACCTATACCTATATTTGGCTTTATTAGGCTTTATTAGTTTCCGTGATATTAACCTGGTTCCGACCGCAACGGATTCCATGAAAGTCTAATGGACTCTAGTGGAACCCAACGAACGGGATGGGAGGTGCAAACCTATACCTATATTAAGGATATTTGATCTTGACTCATACCCTAGTTTAGAACATTTGAAACTGGTTGCTCGGCATGAGACAATTTCAGGGTCTGGTACGTCCCTACGATTTGTAACGATTCCGAATGGCATCGCTACAAGTTTTTTTTATTGTTAATGCATTTAAATTTATTTGTTCTTGTATACGATCCTAAATATTGACTAAGGCATTTGTGTATTTAAAACTGATCGTTCAACATAATAATATCGATTAATCGATAATGTACGTCGATCAATTTTGACAAAGCATATCGAGCGGTCGATATGGCAGATAAGAAGTGACTTAGCTTTTCTTTCTTCTAAAAGCATAGAACAGAATATTAAGGCCCAGGTACACTTCATACCAATTTTACTATTGATGCCATAATACAGATGGCAATGCCATCAGTACAATGCATTAATCAAACGTCTATAATGAAATTAAAAATTTGAAAACGAAACTGTAAGTAAATCAATGTTATGACCAGTCGTAACAAACGTAGGAACGTCCCACACCCTGAGACGTCTCACAAAGCCAGGCCCACAATAAACAAACTTGAAATCAAGATAAAAGCGAGAAAGTACAAGAAATAAGATTTTCAAATCGTTTTCACACAAAGTCGAGCGAGCCAACACGCTCAGTCGGTTGAACAAGAATACAAAGAAAAGGACTGAGAAGAATTAACACTGAACCTCGATAGTTCAGTAGGCTGTTATGCCAGTTTTACACAAATTTATGCGGACCGACACGATAACCTTTAAGGTAGTGCAATGGTAGGAACGATTAGGCACGAATGTCCTTGACATGAAAAATACCCAAAAAATTTCCATTTAAATCCTGGACAAGATAAATTACCTGACCCACTTTACTCGTAATAAGCCAGCCAATTTAGCGGAAAATTTATTCGACGCATCGCTCAAAGCAATAGATCGCACGAAGACAGGTTGTCCAACTCAGGTTGAGCTCCTTTTTCGTGCGCTTTGAGAAGTTTGACTCGATCGGGCTTAGCCCATACCTGGGCCTCGCTGCGAATGATAACAATACAAGTACTACAGTTTCGAACGGGGATATGGATCCAAAAAATCTACATATAATTTTTGGAATGGATGAGTGGAAGTCACCGAAGCTCCCATGGCTTGTTGTGTTGAATAATTAACAGTCTTATTCATTTTACCTTTAGCGCAGCCAGCAACGTATACTGTTTAACTTGTTCAATGAGTAACTGTGTCAAAGAATATGGAATAACTAATTTCCAATTTGAAATGTCGGTATCCGTATATTTGAAAACGAACGAAGGAGATATCAACAGTTTATCATTCTGGATTTTAAAATTCTGCGAACTATTTTTTAATTGGCGAATTTTTTCGATCTGATCGACATATTCTGGATCTTGGAACGCAACCAAATTTTGACCAACATGCAATATGGGGACCGAAGAAGGTGCTAACGCATCCATGGAAGGGTCAACACTTTTACTCAACAAGTCTGGATCTCCAAATTGAACAACAGGATCGGGCGCGCTCTCGAACCTTTCCGGTATCCAATTTTGGAAATCCAGACCTTGGAGTTTAAGACTCCATCTAGCCAAACGTCCGGAGAAGTCTTTTTGACTCATGGCCAGTATAAATAACAAACGCATAGCCTTCTACGTAAAGACGGAATTTTGGCACGATGAGGACTGCAGCATAGCATTCCAGCTCGGTCACCGGATAGTTTCGCCGCGTCGCATTGAGCTTATGCGAATAAAACTCAATGGGAAGCTCCACCCTCTCGGCGTTCACCTGAAATAAGACACTACCGACCCCAACGGCAATGGCATCACACTGGGTGATATATTGTTTAGAATATTCAGGATGCGTCAATACTGGAAACATGTTAGATGTCGATTCGAATAGGGACTGGGTCAAAATTGTCGGTGAGCAAGGACATTTTGGAGTTTCCATAACTATACATAGCGCGATAGCAGGGAGCTTTGTTTGATATTTGTTCAAATTGTTTCAGTACTACAGAATTGCATATCACAGTTAACCGAAAGCGTGAAAAGCAAGAAGCCTAGACGGTTTCACCAAGTTCGTGTGGCTATACCTTACCAAGGCTGCATGACCCAAAGAATGTATCCCAAAACTAGAGGACTATCGCAAGAGAGAGAGAGAGAAAAAACCACCACGTCATTACAACTCTTGGTAATAATATCATCATCATCAGAAACCTGAAGACTGGTGGAAGCAGGTTGGTTAAGTTCAACCACATCTTAATAGTATACATGCTACTGTGCAATTAACAATTCGTCACCAATTCGGGTTGTTAGTCAGTATGAAAAGCCGGAATCCCGAGGCTAAATAAGTACAGGATGTGATTGAAGGCGAAGCGAATAGAGTTTAAAAAACAAAGGCAAGACATGTAGTAAAAGAAGAGATCAAAGAAATTCGAATTTATTTGGTTGGGGGCTGGGACTAGGTGATGTTTTATCAAGTATTTAGGATCATACAAAGTCGCTAAAGTTAAAAATAAAGATCAGTATGATTTATTCGCAATGAAAAAGGGCGAGAGACTATACATTGAACGTTTCAGAAATAAAATGATTGTGAACCTCTAACGTTATGGCGCCTTCGGGTGAAGTGTGGGGATCTGAAGTTAAATGACTAATAATATTCCTATTGTACAACCGGATTTTCTTTAATCTCACTCATCTACGGTTTTGAGGTCGTAAAATAGTTTTTTGACATGTCAAAAAATTCAGTTATTGATGAGGTGTTTTCGATAATACATTCCACAAAAGGAACAGAACGAATGAAAAAATGTACTCTAGACCTTAAAATATTCTGTATACCGACCATATTTTTGACACAATTTTTTATATTTTCTACATCAAAACATCAAATTTGCCACAAGATTTTTTAAACTGTGTTTCCAAAAAATTTATGAAATTCACTATTCTAATTCTGTTTCAAATTGATTTGATTTGAAAACGTTATAATCAAAAAGTTAATACTTTTCTTTCTTGTTTTGAGAATTGCTCGCTTTAAAAATATTCGAGAACAGTAAACTTCATTCTCAAGTTCATACTTTTCTTCTTGTTTGCTTTGAAATTATTCTTGACCCGTGCTTTTAATTCTCAAGATTATACTTTATTTCTTTGATTTGAGAATTGTATCGGTTTGAGGTTACAAAGACGTTAGAAAGGTTGGCTTCGAACTATAATGAAACTTAGAATTCTTGAAATTATAAAATTCGGTCGTCTGGTAAGTGTTTCTGGTCTCATCTCAACGAAGAGGTTAACAAATTTGGGTAGCAAAACATTATAAGTCGCTAACTTCTTTCAAGCGGATAGATCACCTCGATGTAAAACAAATAATTCTTGTCACCCTGAATAACCCAATATTTCAATTTGAAAGTATTTAGGAATCGTGTGCTATATTCTCAAACTTGTATTTTATTTTCTTGATTTGAGAATTTTTATTTATGGAAATAATTCTCATGTTAAATTTTTATTCTGGTTTTGGAAATTTTTCACTTCCAATGTATTCTGAACTTTTGTATTTTATTCCCAAAACAATGATTTCTTACTGCAAATTTAAAAACTATATTTTAATAAACTATGCGTTGCCGTCTAATCATCAACAATATTTTAATAAATAATAAAATCGCTTCTGGACAAAGTAAGTCTGCGCGCCAAGTGTGTGGAAAGTTAACCCAAATTCCAGAAAAAAAAATGCATCAGGCAACTTCCTTCACGGCATCCATGCATTATAAAAATATTGCAGAATTGGGCTGTTTTAAAACATTTTTTTATCTCCGATTGCAACGTCACTAAACGAAAAAAGGCGGAAATAATACTAAACGAATTTGAAAGTGGGAAAACTAAGCCTTATTTATTGTTTTTAAAAAATATTTTAAATTATTTTAATCGGTTTAATGCCTTGTTTTAAAGCGAAACTGTTTCGATACACAAACTGTACGAAGAATCCAAAAAAAATTTTAATTATTATGGGGAGATTTATTTTAAAACCAGAGACTATTCAGCTGATCGCGTCTGGAGTAACATTAGATTTTCATCTATTAGTCAACGAAGATACCTGAATTTTACTGGAAGAAATTGAATTTGACTCAGAATTGACGGAATACATTAAGGAAAATTTAGATGAATGTCAGGAGATCGTGGTAAATTTTGAAGAAATTTCCAATAAATAGTAATTTTTTTAAATCTGTGGAATTTATAAACCCCGACCTAGCTCTTAATGCCACTAGCCGGAAATTTTTCAAAAAAATAACTCACATTTCAAGTTACGTCGAGTGTGACAAGTTTGAATTAGAGGATGAATGGAGGAAGAGATATTCCCTTGCAACTTTCCAAAAAAAAAAAAGAAAATTTAATTTTATTAGGTGTGGAAGAATTCTGGAAGACTATGGCTGGGGATCATCTTTATCAAAATTTAATAAAAGTAGTTAATTTTACGTTGGCATTGCCTCATTCGAACGCTGATGCGGGGCGTATTTTTTCAATGGTTATCGACATAAAATCGAAAAAAAGAAACAGGATTGGAGAAGATACGCTCATTTCTTTGTATGTTTTTAAGTCGGCTTTGAAAAAAGCAGATAAAACATGTCTAGATTTTGAGCATAATGGCTATCGATGCTTTATTTAAATCAGAAAAGCTATATTCAGCTTGATCCATTTTAAATGCAATTATTTGTATGAAATAAAGTGCAATTACTAAATTATATTGCTTTAATTTTTATTTTTGACTTCCCACTGAAAAAGGGTATTTTTAACTTTAAGAATTACATAGCAAGCGCTCTACTTACTATGCTATCGAGGGCTTTCGTGAAGAAGTTCGAGGGTTCTTAGCAGATGATTAATTGGTGTATATATTACCATATACAAATAACGATTCTCTGACAATAGGGAAAATGAGGGAAATTGTATTATTGAAAGGGAAAATTAAATGAAATTACAAATTTTGCCCGTGGCAAAAAATGCGGGAAATTTTCCTTTCAAATGAGAGGAAAAAAGAGAAATTAAAGATGGTGTGTGGGGATTTCGGTTTAAAAAATCTGACAACACTGAAACTACGTACTTGCATACCAAACAATCCATGGCCCTCCTTCGACAATTTCCTCAGTTAGTTTACATAAATTGTTTTGGAAATTATGGGTGTAACCTGTTTTTATTTAAACTATTTTCTGTAATATAAAATTAAAATATTTATAAAAAAAAACTACAAGATTATGGATTTAACTTCATTAATGTTAAAAATATTTGAGTAAATTGTTGTTGTATATTCCGATCGAGCTTGCACAACTTCTCCAAGTTTGAGAGTTAAAACCAAAATAATAAAAACCTAAGCATGAAGTGTCCATAATAGCTATTGAATATCAAAAATCTCTAAAAGAAAATGTTCCACAGATGCTTATCGAACCAACACAACGTACCCTTACTTCTTGGAGATTGCTCTCTAAGTGGTTTTATAGGTTGAAAAGAGCATATATTGAAAAATTACAGTGCCCTGATGCCATTTTGATATGAACAATAGAACCCTCGCATAGAATTTTGTAGAATTATCAATAGCCGCTCTTTTATCGATTCATATTGAATTATCGTTCGAACAACGATGAAAACCAATCTCTATTAGAGAACATAATATCAGAGATCATAATAACTTTGTTTTGGACACTCGAGTTTCTAAAAACTGCAAGTAGAATTCGGTTCAAGTTTGAATGGGGAGTGTAATTTATAAGATTATTTCAAAATTTTCATAATCGTCAACTCCCTACCACAAAATATACAAAAACGACATTACTCGATTTTTGTATGGATTTCTTTCGACTCAAATATTTGACCTTCTTCATAAAAATACGAGTGGTAAAAATAGTTTAGATAGGTAGATAATAGATAGCGCTAGTAGTTTTCAAAAAATTTAAATCGATTATAAAATCTTCGCAGTGTACTACTAAAATGTCCTTTCCTCAAAATTGGTTCTCTCAATTTCAAATGCCACTTCGACTTTGGCTGTATCAACCAGAGATTCTGAGTGATACACGATCAATTGGTATTCAGTGCGGATACTAATTTGCTCGAAGAATATCGTCGAATGGATTATAGTAATGATGATGTTTCACCACAAAAGTGACTTAATAATTTTTTACAAAGGAATTAGATATTCTAATATTGTTTTATTTCGTTATATATCCCGTTTTGACGGAAGTATGTGGTAAATCACTAATTCGTATGATGGCGAAATTACGAATCATTTTTTATTGCATACGTCAAATACATTAAACGAAGTGTGTAAAGAATTAAACTAAAATGACAAAATTCGATTTAACGGCAAAAACTTGCCAATATCTGGATCTGCATTTAACTTTTCCGCTGTTGGAATTTTAGTTCGACAAGAATGTATGTATGATGAGACATAACCTACAAATTATGTATTGAAATTACACGAGAAAATTTTGGAAACCTTGAATCCATCAATGCATTACCATAAGTATGTTGGTCGGTAAATTAAACATAAAATTGGAGAAAGCTGATTGCTGGATTGTGAATTTAGTTCGTAATGCTCGACTCGATCCTGAAATTGACTCGAAATTG
This sequence comes from Nephrotoma flavescens, assembly GCA_932526605.1. Taxonomy (NCBI): domain Eukaryota; kingdom Metazoa; phylum Arthropoda; class Insecta; order Diptera; family Tipulidae; genus Nephrotoma; species Nephrotoma flavescens. Next base: position 165,820,105 of record OW052222.1, on the reverse strand, counting down.
GGACAAGTTGTAATGGGAACGTGACCTTTGTATATCAACAGCTAGTTGAAAAAATTGATTCCCTCTCAGTTCGTTCGGAAGCTCTCAGTGGTGAAAACAATTGAAAGTTGTGGAACGCATAAACATTTTTTCTTTTTATAGTCACCCCAATAAAGTTGAGAATCCAGAATAATCCGAAATTATGAAAATTAAATTTATAATAATGCCTGATTTCCACAGTGAAACAATTTTTTCAGTAAAATTAACACGAGATAAAATTATAAATCCTTTACTTGTTAGAGAGAAACAAAAAAAAATTTCAGTAAAATTTACTGACAGTAAGCGGGGAAAATAGTTGCCATAAAAAGTCTGAAACTCAATACTTTTTATGGCAACATTTGTTTGTCTTTATCACTCTAACGTAATTTTAATATGTATACTGTCCTCTTTTCGGTTCCCAGTATTTTTTACTGAAAAAAATTGTTTCACTGTGGAGTCCACGCATAAAAAGCTGAAAATTTGTATTAATCAACAGTAGTTTTTTTTTAATTTCAGGTAAACCGGATGTAGTTAAGTGTTATTCTGAACACAATAATTGATGATGTACCGCCAATTTTGATATCGACAAATAGCATTTTGCCGCTCTTTATTTAAACGACAATTATTTCGTTGAGCGGTTGAAATGAGTATAATCTGACCCAACTTTTGGTACTATACTACTAAATACTAATACTCACTGTTTGACAAATAATCACAAATAGTCGAAGAGAGAGAATTAATTTTTACACCCAATTATTACACCAGAGCCATCTATTGGAGTACATGGGAACTATTTTAGGAGTATTGTCAAAAAAAAGTAGTTTCTAACTTTTGGTTCTGTAGTATATTGCATGTCTCTAGCCCTACTATCAATTTTTAATTGTCGGTTGGACTACCTATCTGCATTATCGATTTTTTTGATATTTTTGGCACAAAACTTCCTGTTAGTTTTACCAGGGTTGATTAAATTCTTCAAGCTGCCGTGCAGCGAGGATTTTCATTAGCAAACGCAGCTTCAAGCTAATCTTTCGATAACCTTGCTCGATAGAGATGGCTAGGCTTTTTGCGAAACACGATAAAAATTTTATTAGTTTTAATATCAAAAGCTTTATTGTTCCCCAGCAACATGGATATTTTTCGAGTAGATTAACAATGATCTCAATTTGTGATCAAATTGATTGCCCGACATTATTAATATTATATTCCTTAAATCATCCACTTCACACCAAACGTATGAAATATGTAAAGAATGGCTAAAGGAGGAAGATTTCAAAATTAATTTTAATTTGCTGCTGCGCTTTTAACAGTCTTTAAACTGTAGGTTTGCAGTATAAACTATCATGCAGGTTTTGGTCGCACCTATTAACAAACAGAAACATTCAAATGAGTACGTGAACCACGAAAAAAGTATTGATAAGCGTAACAGTCCAGAGTAGGAACACATTCTAATGTCGATCGGAAATTTTACTAATCAATAGTGTTTTTTTTTTAATATTAATAAATCATATTTTAAATTAATTAACACAAAAAAAATTGTTTGTGCGATTACAAAATTCACTCGAAAAGTACTGATTAAAAAAAAATATTTTATTAATAAAAATGATAAATCCACATTAATTCTGATAATGGAATTATATTTATAAAAAAAAAAAAAACATAAAAATTATTATTATCACTTCGTATACAAAATAGCTATGTACCCAAATTCATCGTAAACATATTTTTTTTTTAATTTCTAATCACGAACATCGTATAGAAATTTCTCACGTGTGCACCGAACTATCTCCATCTCCATTGTGTACACCGTACTAAAAAAATAAAATATTCGTTGCACGTTGCATAGCAACATTTCTTTTTATTTTTTTATTTATTTACCATATTAAGAAATATGTGGAATTCTAATAGTCGTATATGAAATGTCAAATCAAAAGATGGATTCTTGTTTATACTAAATAAGGAGACACGCGATCAAAATGGTATGGAGTCTAGCTGCTATTGTTGCGAAAACACAAAATTTTTGTAATCTGTATGTGTTTTATAATACTGAGAGTAGGATTATTTATATATTGATATAATTGGTAAGGTTGGCAGCGCAGAAAGAATATATTCTTATATAAATAATACAAAGTGTATTGGCGCAAAACTTTAAACCGGATAAGGAAGCCTAATAAATTTTTTTTTTTATGATTTCAAACATATTCCAAGCCATGTGAATTTATATTATTTTTATAAATTTGGTGTATACACTTTTGCAAAACTTTAATTTACAGATTATACATTTGTTGTAATGTTTGCAATGTGTCAAAGACTATACGAATATAAAGATCCGCCTACGTCAAATTTTGTTTTTATTTATATTATGTAGACTAATGCAGTGGGCTTGAAATATTTTAAAAGAGAATTGCATTTTAAACTCCGATAGATGTCACTCACTTATCAAAAAATAAATTCTCATATCCATACTAACATTTTAATGTGTTGCCATACACGCTCACTTAAAATAATTTTGTTATTACTTGCAGCAATTGAAATAAAGAGATTTTTTGTATTATATTTCTTAATGTGGAAGTCTTTAATTCAGATACATATACCACTTATTTATAAAAAGGAAACTATTTTATTATTTGTATAACTGTATGGGTTTGAGAATAAAAAAAAAATAACGACGATGTCAAAAGAAATTTAAAACAAATATTTAGGTGAGTTGCGGAGTTGAATGACACCATTATAAAATACAACTGACTAATGAATTTTTGAAGGTAAGAGGCGAGGGCATACATATGTAAAGATATACATACATATAGGTAGGCATAATAATAAACAACATAAAGGTTTTTATTTTGTGTTTTATTTACGTATACTATATTGAAATCCCTTATGCATGAAATATCTATAAATCTTTTATTTTTTTACCTTTAACAATATATACTCATTATAAATGTTAGGTCGTTAAGAACCACGACGCTCGTACACACAATAGCATGTAGTAGGAGGTTACTTAATTTTTGAAAAAAAATTAAAATTATTTAAATTACGTCATCGTACAGTAATTTTCTTTAAGATTGTGTTTTGAATTTTGTATTGTGTATGGAGCAATCATTATTTCACCTATTCCCCTATAAATGACATCGTTACGATTGTTATAAATTATTATGGTTTTTGTAACCGTATAAATTAACACACATAAGAAGAAAATGTTTATATTATAAAGAAGCAAAAGAGAGAGTTGAGAGAATTTTCATTATGAAGTCTGTTAACAAAAAAAAAACACTTAAGTGTTTATTTTTATATTTTCCGTCATCGTCATCATCGTGGCATCAAATGTAATAAAGTATCTTACAGATTTTTCTTATATACTCTCGCGCGCATACGTACGTTTATTTAAATGAGTTGATTTGAAATGAGGCTGGAAATGAACAATTTAGTATGCCCCATGTTGGGCGCCATTTTTTTTTAATTTAACCAATTGGCCATTATGGCCACGCTAATATTAGTTTATATGATAGGCAGGCCCCTCTAGTTACCCCACTGGATAAATGAGTCATAAAATTTTTTGAGTTTGTTATTTTTATGTTTCAAGATTTTTATATTCGCGGTTTTTTATTAATCGCGATATATTTTTATGTGTAAGTCCGTATACTACATATTATATACACACATACGAGTAATAAATGTAAAAATTGCAGTTTTATTACACAAAAAGCAACTTTTGTACATTATTATAGTATTTTTAAATTAATTCTTTTTAATGTTTGAATAATGTTACACAGTATATGTGCGCATAAGTACATACATATATGTTTTTGATGCGGTGTCGACGCCGCAAATTAAACGGAATATACAAATACATAAATATATTCATGATATTAAGTTCCATGGAAGCTTAATAAAGACAACATTGAAATTAAATTATATTGTAAATTGAATACAACTGTTGCTGTTACATCGAATTTGATGGGAATTGGGTAAATTGTGATGTGAATTTATATGAACAATGTCATTGTTTGAGTTGAAATATTAAGAATTTAACGCAAGATTCCGATAAAATTTGTTTTAAAAAAAAAACGTACTCGTATGCATATACAAAGCACAAAGTGAATGCACATGATTGTGCTGGGTCTGTTAAGCATTATGATCGATTGATTTTCATTTAATGCTGATATTTTGTTTTGCTAGTGCTGTAAACAAAGTTGGTTCTTTGTTTTGAGTTTAGCTGACTTTTTGTATTGTGTGCTAATTAAATATTTTGCAATATTTGTTGATTAGCAAATTTGTAAATATTGTGTATATTATGTATAATATATATATATGGTACGAACGTGTTTATATGTAAAATGCTTTTTATTCAAGCAAAACAATAAAAACAAACATAAAATTGGTAATTAATAGAAAAATAATGACGGTTAAATTGCACATAGAGGTCTGGTTTTGGTTCTTATACGCAATCGACGCAAAAATCATACAACGATCTCATTCCATAGATTTAAAAAGTTCTAAACCTCAAATGAGTTTAGAACTATGCAGTGATCTTTGACACCAGCGCGATAGACTAGTAGTAATAACAGCCCATAGTTGCTTACATGATTATATCAGCGAAAAATAAAATTTATATTCCTCTAGCGACATAGCGGTACCTTTGAGTAACAACTTCAGTTAAATTTGTGACATCCTTCAAGAAACTATTAATTTGCCTATAATTAATTAATACACCAAAGCGGTAGATTTATGAACTAATGATGTGTGTTTCACACACATCACACTGTGTTTCACACAGATGGCTTTTCTAATTAATGATTAGTTTTGCTATTACACTCCAGTTTCTTTAATTTAGACTGCTCACGAGATTGCTTTTCGAAAAAAGTTTTAAATAAATTTTAAACAGTAATCTTTAAATAACATTTTTGAAAAAATGTAAAAATGATTTTGTAAAAATGTAGATGGATGTAAGTATAAAATAGTTACATTGTGGATTTTGTTTGAGAATTAGTGTTAATGTAATGTTGCACGATATTTTGTGGTTATCTATAATTTGTTTTCCCATGGTGAGTTGTAGGGCGTTACGAAGATACGAAGAAATTTATAGAAACAAGAATCAAACTAGAGAGCCTTTACACAGGGAAATTTGATGATAGTGAAGTTTGTGCTAAAAAACTTATTAAAAAATTACACTGTTAAATTTATTATTTTTCCTATTGGAATTTATTTTCAAAAGACAATTATTAAATTGGAAAATATCTACAGCTTCTGGCTGACTCGAGATTCGTTCTATTAAAAATTATATTTAGAAGTTGAGCATTTTTGACCGGTTTCAAATAATATTCCAGCCAATTCTAGAAATGTCCACGAGGTCCGATTCTAACGGGTCTGGCTATGCCTATAATATAATTCATGTTTTCATTTGTACTATCACTACCAGAGATGTCCACAGCATCTCGTCTACATTTTTCGACAGCTTATAATACTTTCTAGTTTATGGAGCGAAAATGAGTCAATTGTAATGAGTCTAATAATGATTTTTAGAATTTTGAAAATACGCGATTTTACAAGATTTTAGCAATACTTCAAATTGGATTTTAAATTGACATTCCCAAACAAACGACGAACCCGTTTTAATTGACTTTAATTATACATTACTCGCTTCTGATGAACGTTCTCACCCACATTTTCGAATAGATTACTCAATATTCTTAAAGGCCATATGACCGACCCCAGGGACCGACCATTTGGCATTTTTATATTAAAGGACATAACAAGGCCATCATAAAAACCATGTCTTTATATGGGACTATTGAATTAACTATTTTTAATTATACGCTTGTTTTAACCACGTAACAATAATTATTGCCAGAGTATTCCGTTTAAACGTATTTTTGTATACTCGAACGCACACATGTATAGTTTTAGTTATTTGGTAGACAGAAAATATTATAAGCTGTCAAAAACAGTAGACGAGATCCCGTGGACATCTCTGGTAGTGACAGTACAAATGAAAACATGAATTATATTATAGGGATAGCCAAACCCGTTAGAATCGGACGTCAATTACTATAACGATAGAATATTGTGTAATCTATTCAAAAATCTGTGTGAAAACCTGTGGACATCTCTACGATCGGCGGTATAAAAAACGGAAGTTTTTTGTCCTGGACCTCTAAATATATTTAGCTCGATCTTTAATAAACTTGAAATATTTATCATAATTATGAAGTTTCTAACATCTTTAAAACATAGTAAAGCCCATCTTAATGTTATCCTATTTACTATAGACTTACTAGATTGTATGATCTATTTGAAAATGTTAGTGAAACCCCGTGAACATTTCTAGAATTGGCTGGAATATTATTTGAAACCGGTCAAAAATGCTCAATTTCTAAATATAATTACTTTCTCAAAAATGTTAGCCTGAATCTGTATAGATATTTCTGGATTTGACGACACAACATTTAGAATGAATCGAATTTAATAATTTTCTTTTGAAAATAAATTCCAATAGGAATAATAATAAATTTAACAGTGTAATTTTTTAATAATTTTTTTAGCACAAACTTCACTATCATAAAATTTGTCGCTATGAGGACTAGTTGGGAGTAAGTGAAACACTATTTCACGGTGAGCGTTGTATTTTATGACTCAAACGTATTTTTTGTAGGACCGTTGGTGAAGAAGCTGGGATAGATGAACCGCGAACAAAGCTAAGAAAAAAATGGTCAAATATAATCACGAAGTATAAATTAGGATTTAGTTACACATATGCATAAAATAAAATAAAATTTAAACCGAAGCTGGTACCGAAGATGATGGACCATCTGCATTGACCTAGCCTTATTTTGAGACAGTGCAGACAGCTGCTTTTACTATCTGAACATAAATTAGATAATATTCTTGAGCCAACATGAATTACAAATACCACAGCTACTTGTATTGATAATGAACTCCATAGATTTGATCAAAGGTATTTTTCGGCAGTTTCTTACATTGTACTAGACTTAAAAATGTTAGATCACTGTCCAACCGAAATGCCGGCCCGGTAGCAAAGTGGTTAGCATACTTGCTCCAGCGACCGGAGGTCCCGGGTTCGATTCCCGGTGGTGACAAGGAAAAAATTTCAAGGCTGGTTTAGGATCAATGAATTAATCACTCATTATCCGAAATGAAATTCTGATTATGAACCCTCATTTGAGGCGGCCAAATCCCTTGATGGGATATAGTGCCAGAGAGAGAGAGAGAGAGAGAGAGTCTAACCGAAATTAAATTAACAGGTTCTGTCTTTAACACAAAATCTACATCTCGGAGAACCTCTGAAGTTTTTCAGATCGATTTCAACCAGCTACAAGAACTACTTTTGTTTGAAGAATGCATCAGTTCATTCTTGCCTAAATGCTTCTAAGGACTAAGATAACTATTAAAATCTTTAAAGGTCATATTGAAAAATGCACTTCCATTAAGTTGTTTGCCAATAGATCAACGAAGCTGATATTTTCTGAGACTGATATTTATTTATTGAGACTAATACGTAAAAGAAATTATATTTGTCGCCTTGCATAAAAACATAAAAGCAACCGTAGATTGAAACAGTATAGCTTGACGCTGTGTGACTCTGTTAACCTACAAATTCAAATAGCCAAAAAATTTTTTTATTCTCAAAATTTCATCAACAATGGCAGTGATGCTCGTAAAAATTTTAAATCAGTTAATGAAATAATTAGCGGACAGCCTGATCTAGTTGAAATTAAAGAAAGCGTTGATCAAACAGGCTGCATAATATCTGGTCCAGTTCAAATCGCAAATGAACTTAACGAGTTCTTTACGAGTGTTGGTGATGCAAATGCTACCAGTCCCTTCATGGATAAAGCCGACAAAAATAGATTAATATGTCAATATTACCAATCTATTGATAATTCCGTTTTTTCGGAAATCTCATCTGGAAAACTGTATTTTACTAATCTTTCGCTAAAAAATAATTCAACTCCTGGTTTGGATGGTAATACAAACAATGTTGTTTAAAAAATGTCGTGGTTTTTAGTTGATGTTTTATCTTTTATTTCCAATTTAAGCTTGGTAACTGGGATTTTTCCTACTTCGTTAAAGCGAGCTTTAGTTGTCCCGATCTTTAAAAATAATGATAGGCAATTACGAAGTGTTGGTGGCAAAAGTAGCAATAACGAAATGTTGGTTCATTTTTTCATAACAAGCCATAACTCCTTATCAGCACCCCCCAGAAAATACCCCCTGTCCTTAGCTCCCAACCAATTACTCCCCTGGTCCATTACCATCAGTAATTACCTCCGTCACTACCCCCGTCATTATATCACCCCCCCCCCCCTCCCGTCATCACGAACCTACGGACCAAGCACAAATATTTTTGGAACAAATTAGATCATTAAGGGATTGATACTATTCATTCAGGAAAAATTATTTAAAAAAAAAATATTTCCCACCAGAACACACTAGAAACATGTTGATCGACAAAAAATTTACAGCCTGCTAGATTGCAACATTGTGATGTTTCTACTGTGTTTCTATCACCAAATAATTGTAGGTCGGAAATATATGAAATAGGTATAGCTCAAATATGTTCTAGAAGGTTGTGATAGCAATAGAGGAGAAATAATTGATAAATGAAACAGAAGTCACATTAATTCTAGCAGGGGGAGATGTAGACTTCGATAAAACATCCATAGAACATCCCAGCCCAAGCGGTAGATGCTGATCAAGTGACAAACGATAATTTTTGGTGACTTTGTACTAAAAGTACAACTGTAATTGCTATAAAATGTCATGTTTCGTTTGATCAGCATCGCAAAATTTGTGTGACAAAATTTGTACTAATAAAAATTGTCACGAAAAATTGTCATTTCATCGGAATCTTGGCCCAGGAGTCATTTCTTAAATTTTTTATTATAACGAATTCAGACTGGTGTGAAGTTTTTAATGAAAAGTGTAGCTACATAAAATTATGAAAATTGTTAATTGCTACAATTTTGCAATTTTGGGCCAAGATTCCGATGAAATGACAATTTTTCGTGACAATTTTTATTAGTACAAAATTTTGTCACACAAATTTTGCGATGCTGATCAAACGAAACATGACATTTTATAGCAATTACAGTTGTACTTTTAGTACAAAGTCAAACCGAAATTAAAGTGTAAATGCACACCTTTACTAGAAAAGATAGTCAAAAATTTATATTTCATGCAAAATCGTGATAAAATTTTATCATAATAATTCTAGTCTAGGAGTTGTGGTTATTACGAGTAAAAATATGATTATCCAAATGTTTGAAATGATACATACGCGACACTATGGCCGATTAAAAAAATCTCAGAGATGTTACCAAGTGTAGACGAGCGCCGTCTATAGTGGAAAAACTGAGCTATTCAAAACAGTTAACCCACATTAAAAAACAAAACTTTGGGCTACTTCACGACAATTTTAAATTCGATAAACTTAATAAATATTCTGATATCCGTCAAAATACCTGCTACACCGAATCAGCCATATTCTAGAAAATTTAGAGATGTTATCGCTCATTTGCTGCAACAGTGACACAACTCAAAATTCACTCATTTCTAAGATACTCGAAACAAACGATTCCCAATAAATTATATTTTTATTATTTTGTCTCAAAAATACTCTCTTATGTAGTTATTTCAAGCAAATTAGGTAAAATTCCATATCAAAAATCACTCAATCCGCGAATGGAATTAACATTTTAAGATATTGGAAACTATCCTAAGAAAACTTGCAAATTATTAAAGAATTATAAAAATTAAGATCCGACTGAGGATGTAGGAATAGAAAAAAATTTGTTTTATTAATCAGGATGTATTTTTATTTACTTTTGAAAATCGCCGTTTTTACAAATAATTTTGAGTGGTATTTTCAAGTCGCTCTACTGAAAAATTAAAAATTTTGGATTGTGTCACTCTTGCATCAAATGAGCGTTATCAAGTGTGGGCGCATACTTTCTACGTAAAACTAAAAAGACCACGACAATTTTAATTCGGTAAATTAAATGAATATTATGGGAATATTATGAATAGAATCGGCCATAGTACAGCAGGTATTTTAACGGATATCAGAATATTCATTAAATTTATCGAATTTAAAATTGTCGTGAAGTAGCCCGAAGTCTTGTTTTTTAATGTGGGTTAACTGTTTTGAATAGCTCAATTTTTCCACTATAGACGGCATACGTCTACACTTAGTAACATCTCTGAGTTTTTTTAATCGGCCATAGTGTCACGTATGTATCATTTCAAACATTTGAATATTAATATTTTTACTCGTAATAACCACAACTTTTAGATTAGAATTATTATGATAAATTTTGATCGTGATATTTGCATGAAATATATATTTTTGGCTATCTTTTTTTAGTAAAGGTGTGCTATTTACATTTTTAATTGCTACACTTTTTCGAAGTTACGCACTTTTCGTTAATTTGTGTAGCTACACTTTTCATTATTTTGTGTATCTACACTGTTCGTTTAAAACTTCACACCGGTCGAATTCAGCTAGAAAACGAACTGCGCGAAGATACGATTCATTGAAAATATTCATAAAAACAAAAATGCCCCAACTGATAGCCCTCGTGACCTTAGGCAAGAATGATGTTCTACGTAATTGATCAACATCCCATAGAGTAAATTTTTATAACGTTTGCAGAATTTTTAGAAAATAGTTATTTGTTTAATTATTTGTATATTGACTGATCTTGTTCTGAGTTCTAATTTCGGTTTTGGTCAAATTTTCGTTTTAAGGGCATTTAATTAGCTTAAAATTAGCCTTCAAATTTCCAATTGTTTTTAGATCATTTTTGATATGGGTTTTGCTAACATTTACTAAAGTCGGAATCCGTCATTTCAGTTGGATGGGATGGACTCCAACGTTTTTAGTTTAGTATTTAATAATTCATAGTATCTTGTAATGTTCTACTGGATAGAAAAGATTAATTTTTACTACGCATGCGTGGGTTTGATAAAATGTCACACAAAAAATGCACAATGCACATGCAACACAAATAAAATTGGCGGCTGAATATCAAGCGTTTTTTTCATTTTTTTTTTTCTAGTAAATTAAACTGTTTATTAGATTATATTGAAACCTAAATTTAACCTAGCAGTAGATACAAAACATGTCACTGCTAGGTTGTCTAACAAGCCGATATTTCTAGCTATTCGGCGTAGCATCCTCGCTTTAATTCAAATTTGTTAACGTTCAACTTCGACATATGAATAAAACAATGTCTGGAAAAAATTTGGCAATGGATGCTGATATTTGATCAGGCATAATAAATAATTGATCAGGTTCAGTAACTAAAATGTTTAATTTAAACGGACAGCTTTCTGATGCGTTTCTAACAAAATTCAGTGTAGTATCCTCATTATTATTTCAAAAGTTTACACCAAACTTAGATATTTGAATAAACTAAAGTGCAAAGCTAATTCGGCAATAAATACTGGCATAATGATTAATAAGTCAGGCATGCGGTGAGCATCCTTGCTATTATTTCGAAACTGTTGATACTAAACGTGGGTATTTCGGCGATAAATGCTGGTATATTACGCGATTATCTTGAGAGAGACGGTTCATTAGACCTTACCAATTACGAGCATCCATTAGCTCGGATCGAATTAGCTCCGCATTTTGGTGTATTCAAATACCCACGTTTAGCGTTAAAATTATTGAAATAATAGAAAGAATGCTAAATTGATTTTTGTTAGAAAGGCATCGGATAGCTGTTCGGTTTAATTACATCAAAATCTTTAATTGAGTTTGCGATAGTAAAACGATTGGCATAACATCGGCACCACAAATACAAATAGGTATATAATGGATCAAATTGATGTACGTCAGGTCAAAGGTACAAGTGAAGAACGAAATTTCGATTTAAGGAGATTATAGGTTTGAAGATTTGAAATTAGGAATTAAATCACTAAATAATAAGAGAGATAAGAATAGTTAATTTACCTATTGAAAAGGTAAAAACATTATGGAAACTAGTGAGTTCCGTCCCGTGAAGTAAAAAAATGGTTGGTACAGGCGGTTTTAATCTATTGGCGGTACAAATAAAATTTGAGGAATTTACAAAAGATGGCGTAACTAGCAATAAATCGCATCAGGCCATCTTCTAACTATGCTAATGTTAAAGCGTCATCATTTCCATTTCACAATCCTTCTAAAATCAGTATGTGTCATTTCGCTTAAGTGTAAACAGCATATTTGTTTGTGCTCTAACCACGTCAACCTTTTTTGTTTTAATTTGACGAAAATTGCAGCCGATGAACATCGATTGATGTGTGAAGCATATGGGGAACACGCTCCATCAATAAAAAACATGTGAGTACTGGTTCAGCCGTTTTAAACTTACTGGTGACCAGTAAAGTTCGAAGGCGGCAATTCAAAACAGTCTCCAGACCAAGAAAAATCAAGGAAATTGGGTTCCGTAAGAACCCAAGCCAAGAGACGTCGAACGCAGTTTTTTCACGTGAAAACAACTGCTCCAAAGGTAGAATCGGGAAAGCTTTTTGGTCTGTGATGAAAATGAACATAACTATGACCCTCCGTTGGAGTGCAGAATTTATGGGCCGAACCATCTTCCATGCCAGTAATATAGGCTGGCATGGAACTATGCAATATGCAGATGGTTCGAACTCCAAAAAGCGAACTGCGAAAGAGTTAGGAGTGCTTCGGCCTCAGAACAGATTGCAATAATTAAAAGCTACAAAAAACAACATTCATGGCAAGAAGCTAATGCTGTGAATCATCTGGTGGCAGTTCGGAATGATCTGCTATGAGCCGCTCCAGCCTAAGGAAACCGAGCATTGAAGCTCAAACGCCCATAATATGCCAAAAGACCTGACAAGTGATCTTTCAGCAGTGATCTAGCTAACGATGGGCAATACATTAAATAAAAAGCATTGTACCTACCAATTTCTCTGAATAACGCTTCGAAGTTATAAAAAACATCAAAACTTTTTTGTGCCCCCAACACCTAAATTTCGTGGGGCTGGATTAAAGCTGATTTTGTGTCCACAGGAAATATCTAACTTTTTGTTGGACAGCTTCGCGGATTATGGTATGCATCAATTTAACGCTGTTTTCAATGAGTATCGGCTCATTTTGGACTTCGGTTTTTCATCATTAGATTTTATTGAATTTGAACCTTGCCCGGATTTAGCCGAACAATCTAGTATAATATATCACACACCACTTTTAATTAAATTTTAGTTTTTAAATTTTAATTTGGTTGATTTTATAAAAGACGATTTTTTTTTTCGATAAACAAATTTCTCAAAAATGTCAATTGGATAGCGTTATTTTCTTAAAAAATATTGTAAACCGTAAATCTAAAGCTTTCCAGATATTCAAGCGTTCTCTAAGCAAAATTTACCAACTTAAACATCAAGAATTATGTAGAGAGTTTATTTATAAAATCTATATTTTAGAAAACGAAACCCGAAATGATTTTTTTCATTCATAAATAATAAAATAAAATCTCAGGTTTTCTCGACGATTATGAACTTAATAATGTTTCTTTTTCTAGTTCGATTGATTTATGTAACGCCAAGTAATTTTGATGACTGCGGTTATCCTAATACGGTTATTCAATTCGATGCCTCAGAAATTATAAGTCGGATAAATCGACAATTAGTAATTTATCGAGATTGCCCACAAAGATTCTAATACTCAAAAATACTTAAGAATAAGCAAATCAAGCAATTTTTCCTTATGGTTTTAATGTACCTTTGGTTTAATATGAAAAATCGATTAAATTAATTAATTATTTACTATAGTCATAGAGACAAGACCTTCGGGAAATTAAGTTTAAAAATTAGGTCCATGTATCACTTAAGCCATACCATAAGCTCAACTTGGAATCATGACTATAAGATCCTGATCTTAAGCAATTTGTCCTTATGGTTTCGATGTTCTTCATGTTTGATATGAAAAATCGATTAAATTAATTAATTATTTGTGGAAATACTAGAGATAACCCCATCGGGAAATTAAGTTTTAAAGTTGGGTCCATCTATCACCAAAGTCATACCAGAAGATCATTTTGGAACCATGATTATAGGATCCTGATCTTAACCAAATTGTCCTTATGGTTTCGATGTTCTTCATGTTTGATATAAAAAATCGATCAAAATAATTAATTTGTTTGTGCAAATTCTGGAGATAACCCCATCGGAAAATTAAGTTTAAAATTTGGGTCCATCTATCACCTAAGCCATACCATAAGCTCAACGTGGAATCATGACTATAAAATCCTGATCTTAAGCCATTTGTCCTTATGGTTTCGATGTTCTTCATGTTTGATATGAAAAATCGATTAAATTAATTAATTATTTGTGGAAATCCTGGAGATAACTTCATCGGGAATTTAAGTTTAAAAATTAGGCCCATCTATCATCTAAGCCATACCAAATGCTCAACTTGGAATCATGACTATAAGATCCTGATCTAAAGCAATTTGACCTTATGGTTTCAATGTACCTTTGGTTTTACATGAACAATCGATCAAATTAATTAATTTGCTTGCGGAAATTCTGGAAATAACCCCATCGGGAAATTAAATTTTAAAGTTGGGTTCATCTATTACCTAAGCCATACCATAAGCTCAACTTGGAATCATGACTATGAGATCCTGATCTTAAGCAATTTCTCCTTATGGTTTCGATGTTCTTCATGTTTGATATAAAAAATCGATTAAATTAATTAATTATTTATAAAAACCCTAGAGATAACTTCATCGGGAAATTAAGTTTAAAAATTAGGTCCATCTATCACCTAAGCCATACCATAAGCTCAACTTGGAATTATGACTATAAGATCCTGATCTTAAGCAATTTGTCCTTATGGTTTCGATGTTCTTCATGTTTGATATGAAAAATCGATCAAATTAATTAATTTGCTTGCGGAAATCCTAGAGATAACCCCATCGGGAAATTAAATTTTAAAGTTGGGTTCATATATCACCTAAGCCATACCATAAGCTCAACTTGGAATCATGACTATAAGATCCTGATCTTAAGCAATTTGTCATTATGGGCTCGATGTTCGTCATGTTTGATATGAAAAATCGATCAAAATAATTAATTTGTTTGCGCAAATTCTGGAGAAGACCCAATCGGAAAATTAAGTTTTAAAGTTGGGTCCATCTATCACCTAAGCCATACCATAAGCTCAACGTGGAATCATGACTATAAAATCCTGATCTTAAGCAATTTGTCCTTATGGTTTCGATGTTCTTCATGTTTGATATGAAAAATCGATCAAAATAATTAATTTTTTTGTGGAAATCCTAGACATAACCCCATCGGGAAATGAAGTTTAAAAATTAGGT
This sequence comes from Nephrotoma flavescens, assembly GCA_932526605.1. NCBI lineage: Eukaryota > Metazoa > Arthropoda > Insecta > Diptera > Tipulidae > Nephrotoma > Nephrotoma flavescens. The sequence continues at coordinate 165,804,734 of OW052222.1, read as the reverse complement.
ACATCTATCACCTAAGCCATACCATAAGCTCATTTTGGAATCATGACTATAAGATCCTGATCTAAAGCAATTTGTCCTTATGGTTTCGATGTTCTTCATGTTTGATATGAACAATCGATTAAATTTATTAATTATTTGTGGAAATCCTAGACATAACCCCATCGGGAAATTAAGTTTAAAAGTTGGGTTCAACTATCACCTAAGCCATACCAAAAGCCCAACTTTCAATCATGACTATAAGATCCTGATCTTAAGCAATTTGTCGTATGGTTTCGATGTTCTTCATGTTTGATATGAAAAAACGATTAAATTAATTAATTATTTGTGGAAATCCTAGAGATAACCCCATCGGGAAATTAAGTTAAAAAGTTGGGTCCATCTATCACCTAAACCATAACATAAGCCGAACTTCGGATCATGACTATAAGATCCAGATCTTAAGCAATTTGTCCTTATGGTTTCGATGTTCTTCGTGTTTGATATGAAAAATCGATTAAATTAATTAATTATTTGTGGAAATCCTAGTCATAACCCAATCGGGAAATTAAATTTAAAAGTTAGGTCCATCTATCACCTAAGCCATACCAAAAGCTTATCTTAGAATCATGACTATAAGATCCTGATCTTAAGCAATTTGTCCTTATGGTTTCGATGCTCTTCATGTTTGATATGAAAAATCGATTAAATTAATTAATTATTTGTGGAAATCCTAAAGATAACCCCATCAGGAAATTAAGTTTAAAAGTTGGGTTCACCTATCACCTAAGTCATACCATAAGCTCAACTTGGGATCATGACTATAAGATCCTGATCTTAAGCAACTTGATTCCAACTTGTTAGGTCATCATCAGACTATATCTATGTATACACATTTTTTTTGCTCTATTCGAATCAAATTTACAGTCTAATTACAATAAAATATGTTAATTATATGAAAATGATATTTGTTCGTGTATCAATTAGTAAGAATAATACCTACTAACAATTACAAACCGACACGGATATTAATTATTATTTATTTATTTTATTTGCTTTCTCGTTTTTCTTGCATTTTCAATAAATTTTTCGGGATAGTATTTAATTTAACACACCAAAATTGAAAAGGTGTTTTCGGGCTGGTTTTTCGTACGAGCTTCACATACATAATTTAATGGTATTTTCCAACGCTGTTTGTGACACTACTAGAAATTGTGATCAGGTTGATGTTATAAACACAGACTTTTCGAAAGCTTTTGATTGATTAGATCGTAAAATTCTTATCGTCTTACCTGAAAGCAATGTGGTAATATCTCACAAGTTAACTTCTTTCCAGTTAACATACCATCCGAACAAAAGGTAGTCAGTCACCTGGCCCGCTATTTTTTACAGTATTTATAACCGATGTCATTCAATGTTTCGAAAACAAATATGTGTAAAATTATGTCGTTTTGTAGCGGAGGCTCCGTATTTTTTATGTAGGTGCTCAAATCAGCAGAGTATGAGATATTCGTGACCTTGGAGCTATTTTGTCAAATAGCCTCCCATTTATAATAAACACATCGATCATATAATAATGAATTTTAATGAAATATTTTATATATTTTTATATATTTGTTTTTTACACTTCTTTAACCATACCAAACATTTTATTCATATTAACTAAACGCTTGGGATTCAGCCGCATACATATAACAAATCTTACCAATTATACTTGACTAATTATCAACATTTCAAGCTTAATCGATGACATTCATTATTTTTTGATTTTCGTTACTTGAGTTGTTATAATTTTTAGATGACCTTCAAATTTTTTAAAACGATTTAAATAGTTCCTGCCGCTTCACTGAGATCTTTGAATAAAGCTCCGACTTAAATCACAAATTTAGTAATTATTGTTGTAATTTGTTTTTGAACATTCCAAATTACAAAGTATAATACCAAAATTAATCAAAACATTCAATCAAATTCAAATCAAAATTAATTTAAAAAGTTATGTAGGTAATTAGTCATCGATATATATTAATTCATCAAAATCAAGCATGACAATGACATTGGTTCAGAAACTTTACTAACTAATTTACACTGATAACACGACATTAGTTTAATTTACTACTACTGACTTTCGATTTCCAATCTAAAAAAAAACAGCTAACAGAAAAAAAATAGCTAAACAAACAAAATTAAACCGCACGGCTGACTAATATTTAATTCGCGTACATTATATACATTCATACACATACATGCGCATATCGTCGCACACATTAAACTTGTTTTGAACAAACATACCAACAAATAATTCAATAACCGCATAAAATTATAGTTTAAAATGAAAACCGCGCGCAAAACAACTAAAACTTGGCTTGTTCGTTACTCCTTGCAAGGTGACCAACGTCTTTTTTTTTTTATTACGTTACTTCTTTCGTTGTAACGATAAATTGTATGATTGTTATATCATCACTTAAAAAACTATATTATTATATATTCACCTACATTTTATAATAATAAATGTATCTCTCTCTCGAAATGTATAAATATTTTATAATAAATGTATATAGTATTTAACACGTGCGTAAATATGTGTGTGTTGCAAGCCGACAATAATAATAAACAGATGACATCATAATATTAGCGAATTTTTAAATTAGTCATTTAATTTTTGCGCGAGAGCGAGATATCTATAGCTGTAGCGCACTATTTCAATGTCAATGCAAATACATATATAAAATATCACTATAATAACACTGCTGTGGACGACATTTTTCCGTTAATCATTTCAAAATATACACAAATTAATTAACATTCTTTCGTTTGTTTGAGTTTTCTGTATATACTTACATAGTCAAATTATATTATTATTATACAATATCGTGTGTGCAAACAGTTACGTAATTTAGCAAAGAAGAGATAAGATTTCATCGAGAAATCAAAAAGATTAGATTCTTTTCTATTTACGTTTATGTATATCTTGTGTTACTATACCAAAATATACTAATACATAGATGGGTATTATATAAAATTTATAAAATATTGATAACAACAACAACAACAAAAATTTGTTATGATTACGTTATAAACAAGTAAAACCACATCGCGAGCCGCATAATATACATAAGATATTGAATTGCGTTAAGAAAATACTGGTTGGTAATTTGTTTATATATGGATTTCGAAAGATTTTCATAACCCCTTTTAAGGTACATTTTATGGTATCGAACGTGATCGAAATACCTTTAAATATATAAACATCTTGATTATCTCGCTAGGTTAAGAGTGTTTTGTTAAAATCGTAGATTAGCCAGTTTGTGGCGGATAATTCGATCACGGACTTGTATAATATACGTTAATGAATTAAATATAAAAAATTTCTAAAAAAACATGCGCAACCGGTTCAAGTAAAATTTGAATTTTTAAAAAAACAAAAATGACAAACAAACAAAACGAAATTTAAAAAAATTAAATAAAATATTTAAATTCTATCACGATTTAAATGGAAATAAGACGTTTTCTATTATACGTGCGCGTTGTTGTAACGACGTTGGATAAAAAGATGCGCGCATAAATGGTTAACGTTTTTTTTTTATGACATGCCATCGAAGTGATGCGCGTCTAAATTTAAATTTAAAAAAATTATTAACCGTACAGGTTTTTCGTTTTCTTATTGATATTAGAAAATCTTTCTTATACAGCGTGTCCCCAATTATAGTCGTGTATATGCTTTACGATTTCGAGTAAAATATTGTTAAGCTCCAAGCTCGGGCACCCTGTATAAGTATAACCGGCTTTTTCTTATATATATATACATAATATATTATTGTTATGTTCATTTAGTTTTATTTTTTTTTTTTATTATTATGATTACAAAAGAACACCTTATGTGAGTGGAGTAAAGCGACGTAAGAAATTACGACACATACTTGTACAAACCAAAGAATATATAAAACTACATATATTTGACTTTTAAATTATTTATATGTACACATATGTCTTATAATCAGATAGGGAATTAGAAATTTTTATTGTTTGTATATTAGAGTAGGTTTTGGATATATTTAATTATGCTAATACGGTAATTTATGAATTTAAGATGCATGAGAGTTGAGAGATGAGACAACATTACATCTTATGTTGTATATACGAGTATATATATATATATATGTTATGTACATTATTTAGGAATTAAAAATGTGCGGCACCCACGAATCGTAAAATGTATTTTATTGTGACAAATATGCGAAAGAATTTGTAATTTTGTGTTAATTAAGCTTAATGATTATGTACTTGAATTGTACTTAACCGATGTTTTTGTTATTCTGAATTTGGGTGATATCATAATTTTGAAAGTATAATGCTTCGAGATTATTTAACCTTAACAATCGTCTTATATATGAATTAGTTTCTGCAAGAACTCGGTAACTCGCTTATGCTAAAAATGATCGAACGTAAATAATTCCGACATCGTTAAATGGTGCCCTTTAGTCAAAAAAATGTTGAAATGCAATGAACAACAGAAATGCAATGCCCGTTTCCAAAATTTAAAAATTAATTTAATGGTTTGGCTTTGGAGAGAATATTATACCAGTGGTTCCACTATCCCCAACCGGTGTGAAGTTCTTGGACAAAAGTTTTTGGACAAAAAATTATGCGAGTGTTCTTTATGAAGTTTTTGGACACAACTTTATTTCATGGAAAAAAAAATGTGCTTTGACTTTCGTGTCAGCCAGTCGTCTGTTTTTTGTTTTTTTTCCTCATATATATTTTATAGTTTTTAAGTTTTTTAATTTTTTATTTCAATATCCAAAATGGAAAAAACTAACAAACAAATAATTTGTACAAGCCTTTTAGCAGCTCTATCCGAAATCATTCCGAAAAATCGGAAATTGTATTTTTGTTACTGGAGTGAAGCAGTGCCTCCCAGTACAATGTTGAAGTACCCCAACCGGTGCGGATTATAGGATATATTTAGAAGCAGCTTCACTACACTACACGAATATTTATCTAAAGGCAGATTTACAAGTAGCGCGTCATATGTAAAATGTCGTTTTAATGTAGATATCTCTGTATAATTGAAAATGTTGTAGCTGCGTGAAATTGAAGGAAGGTGATATTGCGCTTGGCCTCTGCTATTGGCACAAGTTCGATATAATTGCTGCTTGACTGGTTATCACATAATGGCTATATGCATGCATAATTGACCTTGTAATTGCACATACAACTTTTAGAGAAAACTATGAACTGCATCCTCGTTATGAATGAGCTTTGATGCTCAAAATGGGGTGTGCGGTTTTGCGAAATTGTTAATTGTATATAAATAAATAAATAAATAAATAAATAAATAAATAAATAAATAAAAAAATAAATAAATAAATAAATGGACAAAAATTTATGGAAGTGTGCAACTTTAACAGTGTATTTATTTTATATTAAAATAATTCGAAAAAAATTATATTGAATATTGAAAAAATAAAAGAAATTGTTTGACATTAAAAAATCAAAATGCTCTTTATTATAAATTTTTAAGTAACTCATATACCATACTGTATAAAATGATAAACCAAATAGCAAAAAACTCAGAGATTGGGTCGCATAGTGACTATGTACGTTTGAAAGGGGTTACAATGGGCTATGCAAATCAGTAAGTCCCATCTCGAAATGATGAACAAGGCCTTTGTATCGAATAATAAAGTTTTACCAATACAGCGAGTCTGCATATCAATGGATGTTCTCATATACTGACTATATACGTTCGAAAGGAGATCATTGAGCTTAAATTGTTTAATGAGCTTATAAGTTTTAAAAATTAAAATAATGGTTATTTAGCTCTTTTAATATTTTATTTATTACTACTTAAGCTTTCGGAACCATTTCGGTTCCATTCTCAAAAGTAAGTAAATCAATTTTACAAATAAAATTATTTTCTATACAAAATAAAATAAAATCGAAATCAAGGCTAACTAAAACGTAGCTATTTTCCTGTAGATATCGCTCGCTACTAGAAAAAATATTCTTTATTTTAGCAAAGTAACAAAAATTGATATCTACAGAAAAAACACTTTCCAAAATAAAATTTGACTAAAAACATAAATTGAAATCAATTTTATCCATCTTAAATAATATTTGAATTGTGTAAAAGCAAAAAATCAAATTATAAAAATAGATCATATGAATTGCCAGTGTACGCGAAATCGTTAATTTTGTTAAGAGAATTTGAACTAGATTTTATATGTAACATTTCCAAAATAGATCGTTTTCTGTAATTAGATTGTTTTTCCAAAATGTCTACATCTTCAAAAATAATATTATGGGCACACGTGAAGTATTTCCTAAAATAATAAAAAATATTTTAGGAATTTCTTTTAGGAAAAACTTCACGCGTCTCCGGACGGTTGTGAAGATTTTCCTAAACTTCCGAGTTATTCCCAAAAAGCAACAACAGCGACTAAAAATTTCAGTGTATTGGTAAAAGTGCGAATAAACGAATAAATTAAAACTACGGATTAAGAAATAATATTTTTTTTAATACAATTGAAATGTGTGAGGTGCAGTTGAATTATAAGAAAAAAATTTATAAAAAAATAAAACAAAAAATAACAATAAAATTTCTGTAATCAAATAAAACTACACTTTCAAGCACAAATGATTGACGATTTTTCAATACGTTTAACGATTTTTGAATATTCTATAGAGAATTATCGTATATTGAGATTCCTTGAATTCTCCTGGTTTTCCTAACCACCGACCATCCTAACGGAAACTGGTTTTCGGTTATTCACGATCTACTCTAACAGAAAATAAGTGATTTTAAAAAAAATCTATGGTCCTAGGCACTTTAAGGATTTTTGAATATTCTATAGGGAATTATCGTATATGGAGATTCCCTGAACTCTTCTGGTTTTCCTAAATACCGGCCATCCTAACGGAAACTGGTTTTCGGTTAGTCACAAACTACTCTAACAGAAGTGATTTTTAAAATTAGTATTTAGGAACACCAGGAGAATTCAGGGAATCTCAATATAAGATAATTCCCTATAGAATATTCAAAAACCGTTAACATAAATTCAAAAATTGTCAATCCTAAGTGCCTGGGACCATACATTTTTTTAAAAATCACTTATTTTCTGTTAGAGTAGATCGTGAATAACCGAAAACCAGTTTCCGTTAGGATGGCCGGTATTTAGGAACACCAGGAGAATTCAGGGAATCTCGATATACGATAATTCCCTATAGAATATTCAAAAATCGTTAACATAAATTCAAAAATTGTCAATCCTAAGTGCCTGGGACCATAGATTTTTTTAAAAATCACTTATTTTCTGTTAGAGTAGATCGTGAATAACCGAAAACCAGTTTCCGTTAGGATGGCCGGTATTTAGGAACACCAGGAGAATTCAGGGAATCCCGATATACGATAATTCCCTATAGAATATTCAAAAATCGTTAACATATTCAAAAATTCGCAATCCTAAGTGCCTGGGACCATAGATTTTTTTAAAAATCACTTGTTTTCTGTTAGAGTAGATTGTGACTAACCGAAAACCACTTTCCGTTAGGATGGCCGGTGTTTAGAAAAACCAGGAGAATTCAGGGAATCTCGATAGGTGATAATTCCCTATAGAATATTCAAAAATCGTTAACATATTCAAAAATTCGCAATCCTAAGTGCCTGGGACCATAGATTTTTTTAAAAATCACCTACTTTCTGTTAGGGTAGATCGTGACAAACCGAAAACCAGTTTCCGTTAGGATGGCCGGTGTTTAGGAAAACCAGGAGAATTCAGGGAATCTCAATATACGATAATTCCCTATAGAATATTCAAAAATCGTTAATTTATTCAAAAATTGTCAATCCTTAGTGCCTGGGGCCGTAGATTTTTTTAAAACCCACCTACTTTCTGTTAGAGTAGATTGTGGCTAACCGAAAACCAGTTTCCGTTAGGATGGCAGGTGTTTAGGAAAACCAGGAGAATTAAGGGAATCTCCATATACGATAATTCCCTATAGAATATTCAAAAATCGTTAATTTATTCAAAAATTGTCAATCCTTAGTGCCTGGGGCCGTAGATTTTTTTAAAACCCACCTATTTTCTGTTAGAGTAGATCGTGACTAACCGAAAACCAGTTTCCGTTAGGATGGCCGGTATTTAGGAAAACCAGAAGAGTTCAGGGAATCTCGATATACGATAATTCCCTATAGAATATTCAAAAATCGTTAAACGTATTTAAAAATCGTCAATCCTAAGTGCCTGGGGCCATAGATTTTTTTAAAACCCACCTACTTTCTGTTAAAGTAGATTGTGACTAACCGAAAACCAGTTTCCGTTAGGATGGCAGGTGTTTAGGAAAACCAGGAGAATTCAGGGAATCTCGATATACGATAATTCCCTATAGAATATTCAAAAACAGTTAACATAAATTCAATAATTGGCAATCCTAAGTGCCTGGGACCATAGATTTTTTTTAAAATCACTTATTTTCTGTTAGAGTAGATCGTGATTAACCGAAAACCAGTTTCCGTTAGGATGGTCGGTGGTTAGGAAAACCAGGAGAATTCAAGGAATCTCAATATACGATAATTCTCTATAGAATATTCAAAAATCGTTAAACGTATTGAAAAATCGTCAATCATTTGTGCTTGAAAGTGTAGTTTTATTTGATTACAGAAATTTTATTGTTATTTTTTGTTTTATTTTTTTATAAATTTTTTTCTTATAATTCAACTGCACCTCACAAATTTCAATTGTATTAAAAAAAATATTATTTCTTAATCCGTAGTTTTTATTTATTCGTTAGTACGCACTTTTACCAATACACTGAAATTTTTAGTTGTTATTGTTGTTTTTTAGGAATAGCTCGGAAGTTTAGGAAAATCTTCACAACCGTTATTATGGTTGGTATCTCTAATATGTTCCGAAAGTGCACTTATTTGATTTGAATTTGAATTTCTCGAAGCACCACGTAAATGTTGAAAGAACCGCTCCCGCAAAAACTGTTTAGTTTGTCCCGTGTAAATTAGGTTACAATCATTAGATTTAATCCTATAGAGAAGATTAGATTCTTTCTTTAATGGTATCGGGTCTTTTAATTTTGAAAACAAAATATCATTTAAACTGATAGCTGAACGACCAATAATTTTAAAATTATAATTTTTAAATAAATGTTTCAATTTTTCGAAAAGATTTTTTATGTAAGGTAAAGATAAATAATTTGTACTTTCAATTTCAGGATTTAATGTACAATTTTGATAACTTCTTTGTTTCCAAATCACTTTATTTATTAATTTTTTAGGATACTGATTATTTACCAAAGTGTTTTCCAAAAGTTTGAAATTATTGTAATGAAATTTAGTATCGGACAATTTTAGAATTTTTTGAGTTAAAATTTTGATTTTTGTATTAAACTTGTAAGAAATAGGAAGCCAAGAATTAAAATTTCGATAACGATCGGACCAAGTATTTTTATGGTACCAGTCAAAAGAAATTTTACCATCCGGTTCATGAACTAAAAGTAAATCTAAAAATGAAATTTTGTGGTCAATTTCTTTTTCAACAGTAAATTTTATTCTATTATCCAAAGAGTTAAATACATCCAGAAAAATTTCAATTTTGTCTTCAGGGATTACCGTTATAATGTCATGTACATAACGAAAGCAAAATAACGGTTGAAAATCCAAGAGTTTAATCCCATTTTTTCCAAAAATTCCATCATTAAATTTGCTATTATGGGACTAATAGGAGAACCCATTTGAGAACCAAAAATTTGTTTATAAATTTTATTACCAAAAGAAAAATCAGAATTATTCAAAACTATTTGCAATGCCGACATAAATTGAACTTTAGTCAATTTAGTTTTTGAATTTTGTTTAATACTCCTCCAGTTATCTTTAATAATGTTGGTCACACGTCTATTATCAACATTAGTGAACAAAGACGTAACATCCAAAGAAACTAAAAGGTAATTTTGAGGAAGAGTAACATTCTGAATTTTTTGTTTAAAATCTTCCGAATTTAGAATATTTGAATGTGTATTACCAACAGTAAATTTTAAAATATTACCCAAAACAGACGATAAACTATGTATTGGACCATTAATTGAACTGATAACTGGTCTATATGGAAAACCAGGTTTGTGGATTTTTGGTAATCCATATAATTATAAATCTCCGAATTATATTTGGTTAACATTTTTCTAGTTTTTTCATCCACATTACCGGAATTTTTCCAATCTTTAACCATTGTATTAATTGACTTCTGTATCGGAAATGTATTATCTTTTCGTAATTCTACATATGTTGTGTTATCTTGAGTAAATTGTCCATTTTTGTAACATATTCAATTCGCGATGTTATAACAGTTACGTTACCTTTGTCCGCATGAGTTACCACAATATTTGGATTAGCTTTCAAAAATGATTTAGATTGTTTAACATAACTTAAAATTCGATTTTCAAAAGGAGTTAATATATTTGAATTAGATTATATTTAAAATTTGTCAAAATATTTATAAAACGATTCCGAATAGTATAACGATCGTTCAAATGAAAAATTGCACTTTCGACATCAGAAATAATTTTGAAATAAGACACTGAATGGCCAATTGAAGGAGGACAAAATTTGTTTCCCAAACTTAAAATAATTTTGACATGAAAAGGAAGATCTATATTGGAGATGTTCACTAGCCATTTATCAACAGTGTTCACTAAATTTCCAGACAATTCATTTAAACTATCTACTAAATAGACATAGTAGATGACATTATAACGGCAATCCCTGAAGACAAAATTGAAATTTTTCTGGATGTATTTAACTCTTTGGATAATAGAATAAAATTTATTGTTGAAAAAGAAATTGACCACAAAATTTCATTTTTAGATTTACTTTTAATTTATGAACCGGATGGTAAAATTTCTTTTGACTGGTACCATAAAAATACTTGGTCCGGTCGTTATCTAAATTTTAATTCTTGGCTTCCTATTTCTTACAAGTTTAATACAAAAATCAAAATTTTAACTCAAAAAATTCTAAAATTGTCCGATACTAAATTTCATTACAATAATTTCAAACTTTTGGAAAACACTTTGGTAAATAATCAATATCCTAAAAAATTAATACATAGAGTGATTTGGAAACAAAGAAGTTATCAAAATTGTACATTAAATCCTGAAATTGAAAGTACAAATTATTTATCTTTACCTTACATAAAAAATCTTTTCGAAAAATTAAAACATTTATTTAAAAATTATAATTTCAAAATTATTGGTCGTTCAGCTATCAGTTTAAATGATATTTTGTTTTCAAAATTAAAAGACCCGATACCATTAAAGAAAGAATCTAATCTTGTCTATAGGATTAAATATAATGATTGTAACCTAATTTACACGGGACAAACTAAACAGTTTTTGCGGGAGCGGTTCTTTCGACATTTACGTGGTGCTTCGGGAAATTCAAATTCAAATCAAATAAGTGCACTTTCGGAACATATTAGAGATACCAACCATAATATTATTTTTGAAGATGTAGACATTTTGGAAAAACAATCTAATTACAGAAAACGATCTATTTTGGTAATGTTACATATAAAATCTAGATCAAATTCTCTTAACAAAATTAACGATTTCGCGTACATTGGCAATTCATATGATCTATTTTTATAATTTGATTTTTTGCTTTTACACAATTCAGATATTATTTAAGATGGATAAAATTGTTTTCAATTTATATTTTTAGTCAAATTTTATTTTGTAAAGTGTTTTTTCTGTAGATATCAATTTTTGTTGCTTTGCTAAAATAAGGAATATTTTTTCTAGTATAGCGAGCGATATCTACAGGAAAATAGCTACGTTTTAGTTAGCCTTGATTTCGATTTTATTTTATTTTGTATAGAAAATAATTTTTTTTGTAAAATTGATTTACTTATTTTTGAGAATGGAATCGAAATGGTTCCGAAAGCTTAAGTAGTAATAAATAAAATATTAAAAGATTAAGTGACCATTATTTTAATTTTTTATACATTGAGCTATTCAAATCAGTAATCTCTATCTCGATATGATGGCCAAGGCTCGTGAATCGAATTTTTAAAGGTTTGCCGATACAGCGAGTCTGAATATCCACGAATGTTCTACTACTCTAACCCAAATAGCAAAAAATCTCAGGTATTGGCTCGTATACTGACTATATACATTCAAAAGGGGATACATTATGCTATTCAAATCAGTAAACCCTGTCTCGATATGATGACCGCAAGGCTCGTGAATCGAATTTTTAAAGTTTCACCAATACAGCGAGTCTGCATATTTACGAATGTTCTACTACTCTTGATCCTCAACACTTTCTGGATCATAGACTCGATCTTCTAAACACTTTTATAATTTGTATAACTTTTTGAATTGTATCGCTAAATTCTGTTATTAGTGAAATATTACTTACTGTCTTAGTCCCTAAATCACTGTCCATCTCTGAATCTGAATCTGTATCAAAATGACCCGTTAACTCATCTTCAGAATCATCGTTCTCACTCAAACAATCAGACATCAAATCAACAATGTCGCTACAATTTTTGTGGAATAACATTTTTATTGCTGTTACTAAGCCATTGTGGTAAAACGGTATTCCGATTAATTCCAGATTCTCTTATTCGCTGCTACTATACAGTACAAAGTTCATAAATTTTCGACTATTTTTACTAGTCCACTCATCCAGCGACACATGGAACATATTACATATTTCATTCTCCCGAAGAATCTAAAATACATTACCTATAAAAATTAAAGTCAAAAGTTATTGCTTTCAGATTCAAACGCTAAGCTAAGTGAGATTTGCAAAAGTAACACAGCTTAAATAAAAAATAAGAATGAACATAGAAACGATTACGACGAAAAAACTGAAAGCTCTAATTTATGTGTTTAACAATAGATGTCAGAAGAGTTTTAAATTGAAAATTTAATTCAAGACGGTTAAATTTTATTTAATGTTACGAGTATTAAAACTTTTTAATAAAATAATATTTCCCGAGAATTTGTTCCTTTTTCTCTCGAGAATTCCCTCAGTCTGTGGGACAAAAGCAACATTGCAAATAATTTGGGGGGAGTGGTTATGTTATGGCCAACACCTGGCTTTCTTTTACCTCAACGTACATACATTTGAATACACCTAGCCGATTTCTAAAGCGGAAAAATAAATATACCGGAATTTTGATAAACAAAACAGTCTTGTTATGTAAATGCTCGTGTTTTCTAAGTGCTGTAAATGTGTTTCGTAAATGCTAAACATTTCAACACCTTTACAAAAATTGAACGAGCTCCTACGGAAGCTGCCGATTTATGGAAAAAGCTTTAGTATCGTTCTGTACCAAAATTATCGATCCGCCTGAATTGTAAAGATGCCGAATTTTAGCCAAATAAAGTTGGTAAATATTTTTTAAAATAATTGCAAAAATCGTGAAACCTCCTATGCTAAAAGCTGCAAGGGACCTACGAATTGTAATAAAAGCTTAAGGACATATATATTGAATTGAATGGAATTTATATTATATTTTTATAATTATCTAATTATTTATGAATTTTTTTATTTTATTACAAATAGTTAAAACTAAAAATTAAATGTTTCGTAAGTTGCAAGGATATTTTACATATTTATTTATTATTATGAAATAAACCGGTTATTAACCGAAAACAGGTTTATGAAAAGAACAAAACCGAAAAACCGGTTTTCAAATTTAGGACCGATTTTGCAATCACTAGTACTGAGTAACCATCAGAGATGGGCCATTACGCGTCATCTACTAAATTTTAATTTATTGCGTAGACAACTCATCGACAAGGTCGACAAGTCGTCGACTAATCGTAAACAACGTTGACAACTCGTAGATAAAGTCGACAACCAATTGTAATTCCGCCAATGGTGATTGAATGATCAACATATTTTTAACTTCTGTTAACATATTTTCAAGTAACTTGTGCTGTGTATCACACACCATTTTTTCGTTAATACTGTGTGCCTGACATCGCTTTTAACATCGTCTAAATTTCCACTAACTAATATGAAGTTGAATTCATAACAGTTAAATGTCTCTAATAGTTTTAAACAAAAATTTTTATGATATTTACGTCTGAACTTTAAACTTATTTAAGAATTGTTAATAGCCGTTTACAAATTGATAAATCTTAACAAAGTTAACAAATTTTAATGGAACGCCAGACACGATTTATTTTGTGAAATCCTTGAACCTCTATAGTATGAACCTACCATTTTGTTAAAAGAAAGTTAGATAGCTACTAGCTACTAGTTATTTCTGGTTCAAACTCAAACTAAAAATAAAACTCAAACTCAACGAATTAGAATAAAATGTCAGTGCATTATGTTTACGCCATCTATTGATAACTGGTATGAACTAACATTAAGTTACTTTATACTTTCCGCCTGAAGCTAACTTTCGTGTGAAATTCCTTATGAAATAGAAGAAATTAAATTCGGTATTTTGCTGTCAAATTACAAATGCCAAATATCTTTTTTTACAACATGACAACCCTTCGAAACAAGTAGGAAAAATAACCGCCCTGCGGTAAACAACATAACCATAAAATTATTTTATTTCTCCTAAACCTAAAAATTTTTTGGCTTACTTAATTGTTATGCAATTGCTGTTGCAATTTTTGCGGCTTTGCGAAAGTAACGCATTTTTTGTGTTTAGCAATTTAATTTAAGATATTTAATTAAAAAAACAAAATAGATTTAATTTTTAATTTAACAATATTTTACTTAAATCGCGATCTCAAACATTTGGTTTTTAAATAAACGCGGCTAAAATTTCTAACTAAATTAGTGGTCAATTTATGCTAGTCACCGATAGATGTCTTTAATATTCAGAACTCAAATCAAGCCTGATTATCAGTTCTAAACTACAAAATTAGTTCAGATTTATCAATCTGCAATTAGAAATATTTTGGTGATTTATTAATCTTAATTTATTTATCAAATTTTAATTAAAACTCAGGCGCGGTTTTTTTTCTGTGATCTATAAACATCCTGGCATGAGCCAAACATCAATTTAATCAGTCAAAAATTTAAACAAAAAAAATCGGTATGATTATCATAGTATGAAGGTTAATTTTAGACTAAATAAATTTTTTTATTAAACATATAGCCACATAGCCACCAACCTATGTTGGTTTGTCGATCACTACTGATATCTGGCCGAACTAAAAAAATATGGAGTTGAATTGAACTAAAAATGTTCTGTTCACTGAACTGATAAATATTTCTTTCATGCATAAATTAGCTGATGTATTTCTTCATTAAATATAGAGAGCCAATTAAATTTGAACCGCAGGTACATTAGGGATGAGACCGAATTGTATGATGGAAATGGTTAAAGCCCATTAACTTTTTTTATTTGTGGGGAATTTTTAGTGTGTTCATCATACTGATGTTCGTCACGAGGATGTTATCCAGGTTGATCATGGTACATGTACTCACTATAATGAACGTTTAACATCGACTGTTGTAAAATCGCGTGCGTTTACGCGCAATGAGAACTAGTTTGGGTCAGCCACTATGAGTCGCCACTAACGTACAATTCTATCATACTATCTGATAATTTACGTGTTTTAGTGCCAAATTATAAACTTATTTTGCCCCTTAGATAACAAGACGATTACCTATTAGCTAGACAGTAATTTTGCCAGACTAACTAACGTAAAATAAAGAAAAATAAAGAGAAAATTTAGATTTTAATATTATTTCTTAGGTTGTTGACGTTGTATACATTGTCGAAATCAGGGAGGCAGAGAATCGCTATGTAATCAACGTTATAGATTATGTGTCGACAACTGCGTAGATTACATTTTGTAATCTACCTCGCCCAACCCTGGTAACCATTGCAGCCTTAAAAGATTAAGACATCATAAATACTTATGTGTTAGCTTCAGTAGTCGTTCAGATCCAAGTTATACAAATCTTGAAAAAAACGACTAACCAGTATTTCACTGAAACCGACTGTTCTCAATATTTTGAAAAGTTTCCAAGTACTGAGTGTCTCCTAACAATATTATCGATTCTCTCATCGTAGATTAAAATAATTTAAGAGTAAAGTAGGATCATTAAAAAAAATAATTTAGATTTACAATATTGGAAGAGTCATCTACAAACTAAAGAAAATTGTTAACTAATATTTCTAATATTGATTTTAAGAAATCTTGTGTGGTGAGTGTTATATTTGAAAACTAAATGAAAATCCCTACCAAGTATTCTTAACGTGTTAATAATTTAATCCAAATTATTCGAAAAATAAATCATCTTATCAACTGTCTTCTTAATTACGTAAACTGAATTTTTATAGCTTCTTTTATAGGATTTCACTGGTTAGTATTTTCGGCATTGAAAATAAGACGACATCAACTAACTATATATAACCCTCACTATGCGTGGGCTTGCTTTTTTGATGAAACACGATACAAAAGTAAAAGGTCGGCAAGTCTGTGTGCCCAGGTACACATATACACACACATAATAAAATTGTAAGCACAATCAGAATAAGAAATATTATTCATCAAACGTTAAATTTTCCACTGTAACAATGATCGCATAACAATCGATGCGATCATATGATCTTGAGAAAAAAAAAAGTTTACCTCATCGTCATAATCTCAAGCGAAATATCACAAAATTGTTATGTTTAAAAATCTGACAAATCCTATACAATTTCTACGAAATGCTATTTTAATTCATAATAATCAAATTAGTATTTTTATAAATTTTATATAATTCGTCGAATATTTGCATGATAAAAAAACGTAAATAGTTTGAGCCAAATAGTAATTTGTGTATATAAATATCGGCATCGCTACAATAAATATTTCGGTTACACTAATACCAAAAAGTATCAATTTACATTTTTGATAAGCATCGCGCGCGGATCAATGAAATTTTTATCTGTATACGTAACTCGCGGGCAAACACACAGTATAAGCCATTGTTATATATACTACTAGTCGCTTAATGATACCCACCGATATTGTTGTTGTTTTATCGCAAGATAACTCTAAATACATTTTTTTGTTTATTTACTGAGATAATTAATATTCGAGTTGTGATATTAATTTGCCTTATAGGTAAATATTCTGATATTGAAGGGGCATGCACTAGAGATGGCACTACGTTTGCATATATTTTATACATTGTTTACCGAACTTTACCTTTACGGTAAAATATGTAAACAATAATTTTTTTCGCGAATTTGTACTACGTACACCTGCTGCACTTGTGTACGTACTACGTACACTTGCTACAAACGAAAAATCGAAAGTTGTATAACTAGCTGAGGATGTGTCATGGTGAATCTAATTTAAAATAAAAACATTTTATTAAAATGATTCACTCGATAGTTTTTTTTTTCTTTTCTTGCTTACAAACAAATATGTGAATAATTAAATTTTAATTATTTATTTTTTGTATGAATAATTGAATCAATAATTAACTCGAAAATGTATTCGATTAGAAAAATATTCACAAGACGTGATTTTTTGTTGGGCTGTGCACGTCTCATAATTATTTTCATGGAATGTAATTAAGAATGATCTAATGATGGCAGTAAAATGTAGAATATATACAATTAAGTCTCGCATAGAACATTATACGGTCATTTAGATCATTAAAAATGTATATACATATATACGATGGTTTGTTCGGCGGGACAAATATGTGTATAGACGCAGTTATATAGTAATAAATACAAATAGGGCAGCGCTCGGTTATTATAATATTTGTATTATATTGACTCATCAAGTACACTTGTGTATATACGAAAATACTAAACTCATTTTTCCATTGTGTGTCTGATAAAATTTAATTTATAATAGCAGAAAAGGGAAAATCTAACGTATGGATGGATAGCCGTTCATATCCCAAATCGAATTTAAATCCCGCAGCAATATCCATCTATATATAGTGTAATGTATGTATTTGTGTTGTTCACCCATTGAAATAAAATAAAAACATTAAAGTCAATAACAAAATATAAAAAAAAAAATCCTTGCTTTTGAATCCGGGGGTTGCAAAGCACGTTATACATAGATTGACCCTAAACATATATATGTTTGTACATTCTTTTCGTTCAATTCAATTAAAATAGATTATTTTCTATGAATAATCAGATTTTCTACAACCACCCCAATAAAATTTTATGGTTTTGTTCTCTATATGTAGATGAGCGCGGGGGTGGCGTCCACCCTCCGTTTCGAGGGTGGCAGGCTTCTATATAAAAAACTAGTTTTGGTCATTTTTATTAATCAATTGTTATTCATCATCGTCATGTTGATGATTATCCTTTGTATGGCGCTGCTCACACCCCTAAAACAAATTTGTTATTGCTATATACTCTTAATATTTTTATTTAACTTTGTCGCCTTATTTCTTTCCCTTAATTCACAAATCGTTATTACAGTGTGTACGAGACAATAAAGGAAGAGAAATTATATTTTGTTGTTGTTGTTGCTGTTCCTCCTTATAAGTATTATATGAGTATACTATTGTAGTCTGCCAGCTGACTACTATAAATGGCATCATTTTCGTGGATTTTTTTTATAAATATTAAAATTGAAATAAAATTGCGAGGGAGGGCGACTTGGAATGGTGATATACTATATACATACATATATAATACAGAGCAAGGGGTAGAAAAATTTATTTTATTGTTTCTTTAAAGATAATAATGAAAATGCACTTTTTTGGTTTTTCTTGAATATGCGGAAAATGATTTAATTTCTTAATTTCGAAATTCTGGGATATAAAAAAAAACTTCGCAACAATTTTTTTTTTTCAAAATACATAAAAAGGGGTTTACATAGCATTATGTACAAATACTTAAATACTGCAGGTGAATTTATTTGTGTTTCTAATGCGCTTGTTGTTGTTACACTTTTAATTTTGTTGTTGTTAGCTTTTATAAATTACCAAAGTGGAAATGACTCAGAATCGGAAGTAATGGAATGAAATATTTTTAAAATATATGTAAAATATATTTGTGTATATATTGAGGGTGCATGATATTATTGTTTGTATAGTAAGTATAAAATAATGTATTTTTTGTACGAAACGAAAAATGAGTGGCGGGAAGAGTATGGGGACGAACCACTTTCGTGTTCTATTGAGCGGAATATTTCATTTTACGCCATGAACCGCAAACAAAAAACTCGACGCTCGTTCTGTGGTCCATTTCAATTAAATCACGGTGGTTTTAACAATTTCATTAAATTACAAATAGTTGCTAGTTTTTTAACACGATTACATATAGAGTCTTATCATATCGTGCGATTATCTCCACCGTTGCCGCCATCCAATAAATTACAATTTTGATAGTTTAGTGTTTATTATACATAATAATGTGGTACTATAAAATTATAATAATTCGCGTTATCGTGATTCATTTTTGAGAGGCTATAATACAACTCGACTATAAATTAGGGCCATTAAATCACGTTTTAATCAAACGCAAAATAGAAAAATTCAAATTAGCATTTACTACAAACAAAAGGAGATACAAATTTGTGTAATATTAAACCGCATTAGTAATACAACCACACAGTGGGTTAGATAAATTTTGGTTTAAGTCACAGTAACCGTATGACATTTACACTGTTGAAATACTTCCTAATTATGACTAACATAAACCGATTTTTTTTTTGAAATTATGCCTACAACTAATTAGTCATATACCTTGCAAGTTATTTGCTTCATCACCCATGTTCCAACTTAAATTCAACAAGTTGTTCAATTCTGAAGTTTAGCACGTAAAGCGGATTAATGAAAAAATATTTTCTTTATTTTGCAGGTCTATTCATTCATGTGCTTCATATTTTTCGCGATTGAATTTTTTTTTTTTTTGAGTATTAACGATAATATTCATTAAAAACCAATTTAAATATTCCAAAGCAATTAAAAAATTAATGGAAATATTTAAAATTTCTGGCACCATTTTAAAATATGTACCTAATATGGGTTAATCCTAAAAGATTCCGCGCTCAATTACATTCAAATGATAATTCGATTTAAGGGGACATAGCACCTTCAAATTTTCAAAAAATCGAAATTTGTTTTATGATAGAATATGTTAGAATGAACGTTTAAAAACATGATTTTAATAATATAAACATTATTATTTATTGCGAAGCGCGCCTAATTTAAAGCGCGATAATTTAATCGCGATTATCTCGAAATGACGTTTTCCAAGTCGGCGTGAAAGATTGAGAAAAAACTACTTATAAAATCGTTCTAAAATTTTAACACGTTGATCTACATATATTTCTGCTCAGAATGAGCTACGGAAGGAATAATCGGCTTTCAATTGTTTGAGTTACAACTAATTGGGGGGGGGGGGGGACAAAAAAGCTGCATTTTCGAAAAAATGCCGCCATTTTTTTATTTCTCAACCAATTTTTTTCTTTTAGTTCATTCCAAGGGCGATTTAATGCTGAATAAAATAATAAAATCCCGTTTTTATTTTTAGACGTTTCTGAGAGCAGTTTTTGGAAAACCCTTGTAGCAGACGACAGTGAGCTAAAAAAAATCTAAAAAATTTTTTTTGTATACTTTCAGTTAAATAAAATGTCAATGGAAAGTTTCATTAAGATATCTCTTTTTATTTAAAAAAAAAATCTTTGAAACTTTTTTTTTCAATTTTGAAGGTGCTATGTCCATATAAATCACTAAACATTTGCACAGAAAGTATTTGCTTCTAGCTTGATCGTTGTTAGTAGCAGGGATGGGCGGGTAGATTACATAGCACGTAGATTACATACCGATTTTTTGCTTTTCAGACGTCGACAACGTAAACAACGTCGATAACTTAGAAAATGATATTAAAAACTAAATTTTTAATTATTTTACGTTAACCGCGCTATTAAAATTGATGAATAATTACTTAAATTTAATTCTAACATTTTTATAAGCATTTTATAAATTAAAAATAAATTTAAAATCTCTGAACTAGAGGCATCTATCTACCTATCTTTCTAAAACTTTTGAATATTTCAATAGATTATATGCTTTGCGCGCCATCTTTTAGCAAATAGATGTATCCCTTTTGTGTTTTACTAACAATTGTGTGGGTACGGCAAAAGTACCATGTCAAAAAATTATTATGATTTTTTACTCACATATTTGTGTGGTTTGGACTTTAATAGAGATATTTTTTTTGGTTGAAAAAGTGATATGTAAACGAATAATTTATCTTATTCGAAGATACTACAATAAAGCAAAATTAAATAAAAAGTCAGCATAAATCATAAATTAACTAATTAATCGCCGCGTAGTTATAGTGGAAGCTTCAAAATTTCATTCGAATCCGCAGAATCCGCAAATATAATATGACTTTTTTCGATTGTCAAAGAATTTATTATTATTAATTTATTACACAATTTATGATCCAAATGTTAGGCATAGTGTGTTTTAATGATTCACAAATACAATCAGTAGTAAAGGCAATTTATGCTGAGTTTTATTATAAGTTTCGATAGATGGCGTAGATTAATTTTTCAAGTAGTTTTCGACGTTGTCCACGTAGTCGACGTTGTCGACGAGTTGTCGACGAGTTGTCGACGAGTTGTCGACGTTGTCGACGAGTTGTCGACGTTTTCGACGAGTTGTCGACGAAATCATGTAAAAACTAGTAGTCGACGCGTAATCGCCCATCCCTGGTTAGTAGCAAGTAACACTTTTTCTATATTCTATTATTTTTGCAGTGGAATCGTGTCCACCAAAAAATCACCCTAGTCAACAAAATTATAATCATATAATTGTTCGATCCACCTAAACTGGGGTTTTATGCAAGGGGTATACAACTCTTAATAATCGGTGTACAAATTTAATTTATAATCATTTTAATCTTAAACAATCTATGAAAATAGTCAATTTACTTAATAATCATGATATAATCTTGAACAATCCAAGTAATCGGGTAAAAAAACAGTCGAAATCTTCGTTTTATGCTTTACTTTTCTGTTTTTTTCATATTAGGTATTTTTGGCATTGTTTTTGTGCAAGACAAAATTTTTTAATGTAAACTAGTCAGTGCGCAAGGAAAGTCAATTTTGCGCAACAAAAATAAATTAAATTTTTGACGGTTATCGAAGAAGAAGCGGGTGACCTGTTGCCAGGTTAGATGATGACGACATTCAAGAAATGGAGGACTATGGAAAATCAGTTTGCAATTTATAATATATAGGGGGTTTAAAAATTATTTGAAAAGTTTGAGTAATTTAATCAAAGAAAAAGGCTTGGATTGTTCCATCAAGAAGGACATTTAGCTTCAAGTGTGACCGTTTGTGCAACTACAAGAAATACTACAGTAAAATAACACAATCGAGGTAAAATTATTGATGTTTTTATTACTTTTTCCCAATTTTAAAATTAATTTGTGGCTTTTACCCAGGTGCAGACGTAGTAGGCAGTAATGTAAAGTGTTTGGAAAATATAAATGTAGCTCAACATGAAAATAAAAACTATAGTGAAGTTTACGACAAACTAAGAATGACAAAAAACTTTACAACAGCCCCAAAGGTGTAAATCTACACTTTCAAAAAAAAAATGGTTTTGCAAAACGAAATAAACTCTTAACTAATCCATCAATATATTTTCTAGGAGCCAACATATTTATGCGGTGGGGCGCAGTCATAGATTGTTTTTATTGTTAAAATTTTCCTATAGTAAAAAGTTTAGCGGCGGTGCGATGGTCAATGACAAGGCATCGTAGAGATGGCTACGCTTAGCGGTATATGAAATCATATTATTTAGAGAACTCTTTATGTTTTGTCGAAGCAAACATATTTATGCGGTGAGGCAGTCAAAGATTTTTTTTACTTTTAAAATTTTGCTATCGTAGAAGGTGTAGTGGCAGTTCGATGATCAACGACAGGCATCGTAGAGATGTCTACGCTTAACGTTGTATGGCCTTAAGTTAATTGAATCTTGCTTTATGGCTTCATATAGCCAACGTATTTATGCGGTGGGGTAGTCAAAAAATTTTCGAATTTTCAATTAAAATTTCTTAAATTAACAGTCAATTACTGCAAATTATTTGAATTAATGGATTTCTGATGTTATGATTTTAGATTTAAATAATATATTGAGATTGCAATGAAATCATCTAATCAATAATATTTTCAATATAAATAAAACAGACAGGATTAATTTTGTTACGTGCTGTTAGATCATCGTATATTTCCCAAGTTTGTTTACTTCTCTCTATATACGAAATATAATGCCTCGCGGACAAGACGATTTTGCTGCGATCATCTATTTTGATGTTGTAGTACTTAGTACAATTAATTGGTTGAACATCAAAAATTGCAAAGCCATTGTATGTAATAAAATCTAAAGTACTTGGATTTTCAAACCAATGAAAGCAATTCGTGCATGTAGCCCCAGAAAATATAACTGCATCTTTAATGTTTCTCAAACTTCTTTCGTTGAAGTTACTGTAGTCAATCGGAGAGAACAGTCTGGACATGCATAGGTTATAGCAATTGAATGTTAGACAAAAGTTTTAATTATTTTGCTTATATTGCACTCTGCATTCAATTCAATGTCGGCAGTAATTTTCTCTTGATTAACACATTTTAATAGTAAATGAGATCTTCTTCTGAATTGCTCCATTTACAATAAAATACGACATAAAATCGAAAAATTCATTTATATTGCAATTTATTCGATCGAATACATGATTATTGTCAATCGCTAACATTCATATTATGTGTGTTAAAGGTGACCTTAAAAATTAAATGAATATCCATTTTGCAATATATAGTCATATTCAAAATCTAATTCTTGTTCGAGATTTTATTTTTCGACATTTTCTTTTTGTGATATACCGTTAAGCGTAGACATCTCTACGGTGTCTCGTCATTGACCATCAAACCGCCACTACATTTTTTACTATGGCAAAGTGTTAAGTGTAAAAAAATTTATGACTGCCCCACCGCATAAATATGTTAGCTTCTAGAAAACATGAAGAATTGCCTAAATAACATGATTTCGTATACCGTTAAGCGTAGACTTCTCTACGCCTTTAACTATTAATCCTCAATACACATGATTAGTGTAGGTTATATTTAATCAGGATAGTTAATGTATATACACTTTTAAGCTGTTGTAAGGTTTTTTGTCAATTTGTCGGGAACTTCACGCTACCAAACAAAAATTAGAAATTTAAAAAACAAATGGATACGGACTCTTTCGTATATTGCAACGAAAAGCAGAACCCCAGTTATTTCATTGAGACCGTAAAAGTGATAAAAACCAAATACGAAATCATTGCACACATAATGTGTGCCAAATGTTTAAAGCCAGTAAAAATTCAGCGTCAATATTCTACTACAAGTGATGTCAAGGGTGATGTTGTGTCAAGGGTTGTGCGGATTATTTCCAATTGTATGAGGGACTGCAATGCGCATGCCAAAGTGGAAATGATAAAACAAACCATCAAATTGTTCATGGAACCTGGTGAACACAGGGTAAAAAAAAATCCAAGCATAGAATGTTATTTTATAAAAACAGTCTCGTTGCCAGCACCGCATACGACTATAAAACCGCTTGTACAACAGCAAGCGATTTCCACGGACACGGCAAATTAGAAAAAACAAGAACAGAGCAAAACAACTCTCCTGCAGAGTTGTTGCATGATATGTTTTTCGAAATATGTACTTTCAACCTTGATTTCTCAATAGAGCGTGGAGAACTCTGGACAGAAATATAGACAATCTATAGTAACCAATATGAGGACTATGCATAATCTGACTGACAACGAAGATTTTGTGGTAAATCTAACAAGCACGGCCGATAACATTGGGTCACAAGTTTGCCGTGCACGCCCCGATTATTACGACAATGCGAATAATCTCGTCACTAACATCGAACCATTGCTTAAACGCTTGGATAACCAGGAGACTAGACACAACGTAAGAACGTCGGTCGTTAGAAATCTCCTTAGCATAGTGGATAAAAAGAGGATACACACAATCACGATATGGAGGTACATGGCTACGAGAAAATCTCGTGCATACACCCGACTCATTTCCTGAAAGACCACCGCCTAACTCCTCGGACGACTCACTAGATCACACCGATCCTTTCCAAACAAATACAACTACAGCCCCAATAACACCGCAGGAATTCTTCAGAGAATACATCTTTTAGAATGGCGTCCGAACTCTGCATGTTCTCGTTAAATATAAATTCGCTATAATCTTCGGTAAAGTACAGTACAGCCATACGCGTCTTACGGGTGTGAAGTATTCCAGACTTTCCATAGATGTTATGTATGTATGAGTATCACACTGCTAATTCAAATTCGAATAGGAAAAAAATGAATCATATTGGAAATTTTAGTACAATCATATAAGTATGAGTCTTTTTTAGAAAATGACTCAAACCTCAATTTAAATAAAAAATATATAATATTTTCTAAAAAAAATATATAAGCAAGCTCAACAATACGTGGTGTAGAAATTATCGAGATTTTTTTAAAAACATACAATATTATAACTTTAAAACGATTAGAATAAATCATAAAAAATAAAACTTTGTATCAAAAAACCCTAAGTCAAGCATTGTAAGCATAAAATGGTTTACCAAGAAGACTCAATGAAAAACTTCATGTACTATAGGCCAAAATGACCGATAATGGCCATACAAATTTGAGTAAAAATGACATCTTAACATCTAGAACATCAAAACAATAAACCCGAGGCCGAGCTATATTAGTAGTAGGTTGTTTTGGTTAGGTGACTCAATGACCAACATCTTGCACTAGCTAGACCTGAATCACGATCTCTGGGTATGGCTGATAATAGCCATCCAAATTTGAATAAAAATGACATCTTAACATCTAAAACATCAAAATTCTTGTAGAATAATTAGTTCTAAATCAAATAAGAACAATTACAAAATAATATTAAAATCTCTAGTTAACATTTCTATAGAGTTAAATAATGATTATCCCTCTTTCCAAATATCCAGATTCATGAAATAAGTCAGAGGTAAATACAGATAAATTCTAAGCTTAATAAGCTAATCTTAACAATCGACGAATTCAAGTTATTTCTACGAACTTTGATGTTCTAGATTTTAAGATGTCATTTTTACTCAAATTTGGATGGCCATTATTGGCCAACCCCAGAGATCGTGATTCTGGTCTGGCTAGTAGACAATGTTTGTCATTGAGTCACCTAACCAAAACCACCTACTGCTAATAATGCACGACCTCGGGTTTATTGCTACGAATTTTGATATTCTAGATGTTAAGATGTCATTTTTACTCAAATTTGGATGGCCATTATCGGCCATTCCCAGAGATCGTGATTCAGGTCTGGCTAGTATACGAAGTTGGTCAATGAGTCACCTAACCGAAACCACCTACTGCTAATAATGCACGACCTCGGGTTTATTGCTACGAATTTTGATATTCTAGATGTTAAGATGTCATTTTTACTCAAATTTGGATGGCCATTATCGGCCATTCCCAGAGATCGTGATTCAGGTCTGGCTAGTATACGAAGTTGGTCAATGAGTCACCTAACCGAAACCACCTACTGCTAATAATGCACGACCTCGGGTTTATTGCTACGAATTTTGAAGTTTTAGATGTTAAGATGTCATTTTTACTCAAATTTGGATGGCCATTATCGGCCATTCCCAGAGATCGTGATTCAGGTCTAGCTAGTACACAATGTTGGTCAATGAGTCACCTAACCGAAACCACCTATTGCTGATAATGCACGACCTCGGGTTTATTGCTACGAATTTTGATGTTTTAGATGTTAAGATGTCATTTTTACCCAAATTTTGATGGCTATTATCGGCCATTTTCAGAGATCGTGATTCAGGTCTGGCTAGTACACGATGTTGGTCAATGAGTCACCTAACCAAAACTACCTACTGCTAATAATGCACGAGCTCGGGTTTATTGCTACGAATTTTGATGTTTTAGATGTTAAGATGTCATTTTTACTCAAATTTGGATGGCCAATATTAGCCATGTTTGATGTTTGTGATTCAGGTCAGAGTCACTTATCATTAGTCAGGAGATTTTTTTGGTTTTGTTTACTAAATTTTTTTACCGGACAAGTGGTGCAGTGGTTAAAGCTTCGGCACTTGGACCGGGAGGTACTGAGTTCGAATCCCATCAGAGGCTAGATGCAAATCGAATTTTCATCATCGATTACAATCGGTGATGTTAATTAACACAACTAAGACCCTCTGATGGAGTGCAGAATTCAACGCCGACCCACCTTCCATGTCAATGTACAGGTTGACATGGAGCTTGCAATGTGCAGGTGGTATACTGTAATTGTGTGAGTAGGTGAATGGGTTAATGATGTGGCGTGAATGCGTGGTATCACAATGGGCCAAAAATGGCCTAAGTGGTCAACCACTGAAACCTGAAACCTTACTAAATTTTGATGGCCATTGACGATCATATCTGGAGATTGTGATTCAGTTCTCTCTAATTCGTTAAGTAGTTGATTAAACACCTACCTAAACCCATCTTGTTTTAACAATGCGCTGCTTCTGGTTGATTATTACCAATTTTTATTAAATTTTACTGCTTTAAAAGGACATTCTTATTTACTTATAAAAGTAAAAAATTCTTAAGTTGATTCGATATGTTTTTTTAATCTCTGGAAAAATCTCTGGAATTTTCTTATTAGAATTCAATGAGAAATTAATAATTGGTTTGATTTCAGTATATTTGGTTTGCGTCCCGACTGTTTAGTACAATATTTTGGTTAAACATTTTATGGTTATGTTACAGTAATATTTTTTTCTCCGTAATTTATCAATTAAAATTTTAAGTTTTACTTTATTTATAAGATACAATATTTTTCTGCCATTTTAATTAAGACAATTTGATATACGTCTTATAAATATACTGATAAAATTTGCTCGATTTCATTAAACTTATCTTGATGTGCTTATTTTTTTAAATATCGTGAATTCAATGAATATATATCTGTCTCTTGTTTCTATCTCACTTTTATTTTATTTCAATGATTTGAATTAAAATTATGTATAAATTTTGTAATTTATATAAAAATTTGTTCTATGCTTTCTAAACTATTTAAAATAATGTAAAATCAAACATAATATTTTACTTTTCATTAAGAATTTCGCAAATTTAAAATCATAACAGTGTACTCCACACAACTACATAGAAAGGCGTTAAAATTCCAATTGGAATT
The DNA here is from genome assembly GCA_932526605.1 of Nephrotoma flavescens. Classification (NCBI taxonomy): domain Eukaryota; kingdom Metazoa; phylum Arthropoda; class Insecta; order Diptera; family Tipulidae; genus Nephrotoma; species Nephrotoma flavescens. The sequence continues at coordinate 165,776,534 of OW052222.1, read as the reverse complement.
AGCAGAATTCCAATTAGATTTGTATACGTATACGAATTTAATCTATGGAAAAATCTATGGAATATTTCACGGGCCCACGCGTCTTACGGAGTAAGTGAGATAAGATCGCACCGTATGCAATTTTCTTAAAATGGTCCGTTTCTGTATTGACACATCTGACTTCGTACGGTACTATACAACTTTCGACCGTTATCGCGGACGTCGTCTTGCACCACATTATTCACTCAGCCTTGGTTGGATGAGAAAAGTTTTGATGTGACACTAGTAGTCAAATATGTTGATGACATCTTCATCATCTCTGGCAAAGATAACGTGGAGCCGATTTTACGCTCGTTTGATAATGCAATAACTAAGTTCAAGTTTACCAGAGAATATACGAGGAAAGTCGTTCAAAATTACAACTATTGAAAAAAAGAAAAATGTAAAAAAGCAAAAATGAAAAAAGGGGAAAAACGGAATAGTTGTAATTTTCAACTGATCGATTTCTGGTTTCGCATCCACACCACATAAAGGAAAACTCAAATTGGATTTTGCTCGATACTATTAATCGAACGATTAATCGCAAAGGCCAGCGAACACAAAAGGCACAACGACATACCGGTAATTCTGACACAGATATTCTACGCACTATCTACCACAGCATTACCTATTGTCCACCGTTCACCACTCATGTCAAGAAACAGATCGAGAGTAAAATTCGGGATATAAAGGTCGAACAATACCATCGAAGAAACAAAGCCACGTATTGTTTTTCAACACCAAATTCAGGATTGATAATTTACGTAAACGCTTTGTTGTACATAAAATTAACAGTCTAGATTGTGATCTCTGTTACATCGAATACACAGGGAGACGACTATAAAAAATGATTACGGCTTTGTCTACGCATTCACTCAAATTTCAACACATTTTTGATTTCGACAACCCGTAAAGATTACAAATTGAAAGGAATACATCAAAACGTGACATATTGGACATATCGTTAACTTTAAAGTTGACAGCACGAAAATACATTCATCATTTAGCATACGGGTCGCTCCCCTACTACAAATAAATGTCAGACGACAGTGACACTATTCTGGTATTTCGTCGGGAATTTTATTTTAATTTTGTTTTTAATCGTAATTTTTGTTTTCAAATATTTTTTCCAGCCTACTGAGGAGAAAAGTTTCGTGTATCTTTCCGTACATAAATTGGTAGGGAAAATTATTCCCCAATTAATTCTGTTTTCAAAAAAAATTAACACTAACTTTTTTACCTCAGTATGCCAGAAAAAAAAGATTTAAAAAATATAAACTGAAATTTTTATACGGCGAACGATATGTTTTGCTGGATACGGAACATACACGCACTTAACTTCAATTTCACGTATTTTTTTCGTAATGATTAGCATATTTTGCCTTTTTCGTTTTTGTTCTATCTCATTTCTTTTTTGTATTTTTAGATAAATAATGCACATTCCATTATCAAGGATGTTAATAAAATTTCGATACGCCGTGCAACACTTTTCGTTGTATTCTCTTATTAGCATAAGAACCATTCTGGTTCAAATAAGGAACTTTAAACAAAAAACTTTCAACCCAACCATTAAATTTTAGATCAGATTTGCGAATATCAGCTAAGCATATTAATGAGAAATATTTTCTTTCCGTTGTACGTCTCTTGGTATATTATGTAATAATAATCGATACAGATCAGGTTAAGACATCATCTAGCGATGCAACACATTAACTAATTCAACGTGTTTCTAACGACCTAAATGCAATAAGTCTTGTGAAACTCAGACGGTGGATTTTTATAAATAGAATTCATTCATCTGTTACTGACGAACAATTTAAAAGATCCATAAATTGCATGTTTCAACTAATTAATTCTAAACTTTGACCGCCAGGCTTATTCATAAAAGAATTTGAATTTGCATAGAAAAACTTTTTTCGAAACCGTTCAAATTATATAACTAAAACTAAACCACCACTCGTAAGATGAAGTTGTAAATTATTCAAGGAAGTGTACTCCATCTATTGCCAGAATGTTACAAAATGGCACCTAATACACCACAATTTTACCATTTCGTGATGCAGACAAACCACTTGATTTATGTAATTAATGAAAGCAATTACGATATGGGAATTCACGGTTCGGAATACTTTCGCCATGACTATATTATCTATAGATGTAATCGCTCATCTGAAACAAGCTCTAAGGAACTGGGCGGTGGTGTTTTAATAGCCTAGCATTTTTAACTAGAGAGTATTTAACAGCTCCAACTATAATATGCCGAGAAGATCAGAACACCAGCAAATTATCAAATTCAACTTTAACAAGACAAACTATACTGGCCTCTAAACTTATTTTGGAGAAGTGAATTGGGATGAAATTTTAAATGCTACGAGAATGAATGAAAATGTTAAGATATATTATGAAATCATACATTTGAAATGCAAGGGCTTGTGATTATGAACATTAACAATCGTAAATGTAAAGCGTACACTAAAATGAGGAAATCAAGTTTGACATTTTTACGACATGGCGAGGAATTTGATAAGCGAATTTCAATTTAAAGTATAAATCTTATTTGACTGGCATCCAAGATAAAATTAAATTAAATCCAAAACAGTTCTGAAAATACTTTAGACCTAAACGTGAAAACGATACACTGCCAATATGACCTGTAACATCATAAAGCACTCTTGTCATATTTAATGTGTTCCTCAAGGATCACTTGAACGACGTAAAAATTGTTCAAACGATTTTAAACAAATTCGTGATACTATCGAACTACAAGATGACCTCAATAGACAATAAAAAAAAAATATTTATCCGTTATTAAATCAAATATAACTTTTTTTAAATTAATAACAGAGGTTATATTTTTTACCGCAGATGGTAAACTGTTCCAAGTGACAATCGCATTTGTTAAACCCGAATTATTATAAATATTAGTTCTGTTGACGAGCAAATTAATAATTTTTGTCCGTAATGACTTAGTGAAATTTAATTTATCATATACAAGTACAATGGACATCCTGATATAATTATTCGAAAAATAAATAGAGCAGTCGTATGTATAACGATAAAACTCAAACAAGTCACAATCAAGAATCGAATGTTTAAATTTTAAAACGTGATCAAACTTTTTTAGGTCATAAACATAACGTAAACAATTGTTAAAAGTAACGTGAAGTAAACGATTTGACGAACTGTCATAATTTAAAAATATCGTGGAAAATTAGTATAATCAAACTTTTCACCAAGTGACAACTGGACAAATTTTTTTTATTGACCTTAGCGAGTACAAACTATAATTAACTCGCTTCCATGTCAACGTTGAATTCATGATTAGCCCTAGATTATTAACATTAGGAACAAATAAAATAGTATCATGCTTAAAAAGAGCTCAGTCAGGTACAATACTATGGGAGCTATTTTTCGAGAAAAATAATGCTTTATTTTTTGTTGGATTTATGGCAAGTGCATTATTTTTGGACTATAGCGAAACACTGTTAAGATAACTCACAATTTCATCTAGATTCGACAAGTCACCGCCAATATACAGTAAAAAGTAAAGGACCCAAAATTGATCCTTGAGGAACAGCAACAAAAACATCACGTAGTGTGAAAATATCATCAGCATATTTTACAAATTGTTTGCGATTATTGAAGTATGAATGGAGCAATAAAATAGCAGAATTAGAGAACTTATTATACGACTGAAGCTTTTGCAGTAATTGTGTATGATTAACAAAGTCAAAAGCCTTAGAGAAGTCCAATAGTACTAAAAATCACAAATGAGCTTCGTTTATCCATAGTAGCAGAAATATCATCAACTATGTATTTGAATAAGTGCGGTTGTAATACTATGACCAGATTTGAATCCCGATTGGAATTTACAAAGAAAGGGCTGGAAAAATGCGTATCGGACGAATGTCAGAAACAGTGGAAAATAACATCCTTCTTAGGAAGAGGAATAATCGAAGCCACTTTCCATAAATTAGGAAAAACAAACAATTTTAATACTTTGGAGTCAACCATATCATGTTGATTTAGGTGTATGCGTTAGTTTTATTTCTAAAAAATTTAAAAGATTCCAAATCAACCATAAATTTGGATCTTTTATATTTTTTGTGAGCCAAATCTATACGCGCCACTAAGTTCAAAATCCTTACATTTAACCAAAGAGTGCCGTAGGACATTTTTTAATACTTCGTTTCCGAGGTATGCAAGCTGAATCTAACTGTAACACATATGAATTAAATTCATGAACGATATTGTTTAGACCAGATACCTTTACAATTAATAACCTGTTTACCTGAAAAGAGTGGAATCTGTTAGTAAGCTCCTTACAGTTAATTTGGTTCACTAACTCTAATCCAGAAGTGTGGATGGAAACAGTTCAAATATCACTCAAGAAAATTCCTAACCCGAAAACTTTATCGGATTTCAGAAGAATCACAATCACTGATGTAGGATACAGAATATATGCCAAGATATTGCTTAATAGAATATTAAAATACTCGAAAACATTGGGCTCGTATCAAGCGGCTTTCTTAAAAAACAGGCCAACAAACGATCACATGTTTGTGGTAAGAAGAGTGATGGAAGAGGAATGGCGACATGGAAGAACGCTTTTCGTATTGTCTTTGGACATAAGTCGGCCTTTTGATAGCGTTGATTTGGCATCTGTCACCAGTATGCTTAAATTTGGAAATATACAGCACCCTTTAATCAATCGGATTGTAAAAACATGTCTTTGGGAGAAAACATCTTATCGTTCTGGATAATGTGTTACAAACCTTATCAGAACTTCTAACATATGTCAAATTGAACCAACAGGACGAGATTGTGTTGCCGTTATTATTGGCTTATGCTGATGACATAATAATATTGCACACAAATATGTCACAGCTGTCAAATATTGTAGAGGAGGTCGTGTCGTTATTTGAAATGGTAGCTCTTACAATAGACAACAGTAAATCAGAGATTCTTATAAGATCTCCATTAGAAGATTTTCAGAAAGTACGAGAACTGAATATAGGAGGAAAATTGATGAAGGTAAAAAAAAACTTTAAAATATTTGGGTACGCACATTTCGCGTGGTATTAGTAGGAAGGAGACGGTGAAAGTGAGATGTGGTAAAGCATTAGGAGTGAGCAAAAGTTTATCTTTATTTATTAAGAAAAACAAAATACCTTCGGAGACTGCTCCACTCTTAACGTACGGTTTAAAAGCAGCAACAAAAGCTAATAGATTAAAGCTTAAACGCTATGAAAGAAGAATTTTTTCAGAAATGTTAAAATTTTGTAAGTGTAAGAGAGGCATTAACAGGAATAACATATGTTAAATTCAGTGATAAGGTATACACATGATCAAAAGAAAAATGGACGATCATGCTTCCCATGGAATATATCGTTACGAAGAGACTTTAGTAAATTTAACGTATCTGATCAAGAATGGCAATTGCTCGCAAGAGACAAAACGAAACTGAAAGAAAATCGGAAATGATTTACGATTTGACAGATGCATCTTCAAGGGATTCATCGAGTCAGGATTGGTCAAGTGAGGTGTGAGTTTATTTATAATGAGATGTTGATGTTGGGATGCTCATTACCTTTTGTCCTAGGTAAGGGTTTTTAGATGTTAACCGAGAGCATCGGAGCAGCCATAATTGAAATATTATTTTATAGTAAGGTAAGTGGCTATAATACTGACATATGGCGCGACAATTTCAAGTTTGATCTTCATTATTACTAAGAAAATACCAGATTCTTGAAGAGTTGGGATACTTTTTAAAACACTTGTTTATCTGGGAATCAGATAATAATAGAAAATGTTAAATGAAAAACAATTTTCATTTATAATTTTAAAATTTTAGAAAAAACGGTATGTTGCACATAATGGACGAATTGAACACATGAAAACATACTAAACCAATTATATAGAAGAAACAAATCGAAAAGGGACGGAGAAATTGATTCAATTCAATTTGCTTTCGTTTCGTCTTTGCGGTTATACACTATCGGTTGTTTTTTTTTTGTTATCCTTACTAGCACTTACGTCAAATTGTCAAAATATTTTATATTTTGTATAAATTTATATATTTTGTATATTTTTATTTAGTTCGCAATAAATAAAATGGATTTTCCAAGCTAGTTTTCATACACACGAGAAGTAAACTTCAAATAATATAAAATTAAAAACAAATATGAAAATATCAAAACCGTTTCACCAATTCGTCTATATAACCATATTTCTTTCATCTTTCGTTTTGTTTCATTTCAGTCCGTTTCGTTTTCGTCTATATAACTAGCCCATAATAATGAGCTATTAGAAAATTCGGGGTTTCTATTATTGACAATTTTTGTTTTCTATACTGACATACTAATGAGTTTAAGAAAACTTACCAAAATACAGGTATTTTGCAAAACATCTATTATAAAACTTCTAAGGCACCAAAGTAGAAACAAATAAACTCTTATTATTTGTTTCTACTTTGGTGCCGAAAGCCAAGCTTTGTGTTGTTGCGGTTACTTCACAGGTATAATTTTTATAGTACCGGACGGGACATTTTCACAGCTCGATTTGCTAAAATTTCGATTTTATTTCATATAAAATGGCATATTGCTACAGTTATTTAGCTATGCTAACACGCAACTTTTGATAATTTTACTCTTTAGATTGCTGAAAAATGTTCGATTGCGAATCGAATGATGCAATAACGCCGCTTTTCTTGGCGCATGACCTGATCCCGGTCAGTTCATATTTCATGAGACAATAGAATTGAAATCAAAATGATGATCTAAAATAAAATTTGACCGAAATTTTACATTTTCAATTTGGACCGATCCAGCTGATCAACGGATGTCATGTAAAGTACAGCATAATATTGCCCAATGTTTTCTAAATCGATTGTCAAGTTTTTAAAATGTCAATGAAAGCTTCGCTTCGATCCTATTGAAACTTCCACATTCATATTTGAATCATTCGCTTCATTAATTGATTTAATTTATTAGACTGGTGCTACGTCCCTTGGAGGGATTTGGATGTCTTGTGGAGGTTACTGTAATCGAGTGATCTTCGGGTTAATGAGTAACTGAGAAAGATTAAATGATTCTAAATATTAAATGATTCTAAAATTAAATGATTCTAAATTGTTGGTACTTCAATGTGTGTTCATTGCAGACCAAATAGCACACCGGTGGGGGGTTTAGAAAATCGGTAAAATTGAAAAGAACCTTTGTCGAATATCGATAGGGGCAGAATGCATATGGTGCTTTTCAACATCTAGTTTCGATTGGTGATGTGGCTGAACACAACTATTATGACCCCTTGTCAGAGTACAGATCCCACAGAGCGACGCATCCTCCCAGTCAGTTGTTTTAGCGATTTCTAGCAAAGAGCAGATGAATTCTGCTGAACAAAATGCGAATGACAGTCTACTATGGAGCAAGGGGTTACAATCTTTAAAAATAATGGATTGGCCAATACTCGTTTCCATATGGTAAACGAAGAAACCCACGCTGGCTATATTCGATGGGAATTGCAAATAGGCATCAAATTCTTCAAATATTTTGCTCTTCTGTCATTATTAAAACCGATTGGTCACATTTAAAGTATACACACCTTTTTGTACCGTTTGCAACTAATTTGACATACGCTGCAATGCGTTGATAATGTCATCGGGACTATAATATTATTGAGGATGCTTCAATTTTATTGCCATGGTAATAAAATATAATAGAGCTCCTTTACTGACATGTGTGTACATAATACTGACATACAACTTTAAGGAGGCGACTAGAATTAAATTCTCCAAAAAGTTAGAATCAGTTTTTAGATTACTTATATTTATTTAATTTTACACTAATTAAAATATTTTTACTTTACTTAAAATGAGAATAGATACTTTTATTTACAATAAATAGAATTTAGAATTTCTAGGTAATACTGACATGTGTTGGATATTTTAGTGAGCTAAATAAGGATTCAATACTGATCGCTGCAGTTTTTATTAATTCTTGGCCAAACTATCACAAATTCTTAGGGTCATAATTAGGACAGTAAAGTGATGCAATCAATTGAAAACGAACCCAAAACCCAGTTTTTACAATAAATAAGCATACAACCCAAATTAAAGGGTGCTTAAAAAATATGTTCTAACCTAATACTGACATATGCGTCAGTGAAAGGGACACGCTACCTTTTCACAGATTCTAATACTGACAAAACTATTTTAACAAAAATATATATTTATTTTCGCATTATTTTCAAATGAATGAAGTCAAATAATTAAGTGAAACGAATCATTTAATAGAAAAAACTTTATTTCAAAAAGTAATTATCACGTAGTTAGAAACTATTACTAAAATAAAAAATTTCAAAATTTAAGGCAAAATGCTATGAAATAGTTGCACAAAAGTAAGTTTTCGATGTCTATCAGATTAAGACTGATTAAAATTATTTTTAGTAAAAAAATATTAGAATGTATTAGAAGGAGATGCAACTAGATTAGTTTTTATTAGTGATTTTAAGACAAATAATCTTAGTATGTTGGGTAATAATTTTAAAATTGAGGAAATTCACGATTTATGTCAGTAATGCCGCCTATGTCAGTATTATAGCCGTTTACCTTATATTGATGAATTTTATATTATTATTTTTATTTTGTTTTTACACATTATTAATTTATTTTAATTTATTTATGGGTGGATTAATGAAAATTTAAATTGTTTAGTTTTTGTAGTTTTATTTATTAGGATTATGGAGCGGAAGATCTGAGTAGATGTTTTTTATCATTCTTGAACTAATATGCAGTATAGTAATAGTTGTAGTGTACGGGTCGAGTCATTGAAATGGAAGATATCCGAACCAAAGATACATGAACAATGGACAAAAGCAATAGAGCCTAGCGATGATATATGCAAAATGTATAAGGAAAAAAAACTTAAATATTATGTTACTTATTTTTAATTTACATTAGTTTTTAATTTTATATGTAGTACTTAATACTGTAATGCTTTCTTGATCAAGGTTTTCTGTAGTTTTCCTTGGTCCTAATCCACTGTTAAATTTAGTATAAAAGTATAATAGCATTCGCATTATTATTTTACTTAAAAAAAAAAAAAAAGAAAAAAAAAAACAGGAAAAAAGTGAAGCAAAAGGGAAAAAGAAGAACAGAAAAAAAAGAGTGGCATGTAAGTAAAACATTGTTTGAAAAATATGATCATTAGGTAATTGTTCGGAATCATAAGAATGCTGTTCGTGGATTTCTTTAATCATAAAAGCGAAAACCAGAAGGAGGTAACAAATCATAAACAATTACTAGGTATGTTATAGGTAACCAGCCTAACAGCTGCCCTGCGCTGTATACATTTTATCTTATCTTATCTTACGTTCCGTAAGCTCCAATACTAAAATGTCTACTTTACCAAAGGCACCGCAGAAATTTTTTTTTGATTTTTAATGCAGATCGATAATAAATGGCAACACTACCCCATCGCGTATTGTTAATTCGGTCAAAACGGATAATATTATAATTATTGATACGAAGTGACTTGTTTAAAATTTTACAGTTTATAAGAGTTTCTTTTAACGCAAGGAAGTCAAATTTGTACTCGTTTATTAAAATTTTATCATAAATCGAAATCTTTTACTAGACTTCCAACGTTTAAGTGGCCGAACTTTAAACATAAACCAAAATTTATCTGCAGATTATCACTTGGATCAGCTATACCACTACATGAAAGGTAATTTAATCTATTAACGTTTTGATTGCAGCAGGAATCCGAAACTTCGTATGATGAGGCAACCTTGTTCGAAAATTTACATTATTAAATTCCCGAATATTTACTCCAGTGGGTCAAACAACAGGATCAAGAGCCTTATCACGAAATTCAGCAAATAAACCCAATTTAAAACATTTATATTGTAAGGAGTTAATATCGCTTCCTTTAGGCACCAATTTAAATACCTTACAATTATTAGTATCCAAACATGTTTTCACCATCAACAAAATATCATTTTCAGTTGTATCGGAATTGAATTTAATATTCGCTTAATCGTTTTAACGCCAAAATTTTCATTATAGCACTTAGTACCACAAATCGATTTGTTTATTACACCAGAAGTAGAAATAATGTCATGACTTGCAGGTTTAACGCTATCTAAAGACGCGGCAGATGATGAACTCAAAGGCAAAGAGGAGCCTATTAACCTCGTAACTGTGGAAGATGGCATTGGTTCAGCCACTTCCGAAAATGAATTTTCTAACAAATTCGTATTAGAAGATAGAGGTAAGCTAACCCCTACAGAAATAACACATGATGTGCACAAAGGTATTGACGAGGTGGCCAACGGCAAAACAGCAGGATTTTCATATGGTGCCGTATTTAGCGAAGTTGGCAATTCCCTTCAGTAGTTTGATCTGAGAAATACTTTCTAAAATTATTTCAATTTGTTCTTTGTTTTTCATCACTTCATCCGACAATTTATGAAAAATTGTTAGCTGAGCACTATCAGCCAACATTTGGTGATGCTTAAACAAACGGAATGTTTTATTGTTGATCAGGTCACTCATAACAAAACCACATAAAATTTACACATTTCCGAATTAGTTTGCAAGCTGCACGGTCAATAGCCGCACAACCATAATGAAACGTTTTGCAACGAAAACCAGAACAGGAAATTTTCTCATTCTTATTAAGTTCTGTATCACATTTTTCACACTTCGTAGCTACGACTTAAATTAACTAATTACAGGCACGAAAATGAACAAAAATAAAATAATAATCCAACAAAAATGAAGATATGTACACTGTCTGTTATTAAACTCCAAAAAAGTTCCAAAATTGAGTCTAACGACCAATATTTAAACTATATATACAATTATTTAAACACTATATACACTTAGCATTATAACATACTTGTTAAAATATATAAAATTATTATTATTAAACTATTAAATATTTTTAACACGAAACTTCATAAAATAAAATAATTTTCATGCACGAAAAACAAACACGTCAGCTTACTATCGAACTCAATCAACGTTTCTCCATAATCTACGTCTTCCTTGTAGATAAAGGTAAGCTGTAAAACCACCCAAAGTCTCTAGATCATTGAATAACAGAAGAAATTTTAAACGAAATTCGGAATTTTCGTAAAATTGTTCGATTTCTTCTTGCTTTTTATATGCGAGACGTGTATATCAGCAAAGTAGTTTTATAGAAAACTATTTTCCGTACGTTGAAGGTCTCTTAATAATTAATGTTGTTGTTTAGTTCATTGTACTTTATTAAAAAATGATTTGTTTTATTTAAATTTTTTTTAAAATATTCCAAGTTTATTTAAATAATATTTAAACTTTTCGGCATCATTTTAAAATACCTGCTGAAGGTTATAACCTTTGGTACAAACGCATAGCAGCCCTAGGAAGCTGGATGTGTTTAAAACTACCAAGCACTGTCCTAAAAGCTGTTAGTGGATCGCTTCTATTTAGTAACAACCAACCGTCCACCAACCGTACACTTCCTTTCGCGATAATCAAACTTAGCTTAAAAGACTTTAAATGTTTTATTTTAATAAATAATCGGGCATTTCAACTAATTAAAAATTATTTCATAATCCCTCCAGAAATTTAATAAATATTGTACTCCCAAAAGCTTTTTAAATAGTAAAAATGTGCACAATATTGGATTAAGCAACCACAAAATAGGTTGCCCGACTAAACGATAAAAGGAAAAGAACTTCCCCTACCACTATACATTAAGACAGAGTACATCAATATGAGTAGTACAAGTTGTGTATCTGTCATGTATGTTTATCACAAAAAGGCAATTTGTATATGTTTGGTACTTGGAATTGAACAGGCAATTTGCTTCAACATTTTTTATTTATTTATATTTACTGTGACATTCAATATTACTTAGAATTTTTTAATTCGAAACGCTCATAGATATCGACGTAAAAATGACACAGCACATCACTTAAACAATTACCTGAATATGTGATATCAATTTTCTTTTGAACTTGTTTTTATAATTTGTCATTGCTGACACTCAGAACAATGATATTTTTTGTTGCTTTCTAGCTATTGGAGCCTTATTCCTCCATATGTCTGCTCCAAATGAAAAGCACAAAACTAAGAGAAATTTGTGAATGAGGATAAAATTTGTGGGTTTTTAATAGCTATCGGACGGAAACTTGTAAAGTAAGGTTATTTACAGAAATCTAATTTGAGATCAACACTTTTAACTGTGACTCGGCATCGGACTCTAAAATATTCAAAATTCCGTTTTCAAATAATTTTAACCGTCCAAAACTAATCTAATAGATTATTTAGATTTGCTCAATCGGCCAGATGTACTGTCAATTTTGTTAAACTTTGTCGTCGGCTCAGATTAACTAAATCTTAAAATGATGACCAAAAACTACATTAATCCGGTGGCAATTCATTATCAGGTTATAAAGCTCTAATTGCTGAATTTAAATAAATATTCATGTTAGGGTTTTTTTAAGAATGCAGTTACAAGCAAAACTCCATTTACTTTTCAGCATGGGAATAGCCAATTCTCACATACTTACCTCCTACAATCCTATTTAGAGAGAGTTTTTTTTCGTTCTCACCATAGTGTAAGAAATATGATATTTTTAAATTTTGTTTTATATCTCCTAGTTTCCTACTGAGATCTGGATGACGCTGGACCCTATATTTTACTAGTCTAAATAGTCTAATGCTCAACTTTCAAATTTGATCGACATATAGCTATAATAGTTATTTTAAGATTTCTCTCTCTCTCTCTCTAGCTTTCTCATCCCATGGAGGAATATATTGCGGAATGAAATAAGTATATCGCTAGATGATAAAACTAAAAGAAGATGGCTAGACAGTTCTTAATTAGATTAAGATTAATTTTAAGAGACCTGTGCTCATTATAAATAGGTGAGTAGGGGTAATCCCACATCTTTCTATTATCCATATTAATTATCATCTAGTACAACCCGGTATAGATATATTTTTCTTGTATTCTTTTAAATAATTATCAGCCTCAGTAGAGCGTTATTGTTCAAATTAAGAGGATTTTTGGCATTTTTTTTTTAATTTTTGTAGTAAAACAAAAACTAAATTGAAAAGCCACTAAGGGGAACAACTATACCCTAGGGAAATTAGGAAATTTTTGAAGAAAAAAGAAGGGCCCCTCGTGATAAAACTAAGTTGAACAATCTTATTCAGCTTCTACGATGAGAAATAAAAAAATTGATGTAGATTGCTCCAAGTTGCACAAGAAAATAAAGAAAAGCTGCTAACTGTAAAAAAAACAATTGTAAAAATGAAAGAAAAACATCATTATAATCCACCCGACATGCCAGTATGCCTCGATCAACATCAGTTTTACAAACAAAAGACTCACACAATATTGCCGAAAAACTACACCTCAAGTACAGACAAACTATTTGTTATTAATACAAATTTTTATGTCACCAGTTGAAAAAATATTACTTATTAAAAAAAATATATTTATACAAAGAAAACATCAATTGACTTAGCGAATTATATTACGAATCGCCTAATAATTATTAAAAATTAAATAATGCGAATTAATTTCGAAATTTTTAATTTTATAAATATTAAATACAAAAAACTGACGGTTACGAAATGTTTAACAATTATTATAATATAATATAATTCGCGAAGCTAGTTGGTGTTTACTTTAAGTAGTGCTTAACTTTGAGCGTACCAAGCCAAATACGAAAGCTTTGTGATTGTTAAGCTGTGTTTTTGAAGCAACCACTACGTAGGTAATGAGGAATATTGCTACTATTTGAAGATAGTCATTATTCATGAAAGGCCTCGTTAAATTCGTGCCTTGATAATGTTTGCTTCGTATTTCGATACCACCTACTAGCGAACTAGCATCTGAGTTATGAGTGCTTCGGCCTCCCGAACAGATTGCAAAGTTAATAAATAAACAATTTTTATGTTAAAGTCATCTGTTACGAATAATTGCAACATCCGTAACACTAACCTAACATATTCAAGGTCACGTTCATATGATTACAGAATTTAGTCAACTTAATCGATTTAACCAAATTTGGAAAAAACGTTTAGTAGTTACCTACTACAGTATTAAAATTGTTAATTTTCAATTCTGTAATATACCCACTTGATATTTGGTTTATGTTATTTAAGTAAGTAATTAAGAAATTCCAATGCTTTAAAACTTTAGAGTAGGATGTTTTGTGTCGAACAATAATCATGCTGCATTTGATATAGTTAATGCTTGAAAAATATAAGGGGACAAAACATAAATACAACGGAAACACAAAGAGAAATGCTGATAAATAATTTATAACTGTTTTTTTTTTGCAATAAACAACTGTTCATTCAAAGATTAAACTTAAGACATAAAACAATCGATTTTGTTTATAGTCTAAAACTGTCACAATATGTTTAAGACGTAAAAAACTAATTGGAAGCTAAATCATTTAAAAAATGACATGCATTATGAACCGGTTTTGCAGTGCTAAATTATAACGTGACTTGAAATCTAATGTTTATACGACAACGACAGGTGGCTAAATAATCAGTTTTAGAAATCTGCCATCTGTGAAATTTGTACTGTTTTAATGCTACCTAACACATTTCCAATGTTGAGAACATCCTAATGTCAAATTGCCAAAAAAAAATATTTCTTAATAAATTTAAGCGCCACTACTCTCTCACACATATAAATGTTGTATGTAATATGATTAATGATTAATTAGCCGGTAAATTTGTCACTCACCTGTTCCCATAAATCTTCCATCGACGCCTGCGATGAAAAATATCCAGTATCATAGATATCTTGCAGTTCTCGAAATATATTTCCACTTGGCAATATATCCATTTTTTTAACGGTCAATATATTTATAACAACTTAAAAAAATATATTATGTATATTTTTTTTTTTTTTAATATGTAAACAAAAAACCTTCACTCAAAACACAAATGCACACACACACTCGTACACTTTTTGTATTTATTTAATTTTTTTTTTTGTGGAGCTTAAAATTATTATAAACAAAATAGATAATCACAAGAAAAAAAAACCGTTTACAAAAAACTTATTTTTAAAAAACCGATACACTTAACAAATTTTATTACAAAAAAAAAATGCGTGAAAGCCCTGAATCAAATCCACTGAACTTCAGTAACCAACAAAAAAAATTTTTTGTTTTGATTTTCGTTTGTTTTTATTTTTAAGATTTTTTTCAATTTATTTTTATCTTTTTTTTTTTTTTTTTGTTTGTACACGATGTATATATAACTGTTTTATTACTAATTTTATAATTTTTTTTATCCTCTAAAAATTTTCCATTTTCACTTGAGGTAATGTTTCCATTTCCAAAAAATTAAATTACATTATTTTATTTCCTTTCTTTTTAAAAAACTGGAAATTTTTTTATAATTTTTTTTTTTTTTTACACAGTAACCATATAAAAAAAATTCCAAAATTTTTTTTTCCCTTTATTTAAATCACTCCACTAGAATATAGCACAATATGTTATTTGTATGTAGGGTAAATATATAATATATTATAAAACAAAAGAATAAATTTTACAAAAATTACACAGTTTAATCAAAGTTTTATTTTATTATTGTATTTTATTTGAAAAAAACGGTAAATCCAAGAGAAAATTTTCTTCTACCGCAAAAAAAAAAAAATTCAAAGTAAAAAACTATACAAAAGAAAAAATATTTTTTACAAATTTCTAACAGAAAGAAGAAAATTCAAAATGAACCGGCATCAATGAATACACAACCGTCATTATTCGTCTTGTGTGTCTCGTCGGACTAACATTTTTACAGAAGAAATAAAAAAAATAAATTATATATCGTATTCGCATACACACACACATGCATTCGTATATCCGAATTGGGTATATAAGAATTTTGTTTTGTCTGTATTCGTTCAATCAATATAACTTGTTTTTTATACGTATATAAAAAAATAAATAAAATTGTTTTGTTAAACATGTGTAAGTGATAAATTTTCATTATCATAATGTGATAGTGTGTGTGTGTGCGTTTGTGTACATGTACAAAATTTAAATGGAAAGAAAACACGATGGAATTTATGACTTGTTTTCTCGCTGGGTATTGTAATATGTATATTTTAATACTGTTAGTACATTCAATTGTATATTGGGTATTTCGTGTTGGATGTCTAATTGGAAAACTAGACGCGCTGCATGCGCGCAGTTTCGCAATTTTTTCGAAATTGATGTTATGTGTTCGAACTTATCACGCTTATTGGAATACGTCGTTTGTCAGTCATTCCAAAGTAGACTTGTAGAAAATTTTCAAATTACATACTCGTCTACAACTGTTACGGGTTTGTCTATTCGGAAAATATTACTGACATTGGGCACTTGACCATTTAGTCAATTGGTCACTCGACTGATATTATTCGACATATATGTTTAGATAATATTATTCGAAAACATTCTAGTCAAATGAACATCCTTGTCATTTTCATAAACAACTATTGCATTACACTTTTAGAATAGAATATAAACACAAGGCTTATTGGGTAAATAAAGAATATGTGCGAATGTACGAACAATTGTAGCTAAGTTCAGGTATCTGGTGTACGAGTGGAAATAAAATAGACAGAAAAACGATAAGAATAAAAACAAAAGAAATAAAAACAGTGATTACTGTATTATAATTCTTAATTTATAATCGGGATTTAAAGATGCCATACTTGTTCAAGACTATTTTTGGAAGTGTGATAAGTAGTTAAAAAGTGAAATATAATATATTGTGAAAAACATATTTCGTCCGATGGAGAGAAGGCTCCGACGTCGGAGAGTAGACATAAAATGCTAATGTATCCAGAACGAATTAGAAGTTAAACTACATTTAATAACAGTGAGTTAAGCATAGATATGGTAAATGGGTGCAAGAAATAGGAAAATAGAAGTTTTATAAGTGGAAGGAAGCAACCAAGTTAAGGTACGCGGTTACGGGATTAGTAGGAGTTGTATCGTTTGATGAAAGTGGAAATAGGCCTCTAGTCCATCTACCAGGGGTTTGTGTTGGGTTAACAACCCAACATGCGGAAAATCATTGTTACGAAACTTCAACAGAACCCTCGGATATTTTACTTGGATTTATTTATAAATGGTGCCTACATTGAAGTTTCATAGACCTCGTTAAACACCCGCGATACCCTCGGAATTGGATGAGAGAGTTCGTAGTTCATTACCGCTCTGTCGATGAATAAAGCTTCATCGCGTTGACTCATTCGACGTTCGGGAGCATACAAGTTGATACGTACTAGTAACTCGGTACAATCGATACGGGAATTAATGATATCACGCATAAACAGCGAGGAAGCTACATCTCGGCGATTATCTAAACCTTAATGGTAAACATCTTTGCGCGAATAAAATGTTTCTGAATACTCACAATCCTCTCACAAAGACAGTTGTAGGAGGATGACCAAACAGAAAATACATACTCCAAAATAGACCCAACGAAGCAGACGTAACGAGTTTTCCAATAGGAATGATACAATTTAAAATGGTTATAATGGCAACACTGCGTATTATTTTTTGACATTTCTTATGTGATTTGTTTTCAGTAGGTTATGCCAATTAAACATTGAAAGATATACGCGTCAACAACGTTTAGAAATTGTTAAATTGTTTTATCAAAATCAGTGCTCATTTGTGAATACTGAGAGAAATTTAAGAAAAATTTATGGACGACATTATTCAGTTAATCAGATCACTCTTCGTCGTATTGTAGACAAATTTGAAAGTGAATTTTATTTTTTGTGTCGATACAAGAGTATCAGCACGACAAACAAATGGACGCACACAAGAGAATATTGGTTTAGTAGCAGCAAGCGTAAGAGAAAATTCAAATTTATCCGTTCTACGTCATTCTCAATTATTAAATCTTTCTCAAACAACAACATGGAGAATTTTAAGAAAAGATTTCGGTTAACATCCTTACAAAATTCAACTGGTTAAAGAACTGAAGCCATTATACCACCATAAACGTCGTTTATTTTCTGATCTTGCTCTTGAACAACTTGAAAATGATGAACATTTTTATCGACATTTTTTCTTCAGTGATGAAGCTCATTTTTGGTTAAATGGTTATGTAAACGAACAGAATTGCAGAATTTTGGAGTAATGAAAATCGACACGAAACTGTTCAGCGTCCATTACATCCAGATAAAGACACTGTGTGGTGTGCAATTCATGCTGGTGGAGTGATTGGTCTACATTTATTTAAAGAAAATGGCGGAAGAGTGACAGTCAATGGAGAACGATACAGAACAATGTTAAATGATTTTTTTTCTGCTGTAGTTGAGAATAATCTGGAAGATATGTGGTTCCAACATGACGGTGCCACGTGCCACACCTTGGAAACCACCAACCAAGAAAGAAAAAGTTTTGCATTTACTCATGTTTAAAGCCAGTCTGTTGTTAATTGACCAACTGCAAAAGTGGTTTAAGTCATCTTGTAACATTTCGCAGTCTAACACGCTAGAGACCCGTTTGAAAATTTTCATGTCAAGAGGTGGCAGTTGGCATTATGGAAATAATGGAAATAACAATGGGTTGGTATGGATACCCTGAGGCACACCGAAAATCGCGCGAAATAATGAAGAGAAAGAATTCAGAATCCTAACGGATTGCCAGCGATCTGAGAGGTAATAACACAACCAGCTGAAATGACAATCGAGACTCCAACTTGCTAATAAGAATAGAGTGAACAATCATATCGAAAGCCTTTGCGAAGTCTGTGTAGACAACGTCAAGCTGCTGTGTGGAGCTTAGACTATCAAATAAACGACCACAAAAAGTCGGCAAGTTAGACAATGTAGACCTACCGGGACAAAATCCATGCTGAAAAGGAGAAATAAGTCTTGGTATGGAAGGGCAATACTCTGTGAACCATAGACTCAAACAGTTTGGGTAAGACAGAGAGGATGCAGTAACTGCAATTTACAACAACGAGCTCGGACACGAAATAAGGACAACGACTTATAATTTGGAACATGCCATATACATATATAGCTTTAACCATCCGGAGAGCCTCCACCTACTCTTTGTTCAGATATCTCAAAATAATATCGATTTAATTGCACTACTAGAAACAAGACATCGGAACAACAACGTCGATAACAGTCATTACGGGAGCACTCTCTGCCAAAGTAACAACTGCAATAGGCACGAGTTCTGAGTAGGTTTTTCCGACCAGCAACCATATAGGCCAAATCATAACCGATTTTAAACCGATAAACAACCCGATGTGCGTCCTCAGATTGCACTCACGTCACTTCAACATTTCATTTATGAACGTACAAGCCCTAACGGAATTGATCAGAACATGCTCAAGACACTTTCTACAACCACCTCGAAAGTGTTATAAATAAAATTCCTCAACAGGATGTAAAGATTGTTTTGGGTGCCTTCATCGCACAAATTGACAGTACAGGAAGTATTCATCGTAACACTCCAGAGTCATGCACACAATGCATCAAGTAAGAACGGGGCGGGATATGCGCCGCCTCTGCTATTTAATCTGTTGGCAGCCACCACACACTTCCCACCAGCGAATCCATAAAGACACATGGAAATGAAATGATGGAGTTACGGTCAATCAAAACAACCACATCTCCGTGCTCAAAAGGCATTTTCTAGCATAAAAGATTTTAAACCGGAAGCGGTGCCAACATTAAATCGGGCCTGTTTTTATAATAGTTCTGAAATTATGTTGTATGTGGATAATATGCGGTCCGCCTATTATCCACATACAACAACAATAACCGATTTCAACGACGAATTCCACGACGAAGAACGGCAAAACAAATGCTTCGACTTCTTATCTCTCAACCAACATGGCAGTCGCAGAATGACTACATGGTGTAGAAGGAAGGATTGAATGGCATGAACAACAAAGTGCTTAAAATCGAAACTGCAAGTTTAAGCGACAGATACCGTCGAATAATAGAAATCGCTACAGAAACACAGACCTAACAGTGTGGCGAAATTATTTCTCGTCAACAGACCGGCGTTATCCTCCAGTGATCAACCAGCATCATTGCATTGATCTCACGAAGAAGTGCAAAGAAACATCTTAAATCTGAAAAATTCGATGAATATCCTTGCTCAATTTCGGCTACAAGGTATTGGCCAACGTATACTTACTGACATGTTATTAATTTACAGCGACTGTATTTTGGCCCACTACCAGTGCGTGTTTCGTCCATTCAAGACTACAGGCTTTCGAAATAACAGCAGGAGTGAAACAGGGAAGTTCAATAGCCCAAATTCTATTCAACTTTTCTTCGAATATGTCATTCGCCAGCTCGACCTAGTACAGCACAGCTTTTAATATTACAAATCAAGTCAATTGTTAGTGTTTTTTCTCCCGATGAAAATAATAGCCCCAACAATTTGGCCTCCATAGAAACCAAGCGAACACCATATACATGGCCATTACGAGAAGGCAAACATCAGAAGAGTTTTTACCTGGCCTGGCCACACACAATACGAAAAGATGAATGATGGTAAATCTGAGAAACTTGCGGATATATCTTCGCAAAAAGCAGTAGGTTTCGCACAAAATAAAATTAACTAAATACAAAGCGCTGATAAGACTGCAGTTGTTACTTTTGGAAGCGAGTCTTGCGCTTTAACAACACGGGATAGCAAAAAAAACTTCCCATTTTGAGCGTAAAAAAGTTCATATGAAAGTAGTACCAACCAATTAAGGAAGGAGCAATGTATAGTAGATGCCTCTGACAATTGAAACAATTAAATCGTCAAGTCTTGGATGATTCGGGCATGTTCTATATTCCAAAAACCATACCACAAAACAGGTCTTGGAGTCGGCACCAATAAAAACAGGACATCTCGGGTAGCCCGCTATTCGGTGGGTGGAAGATGTTCAACAAGAGCTTCAAACTCTTGGTTTTCGTGGCTGGCACTCTTTTGTTGCATATCGAGTTATATGTAAGAGCATTGTTGAGGCGACCAAAACCCTTCGTTGGATATAGCGCCAGCGAAGGAGAACAAGCGAGCATAAGTTAATACAGCGCAAGCGTCATCTAGGTCTAAGAATTAGAAACAGTTCTATAACCGTGTAACAGTTTAGTCAAGACGAGGTACTCGATGGAATAAAAGCGAAAGTGAATAGGTGCAAAATTTTTAGTGATGTTTAAAGTGAAATTATTAGTGCGGTTTAAAGTAATTGATATGCCTTGATCGAGAGGAATAATTGGTCTTTGAGGGGTTCGAGTAATGGCAAAAAGCCAGTTCGACAATCATGAAAATATGCACCGTTAATCATTGTGCGGTTTGTCAGTTTGTCGAAACAAGGAAAGTTCGTATTCATGGAGAATCGGGATGACACCGGATCACCTGATCGAGAAGATGTTGACTATTCCGAAGATGCTGCGATATGACAAAGCTGGTCGGATGTTTTATTAGTCACGCCAATGGCAGTGGATCATATGAGGTGACGCAAAAATCCATTAAAGCACGAAATAAGTAGAAACACTGTCCAGAACGAATTGTGACAGGTGAGGTGGCCCACTTAGGATTGAAGGATAGGTGTCCGGTGGACAGGATTTCAGATGTGTCTGGAGAAGATATCAGCCAATACGAGTTGAGATGGCAGATAGTCTATCTGTTACGATTTCTAGAGCAGCAGGAATTATTGGAAGCGGTGATTGGCGATTGTTAATTCACAGGATGGTTGTCGAAGTTTGTGTATTGCAATGGCCCAAAAAAGGATGGGCTTCACAAATATACTGAGATGATCAACATGGTTTTTGTGGAGCATGTCTCGCAAGATTGTCGAAGGGACTGTCAGAGAATAGTGCTTATGGCGAAGAGATTATCATTGACGAAGCAGCATAAATGGTAGAGCTACTAAGAATCATGGCAAGCTTGACTAACATCAAAAGGCATGGACAATGAAAATATAAGTTGGATGGCACTATTCGGAATTTAACTACAGAAATGGTAGTTTGGATGTTGTTTGGGACAAATATGCTTAGTTGGGCCTAATAGACGTTAATTCAGCTTAACTTGGCTACTCATGGGTTATGAAATTGTGACTTTTATGAAATAAGTGGCATCTAGCTCTAAGTGCTAAAATTAGTTTAATAATAGATTATCAGTATAGTCTAGAACAGAGCAATATGCATCTAGATTACCAACACCTAGATACTAAAGGCCTCATTGCTTTAGAAATGTTGCTATTTAACGTCATTTTATGTCGACGGTTCCAATCGATTAACGAAGTTGGAAGTTCTACTCCCGCAGGTGATAGCGATATCGAAGTGGATGAAATTGAACATGTAATAATGGGCATTTTAGTCGTGGGCATTTTAAATATTAAATCTTTTCTATTTTTTTAATTGTACGTTCTTAGACAACTGGAAATTCATTAAAGAGATCCTGATAAAAACACAAATCACACCATTGAATCAAATTGACTTCCAACGGGCTTTGGACGAGGCAGGGTTTGTGGATAAAATGTCATCCTCACAACATTGTAAATTAAACCGCAGTTTGTGGAGATTTTGCTTCGGCTGTAATATGCCCTTTAGTGTAGTTGAGTCTGATAATTTCCGACAATTTTTAAATTATCTTTGGCCGTCACATAAGCCACCAACACGAAAGACATTCGGAAAGCAATCGGTGATGCTTATTGACGGGTGGAAGAATACGTCAAACAATTCGAAAAATGTTGTCACCATGCTCCAAAAATCATTGAAGGTGAAAGCGCATTGTTGGAAGCATTTGATTTTTCGACCGTCAGCGAAACCGGCGACGCTCTAACGGACGTGGTAGTATAATCTATTGCTCTTGCAAAGGAAGTGTACGCCTCTACGCTGTCGTGTCCGAAAATTCTGTTGCTATGCTGAAAATGGGTCGGCAAGATGAGATTTGGAATTTCGCCTGCAGCAGTCACACTGGAATTCTGCTTGCTAAAGACATGCTAGACAAAGACACAGCAAAAAAAATTCGTACATTGTGAAAGAATTTAAGCATCCGGATTAAAAAAGAAAGTTAAAGTATCTAAATGGAACCAAAATGATCACTGTCTCAGTACGGTGGTGCTCTCACCGTAATTCCTTCTTATCATTCCGGAAAAAATTTCAACATTTAACAACCATTTCCGCCGAGGGCGATTCAAAGGTGAAGACAAATATTATCTTGCTGTTATAATGTGAAGATTTAGTTAAAAGTTGTGATGATCAAATTGCGGCTCTCGATCCGGTTTGCCAATTGGTGAGTGCCTTGAGAAAATCCACGGCATCAATCGCAGATGCAGTTGAAATTTGAATAAAAATCGAGGATGGGTTTCCACCTACCTTTTCTGAAGAATGTCTGGTAGCGAATTTTCTAGTCTTAGGTTGGGGTCTTAGGTTGTAAGGTGGAAAATTAAGTATGGCATATTACTTAAAAATTGACCAATGCAAGAATTGTCTTTGGTGCTGCTCTCTTTGGTGCGAAATGGAATACATATAAACTGTCTTCCTGGCGTGTCAGGTATCAGCCAAGGAAAAATAGATATTTGCCAATTAAATCCTCCATCTCATCTAAAATAGCAGAAATCCTTAAAGTACCATGCAATTGAAAAAATAACAGAGTAAGGGAGGAATCCCACCGAATAAATTGGAGAAATTGGAAAGTTTCAGAACAACTACAGATTCATTACCTTACCTGCATACTTAATATGATCACACGACTATACCAAATATTGAAAAACGACTTAAACACAAATTCTGCATTGTCACCTGTACTAATTTTAAAGTAAAGTCAAACTCTTGAATATACCACGAATTGAATTTTTAATAATGTTTATGGACGCAAACATCTTTAAAATATTAAAGGATTAACATTGTTTTACGTTTCACACAAAAGTGTTTAAACGTTCTGGTTATTAAAATCTACTGAAAAATGTTAAACCGCAAATTTCTAGTAAGATAATTCAGGCTCTAAAGAAAATCCTCTCAATAGAAGATCCTCATCGATTTTGATAAAAATTTTGTTATCATCATCGTCAAAATCAAACCAGTTTTAACAGTTTTCATGAACCAGAACGAGGCAAAAAAATAAAACTGTTCTGATTGAGAATTTCCATTAAAAAAATTCGCAACAAAAACGACTCAGAAAAATATTCTGATTCTTCATTGGTTGACAGCGCTTATATATTCTGTAAAAAAGGAATAATTAGCTAGCAGTGCTAAAACGGTGGATTTATCAACTAAAGGGATTTTTCCAAAACCTTTCAAGCGATATGTCCCATGATTTTATTGGAATGGGGAAAATATAACTGCTTACACCGCCACAATGGTAGATTTGAAGAAGCGACGGAAAAGCAGCAACTGGTCTGATATAACCCGGTCCTAAACACCCGCTCCTATCGATTTTTAATTTCCTATAAACAAATATCGCGTTTTGTAATATCGCGTTTTGATAATTTCGCGGATCGGAAAAAATCCGATATCGAATTATTTCAAAATAGTTCCCCTGGTATGTTGCCTTGAAGGATCTTCTGTGTAAAAGACGTAATTTCCTAGGGCAGTACACTAATTAATTCAATTTTTGCAAAATAAATTTTACTGACGATGATGCTTCAATTCTAGGCATCATCGTTCGATAAAAGAAACAATTCATTTTAAAAAAATCCACTATAAACATAAATATTAAATGTTGTGAATAGTGAAAGCGAAATTTTAGATGCAAAATAAACGTTGAAAATATTCGAACTACGACACATTACGCTGCATTAAGCCGGATACTACGGGCTCACGATTCTCCCATTGCATTTAATCGAACGTGATTCACGGAATCAAGAGCGAAAGACATTGCAGCATTGCATTGCTACATGCTCTGCGTTCAGCGAAGACGCAAGAGTTTAAGAAAAAGATCAATCAGAATACGATCAAGGCTAAGGACAATATCGTGAACATGAATCATGAAGTAGTACGTTTGGTGGCATTTGCTGCCGTATGGAAGGAATGGACTACATGAAGTATATCCCTAGTCACCATCACGTTGTTGAACCACTGCCAACCGAGGATTTCGGTGGAGATACTCGATTTCAACGAAAGGACTACTTCTCCAATGCGCTTTCGAAGCTTGAATTCAATGGAGTAATGCAGTGTGCAAGAAAGTAAGTGGCCAAGTTGGGGTGTGTGGAAACTGTAGCGGCTAGAATATTGCAAATAAATCTTTTAATCGCACATATTGCAAACTTAACATCTCGCAAACTCATCGCTAACTCATCATTCAACACTCCGGAAACAACCATTCCAGAACGAACACAATTTATTTGGCAAAAATAAATTTCTGGTATAATCAGTTCATCTCAGCTCACACTATCGCCACAGCAACAAGTGCACAACGCTTGTGCTTGTCCACACCATACCGCACATCACACCACTCCAGCCATTGTACAAGGCGGATATTAATAAATAAAAATTCAAATTTAGTTTTAATAAATATATATATTTAAATTAATTTACAGCCTTGGCCAAAAGTATTGAGCACCCTATAAGTTTGGGGCGTACACGATAAGTATAACAGAAAACAAACCCCTTTTGTTTGTTTATTATTTTTTCGACATCTAAAAAGGACTAAAAACAGTGACTTACACCGCAGGTGTGGCAATAAACCATCTGGTGCAACAAAATTTGTTATTTATCCATTTTGTATTTATTTGTCAGTTCGCTACTTTCGCTCATTGTGTACACATCCAGTGATCTAGTCCGTTTGTGGTGTTTTGATTTGTTAAATTTAGTGATATGCCAATTGAGTGATTCTATGCTAGTGGATCATACAGTAATAGGTACAGAACCGGGCGCAAACGCATCACCACATACCGTGACGACCGAAAGTTAGTGAGAGAAGTTTTAAAAAACTGGAAAAAAACTTCTTCAAACCTCGCTGCTGAGTTGTC
Organism: Nephrotoma flavescens; assembly: GCA_932526605.1. Taxonomy (NCBI): domain Eukaryota; kingdom Metazoa; phylum Arthropoda; class Insecta; order Diptera; family Tipulidae; genus Nephrotoma; species Nephrotoma flavescens. Next base: position 165,750,553 of record OW052222.1, on the reverse strand, counting down.
AGTAGAAATTAAGAAACCAATCTCTGCTTTCACCACTGGCTCTCCGAAAAAACAAGAAGGCTTGGTATAAATGGGCCTTAAAATACCAAAGTTCCACCGAAGAAGATTGGTCATATATCGTGGTGTCAGACGAATCACACTTTGAAGTAAATTGACAATTCTATTCCCTAATAATATTAAATAATTTGAATTAAAAAAAATAAGGCGATACAAATATTTTAGTTTTCCGAAGTCTCTACATTTTCTTTATTTCAGATTTTTGGTACACCTGGTGTGCCTTTTGTGCGTCGCCGGGTAGGCGAAGCATTTAGTCTAGAGTGTGTGGTACCAACCGTAAAATGCGGTGGGGGCAGCATAATGGTCTGGAGCTGCATGACTAATTGTGGAGTTAGCGAAATGTTCATCCTCACACATGAACTCTTCAAAATACATAAACGTCCTAGAATCTGCGTTGCTGCCCTCATTTTTAATACTTTTTGGTGATACAAAAATGGATAGCGTTAAATTCCAGCAGGATAACGCGCCATGTCAAGAACCTGCCCGCACAATGGCATAGTTTCGAGAAAATGGCATTGAGGTTCTGGAGTGGCCTGCCCAGTACCCAGACCTGAACCCCATAGAACATTTATGGAGTTTATTAAAAAGCAAAGTCAGGCGCTGCACAATAAATAACAAAGAAGACCTAAAACGCTGTCTGCACCAAGAATGGAGCGCCATACTTCCTGCAGAATGTAAAAAACTTGTAAGCTGTCTACCCAAAAGAATTTTCTCCGTAATTAAGGCAAAGGGTGGACCCACAAAATATTAATTTTATATAAATAAATAGCAATGTGAACCTATAAAAATTGTTTATAATTTATTTCAAATTAATATTCCCCAAAAAATTGGAAGATATCATGGGTGCTCAACACTTTTGGCCAAGACTGTATAAATAATTCGAAATAAAATTAAAATAAATTTAATTAATAATTTAATATAATAAATCCAAATAAGTAATTAATTAAAATATAAAATAAATTTATAATAATACGTGAAATTCACTTAAAGCGGCCTCGGATATAACGATCATCCGACTATAGCGACGATATTTCAAAGTCCCGTTTGATTATTCGTCCCATGTAAAGTACTTTCGCTTAAAACGACTTTACCTAAAACGACCATTCGCCTATAACGATTATTTTATGTTTCAAAAATAAAAAAAAATCATTTAATGCCTCATTTACATGCGACCAACATTTTTGTTCTGCAAATTTTTATAGGTAAATAAGAAAGCATTCGCTATATAAAAATATTTAATGTGCGAGAAAGAAAGAAATATATATGTATAGTAATGCCATAATTTTGTTTATAGCATTATTATTAATTTATTTTTAATTAATTCAAATGCGAAATTTACATGTATAAATACGAAATATATTTTTTTCTTGTTAATTTTAAAATTGTTGCCATAAAAATACTCGGATCGAATATATTTTATGGCAACATTAATTTTTATGGCAACATTTTATAGTGGTTTAAGCCTTTATTCCACAATGAAACGTACTTTTTCAGTAAAAAATACTAAAAACCGAAAAGTGGAGAGTAATATTAAAATTTCGTTAGAGTTTGACAAAGACAACAAATGTTGCCATAAAAAGTATTGAGTTTCATACTTTTTATGGCAACATTTTCCCCAGTAAATTATAAATTATAAATTTTTTTTTGTTTCGTTTTGGTTCGTGGCGAAATTGTATTTTTATCTCGCTCTTTTTTTACTAAAAAATATGTTTCATTGTGGAATAAAGGCTTTCGGCAGTGTAGTGGCTTAAAAATCTTCTGCAAAATTTTGTTGGGATATATATCTTTTTTTGTCTCTCATGTGCAAAAAGTCAATGTTATATCTCTTTCATTTTGCAGAAGAAAAATATTCGCATGTAAATCGCATGCAAATGGGGCGGTCGCATGTAAATGAGGTGTAAAGCGACGAAAATTTATAAAAATGTTAAAAAAGAGAAATATTAAGGTAAAGTGCATGAGGAAACATGTCAAATCAGACACAAGTAACAGAAAGATTGGCAAGCATATGGCGTTGGAGTGGTTCACTCTACTATATCTACGATATGGAAGAATCATGAATCTATACGAAAGTGCTTTGAGTCCCAATCAATAAAATTTAAGAGAATCAAAACCGTTTCACATGAAGATATTGACCAAGCTCGGTTAGAGTGGTTTAAATTACAGCGGAGTCAAAATGTACCGATAAATGGACCAATGATTGTAGTCCAGTGTAGACCAGTGTAGTCTGAAGCAGCATAGAATAGTGTATTTAGTGTTTTCCCAAATATCAGGTGAAGTAAACTAGGCTCCAATAGCAATCGCAGAAGATTGGATAAAGAAGGTTTGGCGAACTTTACGTGCTGGAAACACCGATAATGAAATTGTTAATGCGGATGAGATCGGCCTCTTCTTTTGATTGACTGAAAAATAGCAAAAGATCGAATAACAGTATTGATAGCAGCTAACAAGGACGAATCCAATCCGTTAAACGAAAATTAATGGTTATTGGGAAGTTTAAAAACCACGAAGCTTCAAAAACGTGCTTACGTTATGGGGCAAATTCTAAAGCTTAGATGACTTCTACTTTGCTTGAAAAGGAGCTTCGTCTATGGAATGCCGAATTATTCAAGCAGATTCGGGCTACATCAACTATAAAAAAAAAATTTGTGGACACGCGATTTGTCAGAAGACTATTAATCAAATGCAATTGGAATAATTGATAAACACCTGAATAAAATGCTTTTAAATGAAAAAAGGACGAAGCAAACATCAATTGTTGACTTTTTTTGAACATTTAGTTTCTAACATTTTGTGTCCTTATTAGTTTTTTAGTTTTTTTAATTTTTATTCATCTTCAATACTCTGAAGCCTGATTCTTCAATTGCCTATATTGCGATAATATGAATGCCTGTGCTGATGATCGTAAACTCGGGACGGTGAAGTAGGTGAATTAAGGTAGAAATTATGAATGAATGTAATTGAAGATTCATTGTATCTACAGAGTGCGGTATATATAAATAAAAATGCTGTGTGGGCAGTAGTGCTCTGTTGAAACCAAATATCGGCCAAGTCTTCCTTTTCAACCTTAGGGAATAAAATGTCAGTTAATATGGCACGACAACGGTCGCCATTATTCGCCTCCTTTTCATTTTCGAAGAAAAATGGCCTTATGATGCCTTTGGACCGCCAGGGAAACCAAGGTGAAAATGAGCTTCGTCGGAAAATTAACCGGAATTAGAGGGCGAAATAGCTGCTAGTTCAAAAATGAACCAAAAGAGCAATAAATCTTAAAACGTGGAGTGGAAACGATCGCCCGTATTTAAGGTTAATCATTTGACGCTGAGACATCAATAAACAAATATTTAATATGTCTTCTGTGATGAGATATCAATGGTACTACATATTCAAAATGTTATGCACCATAAAATCACGACTTCGACTATAGAACATGGAGGACTAGCTCACCGCAGGCTCCAACTTCATCGTATCTACTTTCTACGAGCTGGTAAGATGACAGTAGCTCACATCTACATCTTGATGTTGAAGAAATCGACTGAGGCGAAGTGTAACTGTCTCAAAACACAACAGGAGGCAAGGAGTTGGGGCGGGGAGGAGGGAGGGGGGATGGGGGTAGATTAAAAGAAAAATTGAAGATTTTCGTAGGTGCAAACGTTACGTCTCGCTACGACACTGATCAATCGTTTGTTCGTATTGACTTCACATCAAGGATTTGGGTTTCGACAAGCTCGAAAAGACGAAGCCTTGGAACGCAAATGTCATTAAGGATAAGGAAAGAATACAGCAGTAGCTGTACCAGCCTTAATTTTGAGGGGAACACATCTTCCTCTATTTCCAACTATACCTCTCGCATTTCACCAATTCTCCTACCTGATTCGCCACATTGTCCGCCACTGTGTCTCTTCGGTAGTAACAAATATGCCCCAATTTTCAGTATCGAAATAAAACAAATTAACCGTGACAGGCACTTCAGATTGCTAATTATTTTTATAAAAATATTTCAAATCAAACGTTCAAATAGTGTTTGAAATTAAAATTTTCCCCAGTCTCTTGGATATGGATTCAAAGGGTAAACTTTTAAATTCAACGGTTCGATGGTTGTAAAATGCTTCAATGAAGGCTACATTTTAACAAAAGTAATATTGCGTTTATTATTAGGAGCGCTACAGTTCTTCAATTAATAATTGTTTCGAGATCTACTATGCGTCTATTTTTTAGTCAAACCCGAGCAAGGAGGCTTGCCCTGAGTATTGTACACTGAGCACAGGCTGTGCAGTGCCAAATGATCGTTATCAGTGTGCATAAAGTAATAATTTGTGTTTTACTTTGCGCATAGTCTTCGTAAACTGGCATTCTGTTCAGAGTAAAATTTAAAGAACCGAGTATATGCTCGGTGTAGGGATAGTTCACAAATAAAAACACAGTGTGCAGAGTAAAATTACTCAATTTGAATAAAAAAACACAGAGTATTTTTTGACAGCGCACTGCTTGCTCAGGGTGATTTAAAAAATATGCCCACAAATATGCCCAGCAAAATATGCTTTTTCCTGGTAGATATCTTTATATTCATACATCTCAGTAATCATTGATCGTATCGGGCAATTCTTATGTGTGTTTGAAAGGTGACATTTTATATGTTGCACTTTGACATACAAAACATTAAAATCGGTTAAGTGAAAAAAAAGTTACAGCGAAAGTGCGTTGTGTCCCATCATGATAACGCTAGATCACACACATCACAACCCGACAGAAACTGAGAGGGCTAGGCTGGGAAGTTTTGATACACCCACCATATAGTCCTGACCTTGCACCATTGGACTACTATTAGTTCCGGTTAATGCAGAACCATCTTAATGGTTTTACATTAAATTCAAAAGAGGCCTGCAAAAATGAGTTGTCTCGATTTTTCGCCTCTAAAAAAATGACAAAAGGTCATCTATCAAAATCGCACAAATTTTGGTTTAATAAAGTTCTAATAAATTGGGCACGATATACTTCCATTATTTTGGCCAGAATAAATTAGTTGGTAACCATATTAGCGCTGCTTATGTGATTGTAGAAATAATCTGAACATAATAATGTTTTTAGAGGATCCTCCGGTTAACAAACAACTGTTGACTCGACTGGTGTACAATAGTTGCCTTTAAAATCTTTTTCGGTTCCAAATTTTTTATAAAAATTGATAAAAAGACCTCCCTGCGCTGGAGCCATCATCTTACATTATGTTACGTCATGCTACTATGTTGCTAAAAGTTGCGTCATGTTGCTCCATACAAGTTTTAGAGGCTTTGGAAAATGGCTAACTTCAATAGATATAAGCTATTTCTCATCCGTTAATGATGGAACTTGGTTTGTGTGAGGAAAACCAAAGAATCACAATATTAGTTCTGGAATGATCTATTGCTATATTTTCTAATAACCTCGAATGATAAATTATTTAGGAAAACATGAATTTAGTTTGAAGTTTTAAGACGAAAAGCGAAAATGAATATTACCTAGAATTGAATGGACGATTCACTAGGCATGTTAGAATTTATCTATCGCTAAATAGAATCACTGGAAGGAATTACATAGAATTGTGAAACAAAATATGGGTTTCCATTTCGTACACTTGTCAAATGCGATTCAATTCGATAAAAACAGACGTAATTATAAAATGCCAACCGTGTATCGTCATGTTCGAAAACACGTCCTAACAATTTTTAAAGAAAAAACACTACAACTAAGCACAATTAAGTCAAAATTAAACCAGGACTAAAATTCACAATAACGGTTGGTGAGTGACGTTGCCTAAAGAAAATGTCTTAATGTCACACTGCAATCTATTTCGAGTCAGTTCTTGGTTTGGTTTCGATTTTAGAAAAGTGCATCGATTTTTAAAAGCCAATTACGCTTTACTCACTTTCATGAAACGAAATTTTAAAAAAATATCGTAAGAATATTTTAAAATAACGAAGTTATATTTGTTTAAATTTAAAAGATTTTTACTATAGTTAAAGTATTTTGCAATAGATGTCACTTCACTAACAATATGGATTGTACTAATGGTATAATCTAGTACCGAAAAAAGTATACCAATACAGAGAGAATAGAGAAGCAAAGAATAGACGATTGTGTAAAAAGTGGAAAAAGGGTAAACAAGTGTGTTAGTCGCCTAAAATAAAAAGATAAATGAAAACGTATTTTATAATTATCAGGTGTTGACCCTCAAGTCTAATAATTGATGTTAGGACGTGTAATAAATTGTTTGCTTAAAAATGATATATTTTAATTTTCCTCGTGTTTCGGAAAGTAAAAGAAATTTGTGAAATATTACAATTCAATGTGAATTTATTTGACTCTGTTGCAAAATTTTCTGCAGAAAAATTTGCTGGAGAATAAAAATCGAAGAGAAAGAGAGCAAAAAAAAACCAATAAAATTAGTTAAATTGATTATATTTTTGTAAACAAATTTCCTAAACATTTCATTTTGTAAAACTTATTCCCCCTTCGGAATAAAAATTATTTATTCTGTAGTTAAATTTGCTGAAGGCAGGCACATTAACAAAAATAAACTAAAATAAATTACATTCTGCAGAAAATTTTGCTACAGAGTTAAATTCAGCTTTAGCGTCATTGAATTAGTCGGGATAGAGGGTAATAAATGGCATCTGCAACAAGGGCTCATCGAACATAAGGAATTATAGCATGAAGCTGGAAAATACAATAATAATGCAAAACCTCGAGGTGGTTCATCAGGTTTTGGCGGAAGGTACCAAAAGAATGAACGGCGTGAAAGCGAAACGTCCAGTATTGGTAACCAGATAATTTGTTACGACTACGTGTGCGTAACGACCTTTTTGTATATTTTATTCCCCACGGTTTGTGTTTTTGCTTAATCGATCGGGTGGTTTGTGTCTTTGTTTTCCGGTATTGAGTGTTTTGGTTTTTGTACACCCTTTTTGTTTTGTAATAACGCGACGATTAGAAGAAATAAAAATTGAGAGCGAGACCAATGTGTATCGAGTGTGTGCAAAGTAAAACGCTCTAGAAGAATGTTTTTTCTTATATGCTTCTCGTTATATGCTTCTCGTTATAACGTTTTTGCGCGTCGTTGTTTTTTTGGTGTGCGGGATTCTTTTTTTTGTTAATCAGTCTAGTTTTTTGGTTTTTATATTAGAAAAGTCTTGATTGCTATTTTTTAAAATAAGAAGTCAAGTTTTGTTGTGAAAAGAAAAAGTTTTTTCTTTGGATTTTTGGCTGGTTGAGTATTGTATTTTTAAATAAATTCCTTGGTTAAATAAAAAAACAAATGTTTTAAAAAAAAAAAAACCAAGTGCCAATATTGCATAATACAAACTAAATGATGTAGTTTTTGAGTTATCGATTTAATATCGATGTTAATTACTTATGTCTAAATAAAGTTTTGGACTTTTGATTTCGGCCAAAAATTAAATAAAAATTTCTAATTTCTAATTAAATAACAGTTTTGGTTAAACAAATAAAAAATTAAATAAGTTCCAAACGTTTTAGTTTAGTTGATAATATTATATTTTTGAGTGTTCGCCAAAACAACAAATAATTTGGTGATGGAGTGAGAAGAATTGGTCGAAGAGGGTGTTAAGAAAATCAACGGATTGATTTGGAATTATCCAGTATGCTGTCCTGAATTACGACGTTTATTCGTCAAAGTATAGAATTGTATGCAAATTTTGATCATAGAAGATATACATACATAAGTTGAAGTGATTGGCGGTATTTTTTTTGGCAAGACAACGCCCAATCAAAAAAAAAATGTTTACGTTTACGCGAACTAACGCCCAACGTTTACGGGTTTTGGCGAAAGGACGCACAACATAATAGTGCACAACCAGGCAAGCGCTCGAGCGCGAAGGCGGTGACTCGCCCAACTTATTTTGGCAGGCGTAGTATTTGCAGTAGTTTACCGGCGGTTGGGCCGCATCGGTGGAGCGGAGCACGGCATATCCAAGCCGCAACGGTCCGGGGCGGTGACCCTGTGACATGACGACCGCCCAAGTTCGCAACCGGATGTATTTTTTTAGTTGTAAGGTACGATTTTTTTTATTTTTTTTTAATTTTTTTTTTTATTTGTCTATTTCTTTTATTAATTTTTAAATATTTTAAATTTATCTTTGTAAAATTTTCGAAAGTTTTTTCCTATATTTTTTGTGTTCGAGCACCGCATAGCGGTTGCGATACGCGCGCTCGGTGCCCATTGGTCTCTCGCTCCTTCATTTTTTGTTTCTTGAGGGAAGTTGTGTTTTCCTATATTTGTTTTCTTGTTGTCTAAATTTATAAAAATTTCTCGGTTGGGTTTGATGAGGGGGGAATTCCCACCCTGTGTTGGCGTAGGATTAGCGGTCCCTTGGTGCCCGCATCCTGATTTGAAACCGGTGTTTACCACCGTTTGAATTCGGGCGGATGCGCGCACCAAGGCACCTCTCTTCCGTTATAATTTTTTAAATTTTTTTTGTTGTTCGTTCCTCAGGTTCTGGCCGACAAATTTCGGCTGAACTCCGGTTTATGATTACTTATAATTTGGGTTTTTTTTATTTTTAGATCTCTGTAATCACGGTGTAAGCCAGGAGCCATGCAAGCCTCAAACCCCACGACCCATAACACTTCTCCCTGAGTTGTAGTTGACAAAAATCACCGTGGAGGCCTCTGCATGCGCTTAGATGAAATCTGCAGGATGGCAGTAGCCATCCTGTAACAAATTTCAACGAAACAATTAGGAAAGCTCCTACTTATATTCAATGGGAAAAGCGACCAATACAGTAGGTTATGTAGTTTTTTGCTTCAAAAGCAATATGAATTGGAGAAACATACCAGCCGAATCTACATCGATTTAAAATATAATTGATTAATAAATTGATTAATAACGCTGAGGCGTTTCACTCCAAATCTGATGATTTTGGAAGCCGATGATTTTACACATTCAGAACTAGAAACTCAAGAATAAGATGAGTTGATTGATTGCATAGTTGAAGGCATAACTAATGTATATCTACAGCCATCAAGTCAGAATGCATTGTTTCAAACCACGTGTTATAATTCGATTGTTAATCATGTGACAATTGTGGTCAAGTTGAATATACGTCTGTCAACTGTACACAACCGAGAAACCCGTACGGGTCGTGTATGTTATGTGAACAATTGGTGACCCATGATGATCGATTGTCCTACAAGAAACAGAGTGGCAAGTGAGCAAGTGCAAAACCGTGCTAAAAAAATAATCAGTGGTTGATTGCCAATAATAAGTGGTGCAAATCCGGGTGTGCATTGGTGTCCCTATGATTCAACATCCAACTTTGATTCTTCTTCAGACAGCAACGGTGCGACAGTATCAAAAGGATGACTTTTTGGAGAAAACTTGCGAGCAAGATGAATGCAAGACTCACTTAGAAATGTCGTCAATATGTCCTAGTGAAGATTAATGTACAAAATTACGAATATCTGATTTGTTTCAATTCGCCCAAATCGGAAAAATATCAAAACAATTAGTGAATATCGCCAACAAATTTGACGGACGTTCAACAATTTATAGGTATGTGTTCTTACTTTAGCAAGTTTATTATGGACTTTGTTAGCTAGAACACTTCAGGGCTTCATTAGCAAAAAAGAATAAAATTGAATTTTGATCACAGCAATTCATGCAGATTGTAATACTGCTAGGATTTCTCGCTGGGCTTTAGAGATCCATGAATTTTATTATTTGGTAGAACATAGAGGCAGTTCTCGCAAGCAGTACGTGGATGTTTTAGAAAGAGCTGAGTCGATTTAAGTAATCGAGAAAAATCCGTTTGAACAAACTGTGGCAGTATAAAGATCATAAACTTCAAACACTCAGATTGGAATTAGAAACTATTCAAAATCCTTTCGTATTTTTCGAAATCAAAGGCTAAATTTTATGTACCTTCAATATTAGAAAATCAGATAATTCGGAATTCAGATAATTTACTGGGACGCGTTGGATTAGAAAAAACAATTCGGATAACTATAGGTTTAAAATTATATAAGTAACTGTTTAAAGTGTATTAAGTGACATTATACGTCGTCCAAAGTGGAAAAAGAAAGAATTTCTTGTGTCCAATAAGAACAACTAATACTGAATATACCTTTAAAAAGTTAAGTAATTATTTTAAAATTTATCGTAAGCGTATAAAAGATTAGTGACTGTGGAAGTACTTTTACTTAGTTTTATTATTTTAATTTTAGAATGTTTTAGATAAAACTAGCGCGATCGAGACCGATCATATATCAGGTTGGCCGAACTGTAAGAATATTTTGAAATAACGAAACTATAAAATTTAAAAGATTTGTATTATAGTTAAAGCATTTTACGATGTCACTTTACTAACACATGGATTGTACTAATGGTATAATTTACTACCGAAAAAATTTACCAATTATAGAGAGCATAAATAAACGAAAGTCGAGAATCGAGGATTGTGTAAAAAGTTGTAAAAGGTAACAAGTGTTTTTGTCGCCTATAATAAAAAGATGTTTTATGTTCTGGATAATAACCTTATAGTATACCAAAATAAGGCAAACTGTTTTCGTTTGCTCGTAATATAGAAGCTAGATGGAGTAGTCTATATAAATAACAGAAATCTCGAAACGTTAATCGATTCTAAACCATGGCAAGTATTTGCAGCACAAATTCTTAATTGTTTATTTCCCAACGACTCAGAAGATTTGGAACCCGAAAGATCCAGCACTAATTATGAGGAAGACGATGAGCCTCAGTGTTTTAATCCAAACTCGAGATTACAAGGATATTTTTTCCTTTACGACAGCGAAACACAAAATAGTCAAAATTTAATGTTGCAAATTACACAATTAAGAAATAATAAAATAGAATAATGATCAAATTTTTAGTTAAGTTTATATTAAAAGTATTAAGGTATAGGCCTAGTTATAGCTCCGTTTTGAATGCATCTGATGCCAATTAATATAAATAATATCAATTACCATTCAGAGGCTGCGCCGGGTTTAAATGGTTTTATTAAAAATCCACCAAAATAAAATAAGTTTTGTCAATGCTCAACGAACACATTTCTAAAGCTGTTTAATTTTATTTACCAGTCCATGCTCGATTAAGCTTTTCTAGAAATTGAATTTATTAAATCACCCACTTAACAAACCAGCATCGAAATGATATAGCTCACATACTCAAAATAATTGATACGACTATATAAACCCCTAAAAATTTAAAAATCCATTTAAAATTCTTAACATGTATTGTAAAAATCTATTCCATTTCTCGTTTGTTATTTTTCTTTATATACATATTTACTTATTTTCACATCAAAAAAAAACTGAAAAAAAAACAAAAAAGAGCTTTACACTACTACTACAATGGCATAATATAATATCCATAAAAAGTTATTTTTCTTATAAGAATCTGGATTGTACACAAAATTTATCATATTGTTATCTCTTTCCTACTACCGCATACAAACATTGTTTTCTTATTCGATTTATGTTTATTTATCATAAATTTTCTTATGCTGCTTTCACTACGCACACAACGATATATTATGCTGTATATATGTGTACATAAACAATATAAAAATGGAAATAAAAAACATAATATAATCAAAAACCGGTGCTGAATATTAAATAGCGTGAGTGACAGAGAGCGATAAACAATTTTTTTTGTGTATATACATACAGTATTCGAATTAGAACGGAAATAAGATTGTGTTAGTGCATAAACGCATACAAATGTGCATGATGGTTTATATTTAAAAAAAAAAAAAAATACGCGGTGCGATGTATATTTATGGACTGGAATTGTTATATAAATAAATAAATGTACAGTGCGTGAGATAATTAGTAATTTTGCATATACGTTAAAGATACGAACGTACTAGAATTGAATTTAAATGTACCGTTAAATAAAATAATTGACATGCGGTGATATGAACAAAATGGCTACCAACATACTCATTAGGATAAAATCACGTTTTTTTTACGGTGTAGTGAACAAAAGTGTAATTAAGGACGAGATAAAGATAACGAGGGATAAATCCACCTCTCGAGCTCGCAATCAATTAACTTCTGAATTTTTCATTAAAATCATCAATCAAATTGGAAAATATATATATAAAGATATAAATAAAATACGAAATGAATCAAAACGTTTTTTTTTTGTTATGTTCATCTCTCGCATTATTATATCGCAGTGAAACGGGAAAATCGAAAATCGATTTACTATATAGGAAAAGATATTCGGAGAAAGAAAAGTTGACAAGATAAGTCATCACTACATAGTCTTCTCCTTTTATACATGGTACGTATTTACAGAATCATTAAATTCAGCCTTCCTTCATTTGGTGTATGGGCCACCATACCACTCCGTTTGCAAAATCCAATAATAAAAATATAAGACGAGATGAGAGTTGAGTCAAATTGATGAAAAGAAAGTGAAAAAAAACGATTTTTCCAATTACTAATCAAATTTTCGATTATTTAATTTTCATTTGAATAAATATCCGCGACGTTGATGATTTAGCGGGATTTTCGGTAGACGAGGAATGGTTTGAAATATTTTAAATTCTATTGTATAAATTTCGTATACATATTTATAAGATATAAGGAACGCACCTTTTCATCTCATATTATTGTCAACATAATATCGATTATATCGATAGAGATCGGATCAAATTAAGGTATGCCCGTATCTCCGCACCCCGACGATAGGTATATAGTTCTATATACTCGTACTCTATTATGTTCTATTTATATTCCGTACATAATATCTAAAATATACTCAAAAAGAAATAAAACCGTCTCTAAAAATAGAAAAACAAAAAAATTATAAAACACATCCGGTTTTCCCATTTCCCAATTTTCTTATTTCCATTTTTATACTGTACATTATATTTAATAGTCATATACTTTCAGGTTCAACATCTTTTTCATTTTAAACTAACTACTCACACCTTTTCATAAAGTACTTAAAATACTAATTACAAAACTGATGAAAATCGACATTGAGGAAAATAAACCGGAAAATTTTGTATGAGTGTACACACACGTGTCATTTAAATATAATATACCGATGTGCATGGATCATATGGACGCGAGACGGGGGAAAAAATATACCACAAAAACTATATATATCGATTTTCCACGAAAAACTATATATATAATTTTCACAAATTTGCATTTACGTATCTATTGAAGTTCGCTATCTAACTTTAAGAAAAAAAAAAAAAACTTTAATTATTATCTGGGGTCGCGTGAAACACGAGAAAAGCAGGAGATGCACGATACGCAGAAAAGGACTAAGAAGAAGAGAAAAACGTTTTTTCCGTTTTCCGGACTACCTCGCATCTAACCCCGTTCCACTTCGATTTTATATGTTATGGCAAACATGTTTTTGCACACACCGACCGCACTCTCTTGTATGCACAGCAGAATCTTTCCTTTTATAGTCAAAAAAAAAATAAAAAAAAAAATGAAAACTCCATCCACTTTGGAAAATCGAACGACACAAAAACAAAATTTTTTTGCTAACCGACATTTTGAATTTTCTTTCTATATTATATATAGTCTCTTGGATTTTACACAGTTCAAAAATACACTTACACTTTATTTTTATAAATTAACAATATTAATATTAACAATTAGATGGTTTCAAATATTTTACAAATATTAAAAAAAATTGTTTTGTTAAATTTTCTAACTAAGAAGTACAAAAATATTTTTTTTTTATAAGGAACAAAAACAACAAAATTTTTCCTAATTTAGCTTTAGGAATATCAAAATGAAAAACAAAACACAATCAATTATATTACACTCTGCACAGAGCTTTTATATAACTTTCACACGTGTTTTAGTCCTTTTTATAACGGAAAATGCCGTGTACGGAATGTACTACTACTTGTATGTATGACTATATTATATAAAAAAAATTAACAACCGGTTAGTATGAAAGTCGGCTCAAATCTGAGTGTTGGCACAGGCAAAAAAAAAAAATAAAGAATTCATGGGGAGCCAGCCATATGCTTGAGGGGAATTTTATTTTTTCCTATTTTCATTTTATTTTTGCGCAGTAATTTTCTTTTGCGCAATATTTTGCACGGATCATTGTACGGCCCTATTCACAATCGATGTAACTAAAATCAAAAATATTTAGTGTTGCCATATTGCAAAAATTGGAATAAACATAAATAATGTTTTATACAGTATTATGTGCAAATATCAATAAACAGAATTATGATGATAAAAAAGGTCATTATCATGTACATGTGTGTTACATTAGATAAGAAATTCAAGGGTAAATGGCATAATAAACCATCCTAAAAAAATACCGAAGCATTTAATAGTCGTTCAAGTGTTAGGTAAATAAACAACAACAAATATGGAAAAAACAAAGTTTTGTTTCTTTTTTTTTTTTTTTGTTTGGATAAAAATCGTTAAGATTCGCGCTCGTGATAAGACGAATAAAAATTAATCAAATATTCTTATCGATACAACATTTATTTTTTAAATTCATATTATATACCTTTTGAATACTTGAACAGAGTTGCACTTGTTATGAATATGTAAGTAGGTTGACAGATTATTACCCGACACGTGTTTGGGGAGGACGCGCGTACTGAAAGACCTTCATCTAAAATACAATTTTTGAGCATTTGCAGAATATACGCCAAAAATTAACACGTGAATAGAAGATCATCAGGTGTGCACACATCCTTGGCCAACTGAATAACTTTATTTTATCTACTAATGAATTATATTTAAAATATATTTAAATTACCACCGGTGGAGTTTAAATAATCGGTGTCGAGTTTGTGGAAATATTTCAGACTGGTGATTCTGCGAATTGTTTATAACCCAAATGACTCCTTTAGCTCAAACAAAAAATTCTCAACTTCCTTCCAGTATGAATTCAGGTTGTAATGAACAACTAATCTCCATTTCGAAGTGTATCCCGGTGGACTGGTTAAAAGGACTTATTTGGAATGGCATTTTGAGCAAATCCTAGAATGCGCCACTTAGAGAATATTCAAATATTGCTAACGCTTGTATGTGGTTGTTGTCTGGTACCTGAGTTGCTGTTGCCAGTTGAATATCTATCACCACACCTGGTATGTAATGGCGGCAAGACTTCTTTGTCTTCGTCTTCGATCGGTAGCTGGCATAGTTTTGTAATTGTCCATTTATATATAGCTTCTTGGTATTTCGGTTTGGCAACTCTAACCAAATCATCCTTATCAGCGTGAGCCTCAACTTCCACCGCTTGGCATGTAGCTTACCATCAAGTTTGGCTGGTTCTAATGCCACGGTTTTAATGTCCGCACATGATGGCGCCTTAGAAGAGGTGGTACTCTTCAAATTGAGTTTTAACCGTGTATAGTTTCTCGAATGTTAAGGTTGATTCACTAATAACTCTTTTAAGATGAAATTTCATGATTTTATGCCTGTCTCCCACATACCTACAAAATGGGGAGTGTGATGTTGTTGTGGCTATGTGATAGTTACTTTTTAATACAGCATTAAATATTGGTACGCATAATCCTCACTTGGAAAAGAATCGTTTGTGTAGGCAGCAATGAAAGATTCCGTTATAAGACAGCTTACTATTTCAATATGGATCGCTTTAGTTACCATACATATGAAAGGAGTAATATATTATTTGTAGGCCTTATGTCCTTTTCCTTTGGTTAGTGTCTAATTGTTCCGCAATATCTTGAGGAATACCTAATAACGTTACGTATTGCCCGCTTACCATCATTATTCATTATGTGTTTCTTAAATATGCAAGGTCAATTGAATGCCACCGTTTAACATCTGTGCATACTCATGGATTAACCGTCATTATGTTGGGCCCCACCTTTGCAGCACCCCATCTAAAGGTTTTGAGAAAAGTGATGCTTGAATTCGTTTGGTCAGGATTGCTCGCTAGCTTTTATCGTTTGGTCACTTACGATTAAACGGTAAATAAATAATGAAAACTTCAGCAAAAAAAATTCCCGGGTAGCACCTCATTGCAAGAAAATCATACTGGTTTTTTTCAAATTTCGTTAGGTAATCGTTAGGTCAGGATTGGTCACCAGAAAAAACAAAATCAAAATTTTATTAATTCAATAAAATCAGGTTCGTCGCTTATTTGGGAATTTCATTTTACAAAATTAATTTTTAAAAAATCCAATTGGAATATACCATTTGATAAAAATATTTCATTTAAAAGAAGTACTACTAAAGTGTAAGACATAAGATAAAATCAATTCAATTTTTTGGTTCTTCACAATTCGTTGAGGATTGGTCATTAGTTGAGTTCGTTTGGTCATCCCTACATAAAGATTTATTGTAAAAATTCTTCAATAACTCATAATTTCCAGTAAATTTTTACAGAATTTTCGCGATAAATCATTACGTAGGAATGACCAAACGAAAATGACTAGTGACTTTAGTAACAATACTTTTAAAAAAGAAATATTTTTATCTAAATGGTATATTCCAATTGGATTTTTTATTAATTTTGTAAAATGAATTCCCAAATGTGTCGGCTAAATAATAAAAAATAAAAAGAAATAATAATAACATATAATAATAACAATTGTTGTTCTGTTCCTCAAATTTCGGTCGAGAAATCTCGGAGAAAAGGAACAATGAAGTGGAAATGGGAAGGAGCTCGGAAATCGGATGTCCGAAGAATAGGGGTATGACACCGCGCAATCAAACAGCCCGTGCTGGTTGCGATCGCAGATGGGGAATGAAAACCGGGAGACTGGCTTTGGTGTGCGCGTTCATGCGAATTCAAACAGTGCGAAACACTGGTTTCGGCACTGGACGCGCACGCCAAAGGGAGTGAAGCTACGAATCATAAAATAATAAAAAAAATTGAAATTTGCGAAATTATTTGGGCACTACTATTACAGGCTGGCTACTGCCATCCTGCAGATATCACTAAGCGCACGCAGAGGCCTCCACGGTGATTTTTGCCGGCTACATTCTCAGGGAGAAGTGCTATGGGTCGTGGGGTTTTAGGCGTGCGTGGCTCCTGGCTTACACCGTGATTGAACAGATAGTTAAAAGGAAAAAAAAACGCAAATAATAATACCCGAGTTCCACCGAAATTTGTCGGACGGAACCTGAGGAACGAACAGCAAAAAAAATTTAAAAAAATTATAACGGAAGAGAGGTGCCTTGGTGCGTGCATCCGTCCGAATTCAAATGGTGGTAAACACCGGTTTCGAATCCGGATGCGGGCACCAAGGGACCGCCAACCCTACGCCGACACAGGATGGGAATTGCCCCCTCATCATACCAAACCCGGAAATTTAATAATTCATTTTTTTTATTTTAATAATTAAAAAGAAAACTTCCCACGAGAAGAGAAAAATATTAGAGAGCGAAAGCAATACGCACCGAGCACGCGACCTACGACCGTTATCCAGCGCTCGATTACAATTCAAAAATTTAATAAGAAAAAAAAACAAAAATTTAAATTTAAATATATAAAAAAATGAAAAAAATAAAATGGTACCTTAATCAAAAAATATTTTTTTTTCCAAAAAAAAAAAATCAATGTTGCGGCCTTGGTGCCGATGTAGTTGCGAGGCCTCTCCCCGATACCAAAAATGGGTTGCGGCCTTGGTGCCGTTGTGGTTGCGGGGCCTCTCCTTGATACCAAAACAATGAATAACAGGTTGGCTACCCGTATCGTTAGGGTCCTTCGCCTTAACCGTTAACCTCGTTGGGCACGGGCTCGCCAAAACCCGTAAAGGTGTTCCGTTGGGCGACCTTTTTGCCAAAGGAACTTAATCTAATTAAGTGGCCTCACCTGGCCATCTTTAAATAAAGTTGGGCCTTGTGCTCCTTAACCCGCCGGCCAACAAAAAAAAATTCGTTTCGCCGATTGTACCGCGCCTCTTGTTAGTCACTCGTAATTTAGAGCTTTAGCTCTATCACTGACCTTTTGTTTTAGTTTTATTCACAACAAGGTTTATATTTGCAATCGGAATATTATATCTGATATTTTATATATCGTACGCACAATCAAAGCAACTTGCCATTGCACAGAAAAAGAAGAGTAACCGAAAAAAATTTTTTAAGATTCCAATGATGGCGGCAGGAAAATTATTGAGAAGCAATCCAAAAAAACTTAAAGAAAAAAATTTTAACTTTGCACAACCAACAAACGATTTATTTATTTTTTCTCTTTTCTCACAAGTTTAATACAGATTGTTTTCTTTTTTCTTTTTATGTTTTTTAAAATTATTTATTAATTATTTTATTATTTATTAAAATTATTATTATATCCAAATTCAAAAAAATTAAACTTGCTTTTTATCAAAGCAAAACGAGACCTTTTTTTGTTTTTCTCAACCAAATTACACACCAGACTGACTTAAAAAAATTCTCGCACCGAATATCGACGCGCAAAACATTCCAGAAGAATTGTCTTTCTTCTCTAGTCATTATGTTGTGTTTGTCCAAGGTTATTGGATTCCGGTTGATTTTCGTAAGAATTGAGTTTCATAGGCAACCTTTTGCACCCCATCCAAAGGTTTTGATGAAAATGATAATTGGAATCGTTTTATCAACACATTGTGGTATTTTGTAAGTCAATTTTAATTGCGAAAACCCGAAATCAAAATTGTAATTTCATTAAAATCAGGTTCGTCGCTTATTTGGGATTTACTTTACAAAATGAACAACAAATCAAATTGGAATATTCCATTTTGATAAAAATATATTGACGATTGGAGCATCACGGATTCCACCCAGTGGATTTTCAATAAACTTCAATAACTACGCATGTTGACATTTATGCCTCAAGCTAGTTTAGCTGGGTTTAATTTTATTTAAAGTTTTAAATTAAAAAAAGGCAAAAGTTTTATTTAGTTACTGATAAGGTGACATATACATATATATATATAATAAAAAATACTAACTTGAATTAATCTATAAATATCTATTATTTTGACGGCATATCGATCACATGCCATTTTTGTAGTTAAGTTAGTATAGTAATCTGATCCATCAGCGTCGCTTTTCCAACTTTTACAATCGTCAATCTTTATTCGAGCTCGTGAAATTTCTAACAAAAAAATACACGTATCCGTATACGGTTCCAATTGCAAAAGATGGCGGAAACAGAATTCTTATTGCATTCAAATAGATCCCAATAGCCGCCATATTGAATCGTTATAGTATTTACTCTAAGATTTCCACAAAACATACATGAGTAGTTACATAGTTAATAGTTACGTCTTCCAAAAATCATTTAAGAATTCCATCACATACCCAATCCCTGGCTTGTTATTGGCCCAGATGATACAACACTCAAAACTTACAGTCAAAAATTGCTATTAACAAGGTTAAATTTTCTCCGCTAGGAAAAACCTTTCACCGGAAAATGTTCTCTATAGATAGGCCAATCCGACCTATATAGTGGTATCTTGCTCTAATCTCTAAAAGAGGCTTGTTATATGGGCTCAGATTGATAAAATACTCAATATTTTGATAGAAAAATTGCATGCAATAAACATATTTGATAGTTTTTTTGTTAAATCTTTAATTTTATTTACTTGTTAACTTTAAGTTATTTGATTTAATTTAATAGAATAATAATTTTTAATAAAATTTTCACTTTTTTGCATTTATAAAATATTAACAGTGTAAATTACCAATACTAAAACAATTCAATATGGCGGCTATTGGAATCTAATCGAATCTAATAGGGATCCTGCTTCCGCCATGTTTTCTAATTGGAACTGTATACGTATATGTGTTATTTTTGTTAGAAACTTCACGGGCTCATATTAACAGTGTACATCACCAATTCTAAAACAATTAAATATGGCGGCTATTGGAATTTAATATTGACTGGTACTAACACATATATAATTTGGATATTTTGTTATTTTTGTTAGACACTTCACATCGGTCTTTATTCGGATCCGTGAATATTCTTTCAAAAAATAACACGGATACGTATACGATGCCAATTGGCAAAATCGCGGAATCGCGATTCTTATTGGACCCAAATAGATTCCAATAGCCCCCATATTGGATTGTTTTATAGTTTGGTGATTTAAACAAATTTTATAAATGCAAATTAGTGAAAATTTTATTCAAAATTATAATGTTATTAAATAAATTTATAATTTATACAGGGTGTCCCAGAATGAATGGATAAGCCTGAAACACCCACCCTATACTAGAGCTATTGGGCGCTTAAAATAAAATACAAAAAAAATATATCATTATTTATAAACAAAAGTACATTTTTTCACATTACTTTACGTTTCCGATCACCACGACTACAAATAAAATAAATCCATCGGTTTTTTTGTGTTAAAATATTCTTAATGGACTATAATACTAATAGATATTCAGTAAATAAGTAGCTGTTGCACTCTTTTGAAAAAAAAAATCTAAACTTCAATTTTCAGCATGAAATGTGGTAAATATTTTTTTTATAAAAGTTTCAGCGTCTTTGGTGAAAAAAATGTATGAGAAAAACTAAAAAAACTACGCCATTACTAAAAATGGTACCTACGATACACGCTTCAACAACGCATTGAAATTGTTAAAATTCACTACAAAAATGGTGCAAATTTTGCAGTCACAGTTCGAAAAACTAAAGCACTTTTGGGTCGTCGTGAAGCACCTTCTCGGCTGGTAAAAGAGAAACTAGTGGAAAAATTTGAGCTGTTGGGACAAGTTAGTGATGTGAAGAATCGAAACCGTGTGCGTCGCTCAAGAACAACTAAGAATATTGCTGCTGTAGTCCGTAGTGTTGACGAAAACCAAGGTTTGTCGATTCCTCGTCGATCTTTGGAATTAGACATTCCACAAACGACATTACACCGTATTTTGCATAAAGTCTTAGGTCTTGAGGCTTTTAAAGTTCAGTTAACACAAGAACTTAAGCCGGTCGATCACCATAAGCGTCGTATATTGCGCTGATTGGGTCCTTCAAATGCATCAAAATGATCCGGATTTTCATCGAAAAATCATCTTCAGTGATTTTATTTATTTATTTATTTATTTAAATATTAAAGGAAATCGATTTAGTACATTGCAACTATGATTTCAAAATTAACAAAGTAAAATATAAAATATAAAACAAAAAAAATAAATTTTAAAAATAGAAAATAAAAAAAATTAATCTATTCACACTTAGATTGTAAATAAATAAGAATTATAAATAAAACAATTATTTAAATTAAACAGTTGTACTTCAAACATGAAATTGTCAAAGGACTTATTAAAAATTTAGAAAATGGGTTTTTAACTTTTTTTTAAAACTGGTTTTTGATAAATTAAAATCAAATTGATCAATTACGGTATTGAAAGATTTTGCTGATCGATTAATGGGATTGTTGTCGCCATAGTTGGTTGGGTGGTGTTCGAGCGCCAAAAATTGATGATCACGCAAAGTCCTGCTTGGGACATTTATGGATATGTTTTCCAGGATGAAGGATGAATCAATGTGGCCGAGAAGGACATTTCCGATAAAAACGGCATCCACAAGTAAACGCCTGTTTTCAAGCGTGCCCATGTTATAGTACAGCATACTCCACTTGAGATCTGACATAAGCGTAATATAATGTGCGTATAGTATGTATATCCGTGAATTCCCCAGTCCACCGCTTGACAAAGCCAAACATTTAGTTAGCTTTAGCAATACAATTATCTATATGACGGGTAAAACTAACGTTTTCAACAAATGTGACTCCTAGATCAATAATCTCACGTACTCTTGGAACTTCCGCGCCATTTATTTTATATGCCGAAGTTATTGGATATTTTTTCCGATGAAATGACATAATTTTACATTTATTAATATTGAGGTGTAATGAATTTTGGACACACCACTCACTGGTGTCTGTTGAGGTCATCCTGCAGTTTATCAACATCATGCTCATGTTTAATTGTATGAAAAATTTTTACGTCATCGGCAAATATTAGAAAGTTTAAGTGTTTAATTATCTTGGCTATTCTATCGATGAACACAATAAAATCCAGGGTCCAATATGCGATCCTTATCCTTGAGGGACACCAGAGGTCACTTTGATAACATTAGATTTCTCATTCCCAATTAATACATATTGCAGTCGGTTTGTCAGATACGATTTGAACCAATTAATAAATTCTGTTGAAAACCCGAATTCGCGCAGACTTTGGAGTGCTTTGAGGTGGCATATAGAGTCGAACGCCTTGCTAAAATCTGTATACGCTACATCTACTTGATAATGATTTTCTATCTCATTTAACACTTTGTAGGTAAATTCGACCAGATTGGTAGATGTCTATCTTCCAGGCATGAACCCGTGTTGGTAAATAGAGATGTGACGTATCAATGTAGATTTAAAAGCATTGTGTGCAGCTCAAATAATTTAGGAATTGACGAAGATGTTGAAATTCCTCTATAACATGAGACATCCTCCTCTCTCACCCGATTTAAAGATAGGTGTTATTTTCGATATTTTCCATTTATCAGGAAATACGGCTATGGTTATCGATTGGTTGAAAAGTTTGCAGAGTGGATTTGTGAAGCTACTCGCAAACCTTTTTAATATAGAGGCAGGTATATCATCCGACCCACATCCATCTCCAAATTCCTTTAAGGCTGATATAACATTCTCTTCATGTATGACAGGTGGAATTATAGAAGCATTGTTGTTGCCAATTTTATCCACAAGGGCTATAGACTATTGGAAAAATGCTGCAAACAGGTCTGCTATCACTTTTGCCGGCGTCTGAGGAGCTGGTATTATTATAAGTCATATTGGAAGGATAACCCTAGATTTCCCGTTTCGATCGAAAGTATTTCCAAAATTCTTTAGGGTTTGATTTAATTTTTGTTTCAATACTTGTCAGGTAAGACCTGTACTTAAAATTGAAATGGACGTCAAATTCATCACTGCTCTGTAAAAAAGCTAGCTTGTCGGATTCCAATCGAGATTTCATCATTTTAGTATAGGCTTTACATTTTCGATTTTTTGAATTGGTTAGCAGGTCATCGAACCACGGAGGATGAGTTTTCGGTGCTTTATTGTAAAGAGGTACATGGAGTTGAAAGCCTTGGAGAATGAAGTCATAAAATTTTTCAACTTTTTCGTTCACATTGTCAAGATTTAACCGCAAACCGGCGTAATTTGCCTTCTTGAAGTTGAATTTCATTCTGGGAAGGTGCTCAGATTTCTTCAGGTTACAGTAGGTTGTATCAAATACAACGTCCAAAGGTTTGTGGTTGATATCGTTTACAACAATTACTTTGAAAGCATCCTCCTCAGTGGTGAAGACCAGATCCAGAAACCTATTGATGTTATTAGCTGGCATAGCAGTCGCAATTTGAGCGAGGCGGTATATACACTGTATATATAAATAGATATCGTTTGCCTATTTTTATCTTCGCACAAATCTGCTCAAGTCTTGATGGAACTAATGTAACAGGATAACTCTCTAGATTTGAATGAACAGCTATCAATACACCACCGCCAAACAATATAATTCTGCCCAAAGTATTCTGTACTATGAATACCTGGGTTGAGATTACTTTCCCCGATTACATATATATCTCTGCCTGAATTTTTACAAGGTTTCATAGTTGGTTTGGTAGTATTTGGTGATTCATGAATAGCAGGACAACTGTTGTTAAAATGGCGCGCCTTCATCACTAACGAATGGAGTAAATCATCTGCTACAGGTGCGAAATATTTAAATGAACACGTGTGCCTCGATATTGCAACTATTGCGTGTGGTAAACTACTGAAAAGTTTAATCGGATGAATGTTGGTTCTGACGAATATAACATTTAGTGACGTTAATCCTTGTGCCTCATGAATAGTTAAGACTTTACTCGAAGATGGTGAGGTAAGCTGGTCCATTAATAAGCGCTTATCTGCTTTTGTAAAAGTTAGATAATATGTATTATCAATTACAGACAAGGATGATATATCAGGTGGTAATTTGAAGAATCCCATATTGATACCTCTATAGGGTTTTTGGTGCTTATATCAGGATAATATTTTTTAGATGATCTGAATTCGTAATAAATTTATTAGCATCGTGAAATTGAATATTAATATGGTGCAATCTGTCAATGAATGGAATTTGATTTTTATCCCCAAGAAGATATATTTTTGAACATTTACTGAGCATGGCCACCAGTTCAATATAACCTGCATGTATCATCATATATTCATCAATAAACACTGAGTCATGATGTCGGGTTCCATTAATTAGGTAAATATATGTAGCAATCGTTTTATAGTTAAGTTCAATTTTGTTGAAATCAATCTTCTCCTTAATGCAACGAGTGGCAACTTTAGATTTAAGATCAGCAAGACCTTCCTTAGTGGCACATAAGACAAGATCATAGCCTATAGTTTGTGATTGTTAATGATCCAAGTAGATTTTCCACAGCCTGGTACACCCTGGACACCAGTAACGATAGGTCGCATGATGTTGTCTATTGCATAAATGTGTTGTAAATTTGAATATGTCAGGAGATCGAGCATAATTTCAGTGCCAGCGGAGCAGAAAATATATCTTTGAGATGTCAAAAAAGAGTTTGTGGATTCACAATATTTAACTAGGTGATCGCCATCAAAACCAAACTGAAGAATAATTGTAGGTTCCTCAAGGTATTTGTTGTTTAGATTGTCAAATAGGAAGATGTTCAATGATAATAAAGATGAGGAAGCGAACGGCATCAAATGGATGTATTTGCTGTAGTAGTGTTGGAGGTGGCCATTAATGATACTGTCAGAATGTTTGATATAAAACATTATTTCCATAACAAAGTTCTTATAGTAGGAATCTGCGCTGATATCAGCATAATATGAAGGAGATGAAACTGGCACATTGTTCTTAATGGCAGACTTCAAAAATCTGGAAGGATCACCAGTGATCCAACGAGACGACAAAGCTCTTTCAAAATATGTTGACATGTTAAACGGTATATTTAGAACCCATTTAATATTGGCGCATGAACAGTTGGAGATGTAATCCAGAGCCAGTTTATGTTTATCTACAAAGCAATTGATGTCAACCGTGATGACAAATTATTCCCGCTTATGTTGTAAATATGACTTTAATGTATCTAACACATAGATTAAGTCAGTGCAGTTGGTTTTATCTTGATGTGAGACAACTATAACGGATTTTTCTTCGAAAAGCAGTTTATCAGTTTCAGTTCTTTTTTTTTGGAATAGCAGTTTATCAGTTTCAGTTCTTTTTTTGTTAAGAATTCTTTAATTTGACATTTGTCTAATTTGGCTTGCATAGATGCGCAAATCGTAACAGAAGAAGATGGTAAATAATTTCCCTTAATCCAAGTGGTAATTTGAGGTTCGGCATAATCAAATGATTGAGGAGGAATCCGTTGAATGAAATCATATCCATTTGTGAAATCCTCATGATAGATAGTTTTGCTGCCCTTTTTTGGAAGCAACTTGGCTTTTATACATTTGAGGAATGATTTGTTCGCTGATTGTGTTGACATTGTTTCCTCCTCAGTCTGAGTTTAAACATGATTAGGTTTACTATTGCTATTCTGATAATGAGCGTTTATATATTCTTTGGTGCATGAAAAGTACATTAAGCCGCCATTAACATCACAAAGTGCATCAATTAATTTAGTAGAGGTTACTGGTTGTGTTAAATATGATGATTTATCCGCAGTATGGACAATAGTAGAGATGAGGCCCATGATGAGGCCCATTTTATCCTCAGAGGCAACGTTGAAAAGCCTCTCCATCCTCAACGTGTCACTGTTTGATGCAGTTTTTGGCCTGGTGGTGTAATTGGACCTTACTTATTCGAAAATGATGCTAGTGCAACTGTTACGGTGAATGGATTGCGCTACCGAGCTATGATTAATGATTTTTTATGGCCAGAATTGGAAGATAGTGATGTGGACGACGTTTATTTTCAGCAAGACGGCGCTACGTACCACGCAAGCAACGAAGCAATCGCAATTCTGCAAGAAAAGTTTCCTGGCCGTGTTATTTCTCGAAGAGGTGATCACAATTGGCAACCGAGATCTTGTGATTTAACACCTTTAAAGATAGAATTCGTGAAGTTATCGAGGACATACAGCCGCAAATGTGTGAATTGGTCATGGAAAATTTCATGAAAAGGATGTGGTGCTGCAAGCGTAGCCGTGATTGATTCATTGATTTCTCTTAAAAAATACTCTGTGTGCAGAAGGAGAAAATTCGATTAAATAAAAAAAAATTTAAAAATTGGATTATTTCTTGTCTTAAACTGTACCTGATGATAAGGGATTTATAAACTTGATATTTCCTAACTAAGCGTGCTCTGCCCTACCCATCTATTGTTCATAAAATATATTAAACGTTAAATAATTAAATATTAACATTATTAAACATTAATTTAATGCGTCACTCGACTTATTCGGCATCGCATGTGTTTATTCCGTTTTTCTGGCTTGTATCTGGGCGGACTTTTGAGTATCAAAATGCCACGTAATCATGATTACGGATACTGCAGTATCCGTCACAAGAATACGCAAACATGCAGTATATTTATGGTGAATGCAGAAGCAACGCAAATGCAGCTGCATTCCTTTATAGGGAAAGACACCCAAACGCGCGTCACCCGAATTATCGCGTATTCATCAGAGTCCACGGTTGTTACTCGGAAGGAAGATTACCTGGCAGCGGTGTTAGTGGTACTAGCACTGGAAGAGTCGCTAATATTGGCACTGAAAAAACGGTGCTTGAGGAAATTGAGCGAGATCCGTCTACCTCTACAAGAGCAATAGCACGGCGCACTGGAATCGCAAAATCGAACGTGCACCGTGTATTGAAAAAAAATAAGTTCCACCCCTATCATATTAGACGCGTGCAAACTCTGGAACCAAGAGACTACTACACAAGATTGTCTTTTTGCCGACAGATGCTTGAGAAAATAGAACAAGATCCGCAATTCTTTAATAATATTCTATGGAGCGATGCGTCAACACTGAATAGAGATAGATGCTTTAACATGCAAACTCTGGCACACCACAGCGAGCTATCCAATGAGAGTAAATAGCGAAAGCGATGGTTACAACAGTTATATCCGGAACTGGAACCGGCTCGGCTCAGCGAGCGTATCTATCAATCAATGTAACGCAATACCGCTGATTATCAGAAACTGCGATAAAGGATCAATAATATCGAGGTGAATAGTTGAAATTCGTTGATAAGTTAATTTATAGTTATCAAGTGGAGATTTTCTATGTCGAGAGATTTTAGCCTTTTGGCAAGCTACACAACTTTGAGTCTATTTCTGAACGTCTTTTTTAATCGATGATCAGATGACATTCTGAGTCAATAATTTGATGGAAGGTTTGACGCTAGGATGAGAAAGATTATACAAAGCCTCGAAAACTTGTTTTCGAAAATTTAGGGGATGAATGGCCTAGGTGTTGTGGTTGTTTTTGTAATTTGAGAACAGAGTTACACCTTAGAAATTCTTGAAGTTCCTCGTCATCGGCCTGTGCATCTGCGATGATAGCATAATCAATACTTTCGGGAATATAAATTTGATTAATGCGTGAAAGAGAATCTGCGACAACGTCATCCAGACCAGCGATGTGCTGAATATCGGTCGTGATTTGACCAATGAAACCTAAGTGTCGAAATTGACGAGGATATACATTTTCCGCTTATGATCGGTATAAAGCGTGAATAAACGACCTTCGAAAAGATGTCGAAGACGTTTAATTCACGAATACTGATACCACTGAGACGAACTGAAAAGAAACCGCGAGCCTCGTATCGGAAGGGGCCACCATGATGACCAGAGGTGCTGATGATGATGGATGAATAAGTAAAGTACCGTCCGTAAGTTTATTTTTACAGTTATCGATCGTTTTGATAGCCACCGGTGACCGTTGTATTGGAACTCGACTGTTCTTAGTGTAAACGTTTAGTTAATCGTTCAACAATTCCTGGTCAGCAGCAGCACCCGGAATAAAGCGTCGATAAATGTTGATCATGCCAAAAAAACGTTTCTGTTGCTTAACAGTCTGTGGTTGTCTAGTTAAGTTGTTTAACAGTCACATAATTTCGAGAGGCAATGAGCACGCCGTCCAAATATACAAAACAGAAGTCAAGTCCGCATAGTGCTGAATGTATAAGACGTTCAAATGACTGTGCTGCATTCCTAAGGCCGAAAGTCATTCTACAAAACTCAAATAGTCCGAAAGGTGTCGAAATTGCTGTTTATTGAATATCCGTCGGCTCAATAGAAATTTGGTGGTAAACCTGGACAAGGTCTATCGTTGTGAATATAGTGCAACCACCGAGTCATTGTGTAAATTCTTGAATATGCAGAATCGGATACGTGTCTGCAATTGTGACTTTATTTAACGCATGAAAGTCTCCACACGGTT
This sequence comes from Nephrotoma flavescens, assembly GCA_932526605.1. Classification (NCBI taxonomy): domain Eukaryota; kingdom Metazoa; phylum Arthropoda; class Insecta; order Diptera; family Tipulidae; genus Nephrotoma; species Nephrotoma flavescens. The sequence continues at coordinate 165,722,115 of OW052222.1, read as the reverse complement.
TCGAAGTTCCATTTTTTTTGGGTACTAAATATAACGGGCTGGACCAAGGACAGCTACTAGGTCGGCAAATCCCGAGTTTCATCGTGTTTTCGAATTCTGTTCTCGCGGTGATGAATTTGTCCGGTGCTACTCGTCGTGCGGTTTGCATGCAACCGATGGTCCGTTCGTTTCAATTTTGTGAATCACGTTATGTTTAGTATTGTCAATATTAATATGACCGTATGACTGTTAAAAATTTTGATAAAACGTTGAAAACTCCTGGGTCTATTGTTGACTTGTCGATCCTAGATTATTTATCATAAGAGGAAGGAGTTCCATTTGAATACAGAGAGGTTAAGGGATCTATGAACCTCTGTCGCTGTATATCCACCAGCAACCCAGTTTTCCTCAAAAAATCCGCTCCGATGATAGGCATCGACACGTCAGCAAATTATTGATCTTCGTCTTTTCTGATTCACCGCAAGCACCCGAATCACCTCTGCCTTGAAAGTAGAATAAGGTGTATTACCATTCGGACTAGTAATAATATATGCAAATGTGTCATGAAGTCGTGCATCCAGCGCTCCCACCGCATGAGCATATTTAGTTGCCTCAATAGTAACCCTTGCCAATGTGAACTGCTGCTCCAGTATCTCAAACCACACATTAGGGTTTTGAGAGTGCAGTGGAAGTTTAAAGCCACTCGAGCAACAAGTCCAGCACCGAAAGGCAAATTGTTAAGTCTTAGACTGAAGCCTCACAACCTTCAACCCTCATAACGTGATACTAGCCTCCCTTGTCGAACCGCTGCTTGATGCCGCTGACAAGTCTGTATCATTCGTCGATGCTAGGGAAGTATGTGGATTGTTGACAAGAGGCAAAAATAAGAAAAATTACCGAAAACACAAATATTGCAAAAGCGAAATACATTTTAATTAAAATTAAATTTAAAATTAAGGAACTTATTTTTTGACAGAATTTTTTTATTGACACTAGCACCGTAAATAATTAATTGGGTACTTACAATTCTGTTTAGTTTATCCAATTATCAGCCGTTGCAGAGTCACGTTATTTAAGGTGTCACCTCGGTCTCTGGTATGGTAATACGGTCTCTGTAATCCATCCAATCCACTAATTGTAATGTTTCGACACAGCCATTCGTTCTTTTCTCACATAAACTTTTAGTGGACTTGAGCAAATTTTCGAAATATGTAACACTTAATGGATTTGGGTTATGATAATTTTCGATAATTTAAGTGACGAATCTAATTTTTTATCGGGGTCACCAGTTTTGGTAATTAAAGACCAATTATTTTAATTTATTTATTTATTATTTCTTTATAATATTAGAACCAATTATTGCAAATCTAAAAAACATTTCTTGTAATGTCAAGTGTGGTAATTTAGTTTAGTTTACAATTTAGTTTACAATCGGAGGCACAGCATGTTTAAATGCTATTAGTGCCACCTTTGAATGAATCAGTCATTAATTTAGTTTAGTCGGCAATTTAGTTGAAAAAATCACTCTCAGGCACACAGTCTTAGTGTAACTTTGACACAAGCGGTTAACGATTGTGAATTTAGACGAAACTTTATCTCACGGAATAAAATGTAGCCTCAAAGCCTAGCGGAGGAATGTTAAAGTAATGTAGCAAGCAAAGAAATTACATATAATCAAGGCTCCAATCGACAATGAACGCTCATTCTGGAATCAAATTACAGCTGAACTGAAAGTATCTAGCTAGTATCCAATTTGTCATTAATGTGTAAAATACCTGGCACAGAAATATTTGAAGTTGAAGTGACTTACATGTGTCGGTATGTATCATTATCGTCATGAATCCATAACACTAAATTATCTTACTTACTGGCGCACTGCACTTCTCATCGACAATAATATCAAATTAATCATAAAATCATCAGACTCAAAAGAATTCAGACAAAAATGTTTTTTCTTGAGAGTGTGTGTGGGGCGCGCATTTTTATCACATTCCTTACAAACGAATTATTTATTATTCCAATCAAAACACATTTTAATTAATTCACATTAATTATAATAATTTTTTTTATTATCTTTTATTAATTGACTTTATTTTTAATTTTTTTTAAACAATATAAATTGTGTACAACATAAAATGCATTTCAATTAGTTTATTGTGTCGTTTATAGGTAGCGTGTTATAAGAAAAAACGTTTTAACATCAACTGAAAACAAATGAAATCGATAACCGCCATTTTGTTATGTTAATGTCATACACATCAATTTTCAATTTTTCGTACAATAAATAATAAAGTGTAAAGTTTAATAATAAAAATAATGTTAATATTATGTTTATATAACTCGTATAAACATGTTTTTGTGTATTTTATTTACAAAAGATGAAAAAATGTACTAAAAAAAAGTTTAACTTTGACGAAACTGCATTACCACTGCAGAATGAGTAAAATATGTTGTATACTATTGTACGATAGATGTCGCTACGATTAGGTTAAATGATTTATTTGTATATGTTTTAGTACACACGGTAACAAAAATTAATTTTTTCTGCTTTTTTTAAATTAATTTTTTTAATGTTTTTATTTTGTTTATCACATAGAAATTTTTCTAACAAGTAAATATTCGGAAAATTGTTGACCCTCAACCCCACCTCCGGTACTCGCCTCGATATTAAAGCCGGCATTCAATAAACGTGTCAACACTTGTATTGAGCTTAATTTACAGTAACCATTTAACGGAAATCGTATTATTTGTCGGCCATCGATTTGATTCCATGCCACTCCGGATCGCATATCGAGTACTGCTTGACTTGTTTCCGGGAATATCTCGTCGAGTAGGCTACGTTCACTGGACAACATGATGCGTTCACCCAAATCGGGTGATATGTGGAGTGCAACCACCTCGTACAATTCGTTCGGATAATTTGATCGCAGACCCGGTTTAAATTTTACGTTTGGCGGTGATGGCGATGAATTACGATTAATAATCTTTACACTATTTCGAAATCGTTTATATTGCTCGATTTGTGTGATCATGGCTACATAAAAATGATCTAACGTTAGTAAATATATCATACCATATTATAGTAATATCGATCGAATATACTTACGGCCAATTTCGAAATACCTTGCCTCCTCCAACAACAAATCCAGGTCAGCAAAATCGTCCGAGATCAATAATTTCGAATTTCGCATAAAATTTAAAATGTGACGAAACATGCCGCCATCACGGTCTATGAAATAGTGTTGCTTCAGTGAATCTAATACAATTGGTATGCTACCGTTAAATAATTTGGCCAGTCTTGAATCGGGATATCTGGAATATACAAACAGAATATTAAAATTTATTATGAAATCGTGGTATGGTGCAATCATACTTGGTAAGTGTCTCCAATGAGCTCGTATAAATTGTACCGCCCACATCAATATGTACGGGGGCGGTATACCGTGATGCAGCGGCAACACATGGTATCCCTGTAATAGTTTGATGATTTGTATGAAGGTATGGACTTGATGAATTCAATCCGGTCATTAATGATGATGGTGGTGGCGGAAGTTGCTGCTGTGATTGTGATGTTTGCTGTTGTTGTTGTTGCTGCTGCTGTTGTTGTTGCAATAACGATGGCGATGGTGTCGTGATATGCTGGGGCTTTGGTGACGATGAATTAGATTTTGTAGGTGATGTGGATGGACTTAATTTTATTTGACTGCTGCTTAATAGGCGGGTCGATGATAAATCACGTGGCTCCATTTTAATTATTTTGTTATTGTTCTCCATTGGGACTCGATCTAATCTACATTTTTTCCTGTGAGCGATATAGAAATAAATAAAACCAGTTTAGTTACTATATATGAGTATATCAGTACATATATTTAATGATAACCGTAAATTTGGACATTTCTTTCCTTGCAGTCCAATTGGCAAACCGTTTATGGTGTAAGAGGGAGCGAGTCAACATATTATGTATATACCCAAAACACACAAAAAATTCAAAATTCCTCTTATCTTTGGTACACGAATTTTTGTTTGTTAGTGCCCTGTTGTTGTTGTTGTTGCCATTTATGTACAGCAAAAAAAAAATTTAAACAACAAAAATTATTGACGAGATAGGCCTAAGGGTTCTCACAGACAAAAAAAAAATAAAGTTGGAACAAAAATAAAAAAAAAATTAATGAATAAAATATTCCTCAGGTTAGTTTATAAGTTTGATAACCGCTTTTTTCCATACTTTATGGTATATTATTGTTGATTAATATGTTGTATACACTCGGCTAAACGGATGGATGCTGTATGCTGTTTTTTATGTACTTACAAACTGGTACATGCGAAGTGAACGGAGCACGAGGGGAAATTTGACCGTAAACCAAAACCAACCAAAAAAAAAAAAACATTTTCTACATAAAACGAGCATAGAGGGGAGAAAGATAAAACAAAAATATTGAAATGGCAACAGAAAACAAAAAAAAAAAAAAAAAAATGAAAACTGATAGGAAAATACTTGTCCCAAAAAATACCTGGCGGCATTACTTCGGGCGATTTGAGTGTATATATTATATCTCTCGACTATCAAGTTCTTGCCATCAAAAAAAAAGATAGAATGGGAATATATAAAAATTTTTCCTTGTGTATAAAGCAAAATACAACAAAAAACAGTTGAATGGTTTGAGTTGTCTTTGGAGTCCTCGGGTATGGTTGTAAGATATACAGAAATATTATGACGGTATATTTGGTAAAAGTAATGTTGTTTTCTGATCGCAAACTAAAGTATGTTATAAAAGGCCAATATCTATACCTAGGTGTCACTATATGTAATAGGCATTATCAAATTCTCTGCGTAAGTGAATAATTTTACTAAATAACTCACGAGGTACAATATGGATTGGTTACAACCAATCAATATCTGTGTTTGCTGATTACTTACTGAAAGTTCTAAGAATGTAATTTACCAATATTGTATTGTATTGTATTGGTAAAGGTGGATTTAGTTTTATAACTTTATAACTTTCCAAATCAACAGCCATTTTGGCTTTAAAGTTTGTAAGTAAAAATATTTGTTCCTTTGTATATTTGCACATTTCGTGATTTTATTAATATCCTAATTTTATTTTATAAACATAATAATTGTCATGTTTCATTGGTAAATTTACAACAACAATCCCACATATGTTATTCCAAATTGGAATAGTTTTAAACCAACTTTTCTGCTGGCATAGAATAATTCTATTCCACATGTAGTTTTAGTGTTCACTACCAGAGCAGTTGTAGTAAATACTTTTATTTTTAATTGTTGGCAATAGAAATATAAAAGTGATTTTTGTTATTTTTGCATCGCTTTTTTCTAAATATGCATATTACTATTAAATTGAATATATTTAATAGCATTTTTACAATGTTTTGAAATTCAAAATGTAATTGTTACCAGCTAAGAAGAATAAAATTAAAAAAATCTTTGTTTGTTTCTTTGAGCACAACATTAATTCCTATTCAGAATGGGAATTGCTTGCACCAAAGAAACACCACATATATATATGCCGATTTTGTAGTTTGAAATATCACCACAAAATAGATATTAAAAGCGCCATTGAGTAGACCAAGAAAAAATTACCTATCGACCATTTTCCTACCTTTTTTTAAAAACTCTGAACTGTAATTATTTTAATATTTATATTATTATATTTAAATTTTAATAATTTATTTAATATTTAAAACTCAAAAATAACGAATTTTTCTTTCTATTGGGTGTACCCACCCTGCAAACAATTTTTCCTACCATTTTTCCTACCTAGAAAATGGCGTTATGACGTTTCTGTCTATGTGTGGGTATGACTTAATATTTTTGTTTCAATATTCTATATCCATATTATGGATAACATATCGGTGATAAGAAGTTTCTCCATATGTGGATTGAGGTTTAGTTGTACGGGAGAGAGCAATAAAGGGAGTAATAAAACAGCCTTGTGCTAAATGTGTTTACAAAGTTAAATAGATGTGTCAGATATACTGTTAAAGTTAGCCGAAAGTTTCCAGCCGAAAGATAATGCAGATAGTATCTTGAATACAACAAAAATCAGTCATGAACTCGAATTTAGGAGAATTTAGGTTCGGATTCCATTATTCGGGTGAAGGAGAAATTATTTCAGTTTATAGGAATTTAAAAATCCATAGGAGAGAGAGTATAAAGAGAGTTTAAAAATAGTCAAGACACTATCTGCATTATCTTTCCGCTGGCAACTTTTGGCTAACTTTAACAAGGTGTGTCAGATAATTAAATGCATAATACCTACGTGTAAAATAACTAATTGCCATTGTAAAGAAATTATTTTCCCTCAAATAAAACTAAAAAGTGAATTTATTTTTTTATAAAAGAGGAAAAAATTCAGCAGTTTGTTTCTAAAATGGACGAAGCACTTGCAGAAACTGTGAAACTATTTACTAAAAGTTGTAATAGCATCAATGATAACATGCAGTTAGTAAATGAAGGGCTAGTGACGGTAGCTGGAATTGACAAATGACCCGTCACGGAGGAAAAAAAGAAAATCAGGTATTCGCATTTCTCATTAACCGAAGAGGTAAAAGACACAACAGAAAATGTTCTAAAATTGATTATGGAAGTCGTCTAGTGTCAAAAAGGAACGTGTTATACGATAGATATTCGTTCCACACCTGTAGTCAAAATTGCGCAAAATCACCGACGTATGTAAATAGAATCAAAACGTCACTGCCGATTGCTTGTTGCGGGACCATATTTGGCATTATAGATACGAATCTTAAACAGCGATTTCGTCACAAGATCGAGATTGGACAAGATAATTCAAGAAATTAAAATTAGCGAAGTTACTGAGGAGGATCGATTTAATTCCATAATGGTAGAAAATTTTTCTAAAATGAATAAAGTGGTAAATTCTAACAAACACAAAGAAAGTAATAAACCAAAAAAATGTAAATTTTGTGCGACGTACCATGTTTTCGATAAAAATTTATGTCCTGCGTTTGGAAAAAAAATGCAAATTATGTAACGGGAATAATCATTTCAAAGTGGTGTGTGAAAAGAAATATAATAATAAAATGGGAAAGACAAGTGGCATTAAGGCGGTAAAGAAATAAAAATCTAAAATAATAATAACAGTGATAGAGAGAGTTCATTTGCTATATCTACGCAAAAATTTAAACTGCGATTTCATTTTCTGTAAATACGTGTACACACTTTAACGGAAAATCACGGATACAACGATGACATTGGAATTATCAGTAATATATTTTGTTTTCATTTTTTAGTTCAAATGAAAAATCTAATTTGATTGTCTATGGTCGTACTGATCTAACCTTAAAATTCAATGGAGAATGGCGAAAAGTGACATGTGATTTGGATTCGGGGGCACAAGCTTGTTTGATTGGGCTTAATCAATTACGTAAATTAACTAAGTAATAATAATTTTACGCTAGATGACTCTAAATCGACTTTAACAGATTATCGTGGTCATCCGAAAGAAGTTTTGGGAAAACTAAAGGTACCGTGCCTCCACAACAATAAAAAGTATTCAATAATTTTTCAAGTGGTCGATAACGCTCATTATGCGTTGTTATCTAAGAACGCGTGTACTATTTTCGGGCTACTTATCAGTTCAAAGATTGTTCTCAAGAAAAACACGAACTGGCGTTCCATCCTATAATGAACAATACTTACCAAAAATATTTGAAAATTTTCCTGAAAAGATCAAAGCGCAGCATGGTGAAAGTAAATACTAGTTTGAGAGGAAAACAAAAATTATTCCAGAATTGGAAATAGGACAATCAGTAGCGGTTTAGGTACATCTGCAAATTAATAAGGAATGGTCACTTGGGGTTATTGAGCAACAGCTCAAAAATTGTTCTTATTTGATAAATGTCAACGGATCAACATTCAAACGCAATATCGTCAATATCAAACCGTTTGTGAAAGACGAACCTACGGATAAAGACGACCAAAATATACGAGTACCTACATTAGATACCGGAAACAGCAGTAATAGCCTGGACAGACTGCGGATTAGTTTAACTGGTTTAGTAAAATTCAATCAAGCACCCTTTGGAAAAACTTGAATTTGCTAGTAAATTTTGGAATTTTTCGTAGTATGTCGATCTGAATTGAATTTTATCTCCTAGAGTACTTGACCGAATTTTGCTAAACCAGTTTAACTAATCCGCAGTCTGTCTAGGCTATAACTCATTCAATATACAAGAGGCTCCTGAAAGTATAAATCAACAGGGTAGTGCCAGTTCCACAGAATAATCAACAGGTCGTCCTAAACGAAACATTACAACAACAAGACACTTTAAAGACACTGTGCTTGAATCACAAACTATTTTTTTGTGACAAGCTGGGCACCCAGTTAGTAAACCTAATTCAAGTACGCTGAATTCAATGGTGCTAGTCCCAAATTTAGTCAACATTTTTGAGACTGTTTTAAATTAACTGGTTTGTATTTTTGACATGTCGAAGACGACTTAATATAGGATGAGATATATTCCCGAGACAAAATTTTGCTCGAATTCAACATTAATTCTGTTTTCGACACTATAGTCTCACGCAGTTTGATTATTTTTGCTTAATAAGAAATCCTTGAATCGTTTTGCTTAGCCAGCTGAGCTTCCTCGGATAATCGTTTTGCTGAAAAGTGTCGATAATCTTTCTTTCGGTTATCTTGGTCGTGTTCGGAGATTGCGTTACTAAGTTCAGTTGGCTGAATTTGTGTAGTCGCTTGTAAACTGACGTAGTGGTATGTATCCATTCTCTCTCGATGAGTTCTTAAATATTTGGAATTTTGTATGAAAAACAATGTCTGCCATACGTCTGCCTGCCTTACACATACGGGCTCTTTTGATTCCTTTTTTCATCACTTTTCACGCATTTCACACTTTTATGTTAATTTCTTCTCTAAGGTACCTTTTAAATTGCCCAGTATTATATAAATAGACCTAACTTTTAAGATATTCCCATAAAAAGAAGTCGGGTGCAGTTAAATCGGGTGACCGTGGAGCTCAATCCACATCAAGAGATTTCGAAATTAACTGTTGTGGGAACATATCTCGTAACAGTTCTATTGTTTCTCTAGCAGTATGGCATGTTGCACCGTCCTGTTGGAACCACATCTTCACCAACTCCCTCATCATACATATCACGATATGATTCGCCAGTGACTGTAACAGCTGAACCATTCGGATTTTCGTAAAAATATGATCCAATGACCCCTCCAGCCCGAATTGTACACCATATACCACCACTTTCAAGGGATGTAATAGTGATTGATGAATTATTTGTGGATTCAACAGCATCTTATTTGCATACGCACGGCGCCGCAAATATTCTCTTGGTAAGAACTTTGTGTTAAAAAAATATTGGTCAGTCTTGTTTTTTGAAGTCCAAGTTCTTGTACACGGTGCGTCTGATTGATGTCGTTGGATTATCTCGTACACTTCCACGTATACACGTTGCTGCACACACTTTGACTTATATGCCACAGTCCTTCTTTCTTCAAATTCTTTGACAATCCAGTATAACTTGTAGGCTTTGAAGGCAACATATTCCACCAGAAACTTTCACGTAATTTTCTTAATGTTATTGTAATTGATGATTGACTTGTGAAAAAGGTTTTCACTATTAAAACGCGTTGTTAAATGGAATATTTTTCCATGATTAATTTGGCACGTGCATACTTTACGACTGTCAGTGTCAAGTATGTATTCTCAATATTAACATTCGCCTAAATGGCGGCAAAAATTTGTAACTATTTCTGATAGACACCCTGTATCGTAAAATAATGAAAAATGTTGACATTGAGATTTTTGGAAATTTACCATTCGCTACATCGCCGATGTCAAAAAAATCCTATTTAAAACATCTCTGTGTGTGGTGCCGTGCAGACTAATTATCTGTAGCATCCCTACAGACGGATTGACTGATTGGAGTAAAGCTTATTGCAAAATCTTAATAATTTTTGACCGAAATTGATCTACCAGAAATGGCAGCTTTCATATGACCTGTTTTATTTTTGCAAATACTTTCAAAAATAACTCATTTACTAGAAAAACAACTAGAATCGACTAAGTTAAAACATGAACCCGCTTTCGCTTGCATTCTTTCACGACTTTGGACAGAACCAGAGAGTTTTTAATTAATTGAACACCGCTTTACAGTCGGTACAAAAGACAATATTAAGGTCATTCACTTCATATTTGAAGGACTTGATTACTCGTTTTCGTTCAAGTTGACAATTATCACTTTTTACCAGCGCTCTGTTGAGTCTAACGAGACCAGATTTTAAACGTTTCCTAGAAACATTTTGATCATCTGGAAGCTATTCCTTAACAGTTTTGTTAAACCTTTGACGGACCAGCAAAAAAGGCGTCTGCTGAATATTTTGATTAGTGATAGTAGTCAAGAATTTCGTCACATAATCGATTTTGTTCATCATATAAAATACAGACCGTTCCACCGACATGGTTTGATCTTTTGTCCCATAAAATTAAAATTTTAGTTTAAATTATTTTGAAATAAAGAAAGAATTACGAAGTGATATTGAATTATTTTATTCAGCTACGTCACAATTAAAATCTGTGGTTTTTAAGCGCGAAAATGGACACAATCCAAAGAAATTAAAACTAAAGGAACACATTTAATGATTGGAGTTCAGGCTTGTTATTCGTTCGTTACCCAATTATATGAGAAATTTGTTAATTCGTGGTTTTGAAGGCAGAATTCTTATAGAAAAATCCACCATTGCTTGCCTTCAGTCTAGAAACAGCCTGGATCCTGAATAAAAATCTGCTTTCGATACAGCAAATAACTTGTTTGTTTCAAGAGAAGCAGACTTGCTGTGTATGACTATGGCTTGTTGCGAAAATTTCGTAATGACAGGAATTTAACTTGTATCACGACCACGACGCCTAAATCGGGTGTGCCACCAAGCTGTGTTAGGTTGCCTTTTATAAATCGGGATTATAGACAATCCTAGTCTTGCCATCTAGACGGTATATTTACCCAGAACGCAAAATTTCATTCAAACATGTTTATACATTCGCACCATAGTATTAGAATCATTAATTTATTAAATATTATTCTAATTTTAAATTTCATGAAATTTAAGTTTTCACTCAAAATTCGTATAAGAAATGTTTTACAGTGTGATTTCCAATACATGAGTATTTTTGTTAATTGGTATAAACTTCATGTATTAATAAAATTTTATAATTAAATTTATTTTAAATTTCATAAATTTTAAAAATAAAATGTTAACTATAAAAAAAAATCGAAAATACATAAACAACACAAAAATATGGCGTTTACAATGAGGGCCAGGAAGCGTGATCGTGCTCCTCAATACACTAGCAGAAATCATGTTGGCACTCAAAGGGTTAACATGAATAAACAAAAAAATAATGACACGTGACTTGCATGTACAGTAAAACAATCATACGCACGAAACTAACACAAACCCAAATGCTACTACTATATCTTTACGGTTACACTCATTTCGTTTCACACATTTCGAGACAAAATCGATACACAGTTCTAAGTATTTACCAAGCATTTAGCATAAACTATAGTGATATTAGTGGACTTTCAACTACTTAGACCAAAAGGAAAGTATCTCAAATAAGTTATATAATTTTCTAATGGGTCTGACAGGTTGTTCCATGAGATTTAAAAATAAGATTTTTTTGATGGGCCTTAGATGCATTTCAAAATCATTCTATAAGTAGTTTCTAAGCATTTAGTATAAACCGTAGTTATATTGACGCACTACTGAAATAAAAGGAAGTGTCCCAAGCAAGTTACATGATTTTATAATGGGTCGGACAGGGTGTTTAAAGAGATTTAAAAATGTGATTTTATTAATGGGCCTTAAAGAAATTTTGTTTCAGTAGATCAAAAATATCAATAAAGTTCATGCTAAATGCTTGGAAAATACTTAGAACAACTTTGGAACGTTCCTAAGGCTCGTTAAAAAAATCATATTTTTAAATCTAATGGAACAGGCTTTGTGCCTGGTATCCATTTTTTCAGTTGTTGTTAATAGATATCGTTACACGTATTACACAAAGTTTTTATTTTAATTAGCTAATTTAATTTAAGTTTTTTCAATTGTCAACGTATTTATTATCGATATTGGATAATTAATAATTTAGGTCGTACTACGTTGGCAAAATACGTTTTATGGGTACAGTAAAGACCAAGCGTCACTGCAGAGTTACCAATCAGCTGTCACTAACTATCTAGAGCGGCCTAGCAACAACGAAGAAGCTCCTTCTAACATCCAGGCGCAGTGGCACACAATACAGTCAGCCATTACCACCGCGGCGCAAAACACTATCGGAAGAAGACCTCCGAGACCCCGCAATGATTGGTTCAATGATCAATGTCGCCTGATCGTCGCAAATAAACAAAAGCTTCGAGAAAAATGGTTGGCTCGCAACACTAGAAGCACACATGCAGAATATCTCCACGCCAGGAAAGCCACGACTAAATACCTTCGTCAAAAGAAACGCGATCATATGAGATTATGCATCGAAAACATCAGCTTCCAAGCGGAAGTAGGAAATTCAAGGGACTGTTTTGCTAATGCCAGAAATCTCACTAAAGACTTCCACCCAAGAAGTACAACCATCAAAGACGGTAATGGAGAATTGAGAACAAACGTGGCTGATGTTCTCTCAGTATGGCAAACCTACTTTCAAAATCTACAAAATCGGAATGACGACGTGACCCCCATTAGAGCAATAGCTCCTCCAGGTGATGAGGTCTTCGTCGAATATCCCACAGTAATGTTTTCCAAAAAAAGTGGAAAACATTAACAACGGTATCATATCACCGGGCATCCCGCATTTTTCGTTTATTCAGCGGGTGGCCGCCACACGGCTAGTCAACATTTCACATAACATACAGGTGGCGAGCCGAAGCCAGTTGTAATTTCTTTTGGATATCGATGAAAACCGCAACATACAGGTTTTGTCAGGCCAGTTGATGCCATTTGTAATTTTTTTTTTGGAATTTTTCCCAGCGACACAGTTTGGGCCAGTCGTTTTCATTTATCAAAGGGTTTCATTTATCAACCGGGACTCAAGGTACAATTTTTTTTATTTACATTTTTTGATTTTCCATTTCTCGATTTTTTTTATTTTCAAAGTTTTTTGTTCAATTTTTTTTTTCAAATTTTATTATCTCGATTTTACTCTCTTCAGCAGACTGGGTACTTGTCAATCGGAGAAATTCGGTCCGGATGGACACACCCGGTTATCATTAAATTTATTACGTTCCTCAAGTTTCGTTCAACGAATTCTGGGAATCAATTCGCGTTCCGTGAAATAATGAAAATGAAAAGTTTTTTTCATTAGCAATCGAGTAGGTTTGCATTCCCCATAAGAAATTTGAATTTCACACAGTAAAATTTAAAATTACATCCAAATACTTCAAACTACTAGACTGCCAATGAAAAAAAAATTTCGTTTTCATTATTTCACGGAACGCGAAAGACCCCCCTGGTGTCTTTAATTTAATTTCAAGTTTGTTTTAATTTGCTTTTGATTTTTGTTTGTTCTGTTCCATGGTGTAGCCCAGGAGCATGCAAGCCTATATTACCCCACGACCCATGCCATTTCCCTGAGATCTAAGTGGCAAAATATCACTGAGAGAGAGGCCTCTGCGTGCTTAGTTAAAAACTGCGGGTTGGCAAACCATCCGTAACACACTTGCTCTGTAGTTTCGAAGTACGATTTGGAGTTCGATTCCTGGTGGTGACATAAACTTACAACGGGGCGATTTTAAAGTGTTTCCTGCATAAATATTTTAATATTTTTTTGCATAAATTTACTACAATAATAAATGGTTACTTCATACAAGTCGTTCATAAAGGGTACAAAAGGAACCGTGTCTGATATTTAATTAAAATTTGTCATCTGAATTAAGATTTATCAATTTTGACGAGATTTTTAATCGGGTATTGACAAATCTGAGCTAAGTTTGCAGTTTAGATGTAATTATCATTCAAATCTTTTTAGTTTAATAAAATTAGAGACATCTATATGTAAGTGGTATGAACTAACTCTTTCTTAAATTGAGTTATTTGGACACGGTATTAGACGAAAAAACGGTGGATACAGATTACAAGTTACTTTGAGAAGTTGACGTTGTTAGTAAACGTTGTCTACGTTGTTGACAAGTTGCCTACGCAATCTCGTAAAAATTAGTAAATGATGCGAAATCTCTGACCAGGGACGAAAACACATTTTAATCTGGCCAAGCAAACTGAACTCGGACACAAAATACAGAATACGCCGGCCACAGTGGGAATCAGATATGGGCTTGGTCTGGGTGCCATTCCTATACAAACAAAATTTTGTTCAGTCGGATTTGAAGTGAAGATAATCCACAAGCCTTGCCCGACCCGAAACACCATCACATCCAGAGAAAATCACTATTTAGAGCGCTTTATGGGCCGACGGAATCATTGGCCCATATGCCTTCAAAACCGATGATGGGCGGAATGTTACAGTCAACGGTGAACGGTATAGAGACATCAAAATGTTTTTCTTTGTTCTGTTTTAATTTAAAATTGTGAACTTCCAAAAAACACCCTATATTATTAATATTACCAGTCGATTTGGTATTATACTATTGGTTTGACTCGTCGATATTTTTGTTCGCAAAGATGCCAACGAGCTGATGCAAATGTATTAAATTATTTAGGTCTAATATATGATCCAAGCCAAGAGTTTATGGTCTCTGAAGAGCGAATACATTAAATTAAAAAAAATCCAAGATATTATTTAAGAAGTTGACGTAGGTAGGGATTAAAACGGTTAGCATTATCCTAAGAATTTCATTTCACACTTGAAATTGAAACCCCCACACTAAATTCATTTCGAATTTATTGGTATTGAACGCAGTACTGTAAAATATAAAACGAAGAACGATCATTAAAATTATTTGATCATGATGAGAAGTCATGAGAACCTTTCAGCACGAACAAAAACAAGTTAGACCATAAAAGCCATCCTGACCTATACACCTCAGACATCGCACGACTTTAACTAATCCTTTTATGATTGCTGTAATATACTGTAAAATCAAACAATTAAATCATCAAACAAAATCGAAATACAATCCATTCCCCAATAAGTATCGCAATATACCTCATATATAATAATCTACCTTAGCGATTTATCTATTTATCTATCTTGCCTACCTACCTACCTACCTATATACATATATATATATTCAATCCACCTAGAGTTATATACAAAACATCCATAATATTCACATCCCATACATCCAACAAAAAGTATTTAGAGCTGGGAGAGAGACTCGTACATAAACTCGAAAAATTTCAAGCAACAGCACAGCATAAAAAAAATCATATTACATAGCCACAGGCTAAACGAAGCGTTGTCTAAAAATTATTGTATACAAAAGAGGTTTCTTCTTCTTCTTCTTCGTATTATTATTATTTTTATTTTTCTTGTGTATACGCTTTTTCCAAAAAAAAAAAAAAAAAAAATTTAAAAAGTCTTCGACTTTATATATTCGACGTTTTTCTTCTTACCGAGCGGAATCTTATTTTTATAAACAGAAATGTAATCAGTTGTTGTTATTGATAAGTAAATATTGACAAGTATAAACGAAACGAAATCCCATCTCAAATTATTTATTATTGAGTGTGTGTGTGTGTGTATGTGTATGAGTTCTGATCACAAAACTTAACTGCAAATCCCGCAGCGGCAACAGCATCATCACCGCATCATCTCGTTCCCATTTTTGCCAATTTTACTTCTCTCGCCGAGTTCCCATTTTATATTGTATATGATACATATCTCAGGTATTCACTGATATGGAAATTTATTTTTAATTTGTGTTAAATAAAATTTTAATTATTTAATTTTTTTTTTTTTTGTGGTACGAATCAATTCAATTGGAAAATTTTATTTTTGTTTTTTGGCAAAATTGGTTTATAAAAAGGATATCATTTCCGTTTGATTAGAGATTCACAAAAATATATTTTACTGTGTGCATTTGAAGCATATATGTACACACACGAATTATATGTATATATTTTTTTAGGGGGTTTGGGGTGGAAAATGGTATAAATTAATTCAATGCGCGACTATAGGGGTTTGAGCCGTGTGGAAATTGTCGTGTACTAATAAGATTTATTCAACAAGTGGTTTTAATGTGTACACATACACGTCGTTTACTCAAACGACGACACCGGTTGAATTTTCCCAACGTAATTTTTGTTTTGTGTGCTTTTCTTTTTTTTTTTATTTTTACATCGGTACTTTCTCCCAATTAATTTGCAAACACGGAGAATTTTTATTTTTTTATGTCACTTGAATAAATTAATTTTCACAAATCGCTTGTTTTTACCTAGGTATTTATACATATATGCATACACACACACACACACACGTTATAAGAATAAATTGGTTACAAGGTTGTTCTCATAAATTATTATTACCTTTTTGGTACATTAAAATTTTCTAATAGATTTTCACAATTTTCTAGATCCACTTTAAAATCTTTTTGATAAACACTGTTATACTAAAAATATGTACACCAATCACAATTAAATATTTTTTTTTTTAAATTAATTAATTAATTAATTAAAACACTTTTCCCGATTTTTTCTAAGAAACCCGCTTAACATGTACAACAACAACAACAATAACATAAATTTATCTCTTAAGAAAATAATTAGCAATCAATCCAACAACCAATTTACAACAATTCACTTTCCGATAATGAGTTTGTCGTCGTCGTTTATACGAAATTTTATGTTTTATGCTAACAACGTTTGATATGTTCGACGCCAGAAACAAGACTAAAAACAACGAACAAATTTTATGTTTTCGAGCAAAATAAAATTCGAATTTCTTTTTTTTTTTTTTAAATACAGAATTTCAAATGGGAATATTGTGGTAACAAATTTATGTTATAAAAATCCAACAACTAAAAAGCTCTCTGTGAGCGAAAGCGTGTTTAAAAGAGAGAGGCATAATAACATAAACTTTACTTTTTAATTTTTATGTTGTATTATTACTGTTATACAGTGGGTAAACCAATTGGTGGAAATTGACTTTTAGATTTTAAGCTAAAATGGTTGGGCTAGCGAGTAATTACATAAATTTTTGATGTGCAATCGCAACATGTCTCAAGATACTTTGGAAATTTAGTTTTGGTAGAAAGTTTCGCTATGTCTTCTTTCATTCTAACTAAAGGCTAAATAAGTCAAGTCCGCAAGAGCCAAATCCTCACACTTTGAACATATTCTTATTCATTAATTGGACCTTCATCACACTTTTCATATTTTTGTTAAAGTTTATTGCATCGCACTGGCGGGTGGTACTGTATTTGTTTACAAATTAATAACAACATAACGGCATAGTTCAACCCCTAAAAACTATCCCTAAGGGGTTTAATTCTTCAAAAACCATATTTTTCGTTACAACATGCTTTTGGCATTTCAGTCAATATTTGTTAGTGCTGGCGGTGGTACTGGATTTTTTTTACAAATTAACTATAACAACATATTTGCATAGCTAAGCCCAAAAAACTACCCCTAAGGAGTGCGATTTTTTAAAAACCATATTTTTCGTCACACCACGCCATTTGCATTTCTGTGAATTTTTGTTGTAAAGTGCTGGGGGTGGTACTCGATTTTTTTTTACAAATTAATTACAATAAAATGACATAACTAAACCACTAGAAAACTACCCCATAATGGAGCAACCATTAATGTACAAAAAATTTGTATTTACAAAAATTTCAGTATCACCCCAGCACTATACAACAGAAATTCACAGAAATACAGGCGTGGAACGACGAAAAATATGGTTTTTAATAAATTGCACTCCTTAGGGGTAGTTTTGTGGTGGTTGAACTTTGCCGATATGTTGTAGTTAATTTATAGAAAAAATACAGTGCCACCCCCAGCACGATACAATAAATACAAAAAGATGAGAAATGAGGTGTAGCTTTGTCTAATGCCAGCCCACTCACGAATTGCAGGGTAACGGGACCTATAAAAAATTTTATAATTCTGTAAAAAATTTGTAATTAAATTGTAAAAAAATCCAGTACCGTTTTCATTGGATTGTGCTATAAGTGCTGGTGCAGCATCTGGGTCATGTATATTTCGTGCAGATATTGGGATCAAATTTTATCATAAAAATTCTAATCTAAGGATGGGGTTATTAAAAAATTAATTCTTGAAAAGTTTGAAATGACATATGCAACACTATAGTCGATTAAACAAATCTCAGAGATGTTACCAAGTGCAGGCATATGCCGTCTAATAGTGGACGAGTTGAGGTGTTCAAAACGGTTAAATAAACTGAAATAAATTGTTTTGGGGTGGCTCTGACCGATTCCAGGAATCTTAGAGATGTTACCAAGTGTCGACATATGTTGTCTAATAGTGGACAAATTGAGCTAGCGTATTAGAGTTATCTCTGTATTTACATTACAAGCGAATCACAGAACCAAGCAGTAGAATACTTACAGCAAGCACTCGATAAAATCAGATAGTGGACCAGGGATTGGAAAATAAAGCTTAACGAGTTGAAATTAGTCCATGTACACGTTGCAGCACAAAAATAGCAACCTCCATACATTTCTCAGCGAGGGTACAAATTCCCCAAGCTGAATCTGCTAAATACCTCGGATTGAACCTCGGTTCAAGATTGAACTGTAAATACCACTTGTAACGATTGTTTTCCCCCTTATTACACATTCCATCTTATAGTGGAATACCACCTTTACTTTTGAATAGTGGCTATTCGTTAACAGATGGCAGAAATGCTCGTTACGATTAATTAAGATTTATTTATCAATTTTTTTTTGTTTGACAGCTACTGATGTAACGAGGAAAACAGAAAGAATTGAAAAAGGGATTAGACCACCTACAACCGACAAGAGCGGATGAGAAAAAAACGTATAAATAAAAATTGAAGTGAAAAATTGTTCAGCTACACCCAACTGGGTAGCCTAACTAATAGAGTTTTGATTATTAACGTGAAATATTAAGTGCGTGGTGTTGTTGTATGCAGTGCAGTGGAGAAGCGGATCTCATCGGATTGATGCTATCGCGATCCCAAACATATTAATAAATATTGTGCTGAATAACGAATTATACTCGATAAGCGCTATACACACCACACGATCGGAATAACGCTGGTACACAATAATAGGCGAAACCGGTATATTCACACTAATAGGCGGAACCGGTATATACACACTGATAAGTGAAACCGCTATATATACACAACTCGAGCGTAGGAACCTGGATAATCCTAAGTTTGGATACTCAATAATCAGCGAAACCGCGGATAGAGGCAGCGTACGAGCGGTTCGGCTTTACGGTGGGCGGCTATTTGCGGACGGAAGAACGAAAGATCAAGCAGCGGGTTTGACGTGGGTGATCGGTACTCATTTTTTTTTTTCTTGTTGTTTCGTTCCATGTTATGGTCAAGATCATTACACTGATTCGGGTTTTTTTACTGTAGAAAAAACAAGTAATCTTAGCTAACCTAGTTTTTCCCAATATAATGGCCTGCGGTCGCAGGCTTTTGTTGTTTTTTTCATTTCTATTTTCAGATCGGTGTCTACCAACGAGCTCGGAAACTTGAAGTTGTGCATCGATGTGTACAGTAGCTTTGGGTGTATTCGCGATTGGAGGAAAAATTTTGTTGGTTCGGTATACTTTCTTTTCTTAATGTTAAAATTCGCTTTACTTCTCAATATAATATAATAACTTTACCTTCCAAATAATCAATGTAAATATATTTATAATTCTGAAAAATGAGTACAGTTAAGCGTATGTTTTAATTTTAAGCAATTCTGGAGATGAGGACGAGTCGTATGTGTGTGTAGCTTCGTTTGCAATGAGGTGAGTAAATTTTCTTTCAACAGCAGTAAAAAAGAGACCCAGGAAGGACACCATCACAACCCCACGCCAGACTGCGCGATAGCCGGACAAATGCTGCTGGTGGTGACTCTTGGGCATTTGCTAACGCACGATTTTGAACCGTAGCCGCTACTGTAAACACCTTATCACGATAACAAAACCAATTTGAATATATGGTATCCAGCTCTGGGCCTGTACTAAACAATCAAATCGTTTAATTATTCAACGTTGTCAAACTAAATTTTTTCGTGCAATAACGAATGCTTACCGCTACGTAACCAACGAGGAATTACGCAACGGCACCTATAAATGTCAAATGGATTGAAGAAGTGATCCAGGGATTTGCCATTAAAAATGAAAGTATATTACTTCAATACACCAACAGTGGAAGCAATACAACTTCTTGACATAATAAAGGCTGGTTAAATTTTAAGGGCCTATACGTTGAATGTGAACCACACCTAAACGTTAAGTTTTTTTCTGCATTTAATTTGACATTTCTCAATTTCAGACTAACTCAATTTAAACCATGGAAAGATACACAATCGAGCAATGCGTTAAAGTTATTCAGGCATATTATGAAAATGGGCGATCAAATCAAAATGCATATCGTGCACTTCGTGATTTTTTCGGTCAATTTAATCGTCCAAATGTGCGTACAATCGGAAAAATCGTGCAAAAATTTGAGCAAACCGGGTCTGTAGGAGATTTTAAAACACCAGTGCATGCTCGTACAGATCGTACTGCAGAAAATATTCCTGCTGTTCGCGATAGTGTGGCTGAAGAGCCGTCCACCTCAACTCGTCGTCGTGCCCAACGATTGCACCTCTCACGCTCGTCGATGATGAACATTATGCATAAATACTTGCATTTACACGCTTATAAGGTGCAATTGACTCAAGAACTAAAGCCTCTTGACCATTCCAAACGTCGTCAATGGTCAGAATGGTGGTAAGAAATGGCAACAGTGGATGATCAATTTTCGAAGAAAATCATCTTCAGTGATGAGGCACATTTTCATCTCAGTGGATTCGTCAATAAGCAGAATTGCCGCATTTGGGCCAATCATAATAAAAGAGTGATTGTCGAAAAACCAATGCACCCACAAAGAGTGACTGTTTGGTGCGGTTTATGGACTGGCGACATCATCGGGCCGTATTTTTTCCAAAATGAGGCCGGTCAGGCAATTACTGTGAATGGTGTTCGCTATCGTGAGATGATAACAAACTTTTTATGGCCCGAATTTGAAGATATGGATGTGGACGATATGTGGTTTCAACAGGACGGTGCCAGTTGCCATACACCTAACGAAACATTGGCTCTTTTGCGCAACAAATTCAATGGCCGTGTTATCTCACGTGGTGGCGATGCCAATTGGCCGCCAAGATCATGTGATTTGACACCGTTGGACTTCTTTCTTTGGGGTTATTTGAAAGAAAAGGTGTACGTCGATAAGCCAGCAACAATTCAAGAGCTATAGGATGAGATAATTCGGCACATTAACGGCATAGAACCTCAATTATGCTTAAGCGTCATCGAAAATTTGAACCATCGGGTATAGGTGTGCCGCCGATGTCGCGGTGGCCATTTGGCCGATATTTTGTTCCATACATAATTGAACCATACCATATTATCATAATAAAAAGAATTGACAATAATTTCCTAAATAATTTGTGTTTTATTCAAAATCAGTCATCTAGTAAATGAAGAATCGTTATTGAGAGCAGAATACGTAGGCACTCTCGATCTTCTTCATAAACAACGAACACTTATAGATGGGTCATCTGTCACCATTTCAATTACCCTATCTTCGTCTATATCAAGTTGACCTTCTGTTCTATCGGTCTTCGCATTCACTGTTCATTTGATGTACGTTTAGAAATACTCTGTAATCAGGAATGCGTTTTTCGATTTGGATATCATATCTGGCATTCTCTTGCCACAATTCTGGCGTTGGCATTAAATAAGCCACAAATGAGAAAGACTGAAAACAATTTAAATTAAACTGGCTAAAATTGTATGAACTGCTACCAACTTAGGCGATTTTTTTTTGTTTTTCCCTGTATTTGCATTATAATAGTTTTAATATATTTTGAGTGTCCTTATATACGCAAATCGTTTTTTAAAGAAAACCCCACTTTTTTCTTTTCAAAACGTTTAAACATATATTTTCTCTTCAAAAATTATTTTCCTTTGATTTTTCATAAAACTTTCTGCATTCGTTTAAATATTTCAAGACATTTCTGCTGGTTGAAAAAATATCAGCAGAAAAATTTCCTATTTGTGATACTGATGTCTCTAGCGGTGAATAGCAAAAACGATTTTTTCTGGTGGAAAGTGTCTGCTTTCTTATACAGCATGTTGAGATGACAGCGGTGTGTGATACAGTGATAAATATTCGTATAAGAACAACAATTGATTTTTTATTAAACAATAAAATAAACAGATACGTATGATTTAAAAAAAAAAATGTTTATTTCGTAAACAGTAAAGAATTACATTAAATTTAATTAGTATTTCAACAAAGCAAAAAATTAAGATACTTGTAATATTAATTCAGTTTAAAAAAATACTCCAAATTAGATAATAATAAAGAAAAGTTTAAATTAATATTTCGTATGATGCCCTTGTTGTTTAATGACTTCAAATATGCGCTCTGGCATTGAATTTGACATGTTTTTTAAAGTTTCTGCCTCAATTTCGCCCCAATATCCCTTAATGCACTGCCTTAAGTCAATGACCGTTTTAAATTGCCGACCATTTGCTAAAAACCTTCGCTGCAAGTATGCCTCATAAATTCTCCATCGATTACAATCGGGACTACATGCAGGCCAATCACGAACATTTATTTGTTTTTGACAAAACCCCTCTATTGATTGCTTTGATGCATGGATAAAAGCATTGTTTTGTTAAAAATCAAATCATTGTCAAAAAAGCTCCGCACACCATTACTGTATCTCCACCGAAATTTCTTTTAGACTGTAATATATTTTCATCACGGATATAGTGCCAGTAGCAAGAGTACTGGCCTTTGCCGTCTTGGTTGAAATTTTTCTAATCCGAGAAAATCACTTTTTGCCATTTGTCTTTCCAATGCATGTGTCGCTTGGCCAACAGTATCCGCGTTTCAATATGTTTATAGGAAAAATTAATCTTACATTGCAATTTCGATCATTTAATATTTTTTGGTGTTCGAGTGTTAAGAGCAATATGTTGTTTTGTAACATGTAAGCCCAATTTGGCTTTAATTTGATTGGCGAGTGACTTGTTACGAGTTGCTCTCTTTCTTATTTTGTCCATTTGAAATTTGGGTAACTTACTATTTCCTTTTGTTTTCTTTTGTAGACCACAACTTCGAGCTTTTTTTAGGAAGTCGTGGACCACAGTTGATGCTCGATCAATTCTAGTACCAAATTGACGCATGGCATGGTAAATCCTTGTTCTTTAAAAATTCTGATGGAGATTTTTTCTTCATCATTTAAGAACCTTCCCTTTGGCATCACTATAATAAAATATTATTACAATAAATAATAATTGAAATAAAATTCCATTTTATAAGCATCGTGAAAATACTTAATGAATAAGATCGAATATCAAATATTTAAAACAAATATATATTTATTAAGTGCGTAAAGACACATTTTTATCAGCTGTCCTTATACGAATGCTCCATTCCACACATGGTTTTTGGTATTTGGTATTTTTTTTCAAGGCCAACTAGTCGTAATATATAATGTATATATGTATGTGTGTTTTATTTTGTTTTGATCTGTTCGCCTATTTTGGTTCAAAAATAATGACAGGAGAGATGAATTACCGGAATGCAATAGTGTAGAATATACACGGAAGAAAAATAATTACTGATTTATTTCCTATATAAAAATGGAAATTTTATTTTGGCAACCTGTACTATAAACTTCGTACAGTAAACTATTTGGATATAATTACTATCCATTTAGCATAGTGGTAAATGCAATATGGGAATCAGTACTATTTTACGAGTCAACTAACCCGTAATATAGAAATGTTTTACATAGGAGTTTTTTTATGTATTGAATAATTTCCATAATTTTATAGAACACTTTTTCGTTTCGTATATGAATTAAAAATTAATAATAACATAGGAACCCTTACTATCTAATAAGTCATGTGTCCTGGTGTCCAACAAAATATAGAAAAAAACAATTGCCTTTTATTTGAACTATTTATTACATAATATAGGAATATATCCTTTAAACAATTGAATTTTTGTAGAATTCTTCCACAAATTTACTTTAAATAATAATTATTTTCTCTCAGTGAAAAGGACTGTATCATTATCATATAGGACTCGCTACTATATATAAGGAAATATTTACCACAAAATAGAGAAAAATCATTATAGAAAAAAATGTCTATAAATATGGTTGTAATAAATATTTAACATAGGAATGTATTCTATAAAAATCAAAAAATTATAGAGCATTTCCGTAATTTTCGACGCAAAAACGGTACAAAATTATTAATTTCTCTTCGTGAGAGGTAGTGAGTTTATTATATAGGAACCAGTACTATGCATAAGGTAATGTATAATATAAAATGTAGATAATACATTCATATATTACTTTCTTGTAATGATTCTCAATTTTCTCAATTGTTTATATTCAGGATCGAGCTTGCTTACCATATGGATAGTCGGATACATTAAAATTGAAGAAAATTGTATAACGTGGTTTTTCCGAAATATGGACCACAAATATATTGGTGACTTGTTGGATAATTGGGAGCTACAACATCACCTACATTTATTTATTGGTAAGTAATTATTTAAGTGTAATAGTTGTTGTGTAAAACCTAATTAAAAACAAAAACCCATAAATGTTTTGCTACTTTATTACTATAAGTAATGTGCGCGTGTTATATACGGGAATCAGTTTACATTAATTCGTTTAGTATGATTGTATAAAACTCTATATAGTTAAATTGTGTAAAGTCTTGTATAGGTTAGGTTAGGTTAGGTTAGAGTGGCTGCTATCGCACACTTAGGCCAATAATGGCCCGCCCATTGTGATACCACAGGATCCAATCTCACCTTACTCCCGCTGAAACCAACCAGAGCTACTGATGTAGCGTAAAATATCTCGCACCCCAAAGTCCGCGAGTTCAGAAAGGCTGTCCATGTTGTACACACCCAAGTACCTATGTCTTTTGTATGATAGTGCTGGACACGAGCATAGGAAGTGAAGTAACGTCTCTTCCTCCTCTTCGTCCATACAACTTCTACAAAAGTCATTCGTCTCTAGACCCAGCCTTCTCGCATGTTCCCCAAAAAGGCAGTGTCCTGTCAGTATCCCTACGACCAATCCTAAATCTCGTTTTCCCAGGGATATAAGTGCCTTGGAGCGCCGCAGATCCAGTTTTGGCCAAACCTGTTTTGCTACCCTGCACGTGAGAGTATTGGTCCACCTCTCATCTGTCAAGGCGATTGCCTTTTTACTGAGCGTCAATTTGAGCGCTGCTATAGGCCTCCCCAGACCTGCCCTTTCCGGTTGCATCTGGAGAGTCGTACCGTACCTAGCTAGTTCGTCTGCCCTGCAGTTTCCCGTGACGTCCGAGTGACCAGGGACCCAGATTATCTGGATACTGAAATACTCGCTCATCTCATTAAGAGATGATCGGCAATCCAGCGCCACCCGTGACTTCAGAGAAACCGCCTCTAGTGACTTGAGTGCCGCTTGACTGTCCACATAAATCGCGATATCCCTAACAGATACCACGTTATGCTTCAACCATGTCACGACTTCCCCTATCGCCACCACTTCAGCCTGGTACACGCTGCAGAAATATTAACATTGAGCTTCTCACAGAAGACTCCGGCTCCTACTTTGCCGTCTAGCTTAGAGCCGTCCGTGAAAAATTGCAGTGCCTCGTTTTCCAGTATTGATCCGTTCCTCCAGGATTCCCTAGAAGGACAGATGATCCGGAAACCTATATCGAAGCACAATGTTGGTTTAATATAATCTAGATTCACCAGTTCTTCCCCTAGTGATCTTACTATCGTCGAGTGTCCCGCCTGAAGACACTTCCACTGAGAGACAGCCGAGAGCCTTGTAGCCACATTGGCTGCCATCTGCTTACCAAAAAATTCGATTGGAATAAGATGGAACGTAACCTCTAAAGCGCGTGTAGGTGTTGTCCTAAGCGCCCCGCTTATAAGCATACAGGCCGTTCTTTGCACCTTCTCCAACATCCTTATATAGGTTACCTTTTCCAGAGCTGGCCACCACACGCCCACCCCGTACATCAGCACAGGCCTTACCACTGCGGTATAGAGCCAGTGTACCAGCTCTGGTTTCAAACCCCATTTCTTCCCTATGGCGTTTCTACACGAGTAAATGGCTACATTAACCTTATTTACCCTTTCTACAATGTTAGGCTTCCAGCTGAGCTTACTGTCCAAGATTATGCCCAAAAATCTCGCTCTGTCAGCAAAAGCCAGTCTAATGCCGTTCACGGTAGGAGGGCTAACTACCGGAATTTTATATTTTATATTATCCAGATATTTGCCTGAGACAGCTATTGCTACATCATCTGCATACGCTACAACCCCTATACCCTCTTTCTCCAGCTCCAAAAGCAATCCATTCACCACTGCACTCCAAAGAAAGGGGGACATTACTCCTCCCTGCGGAGTTCCTTTAACCACCCGCCTTCTAATGGTGGACTCTCCCAGTTCCGAGATAATAATCCTGCTTACCAGCATCTGATTTATCAACCTACTTATAGGATAATCCACCTTCAGAAATGACAATCCTTCCATGATCGCCTCCGTTTTTACATTATTAAAGGCACCCTCAATGTCGAGAAATGCTACCATACAATACTCTTGCGAGTAAATTGACTTCTCAATCATGCGTACTAGATCGTGCAGAGCTGTGTCCACCGACTTTCCCTTACAGTACGCATGCTGCGACATTGCCCAATTCCTTGGCTCAACTTTTGTTCGAATAAGTACGTCTATCAATCTTTCCAAGGTTTTCAACATAAAGGATGATAGAGTTATAGGCCTCAGGTCCTTTGGATAAGCCTGTGAGCTTTTTCCCGATTTCGGGATAAAAACCACTCTGACCTCCGTCCATTTCCTGGGAATATAGACCAATTGCAGACATCCTCTGAAGATAACCTCCAGCCAGGGGAGGATAACTGCAGAGTTTCTTTGGATCTCTGCTGGTATAATCCGATCCGGGCCCGCCGATTTATAAGGCTTAAAACCGTTCAGCGCCCACAGGATTCGGTTCCTGTCCACGATGCCATCCACATCTGTTAAAGGTGTTCCTCGATGAGCTTCAGGCTCCATCGAGTCATCAATGCTTCCCGGAAAATCGGTCTCAATGAGAAGCTCCAATGATTCCGCACTTGAAGCTGTCCATAACCCGTTCGGCCTAATTAAGTAACTAGGACTGGTTGGGTTGGTAGATAGAATTTTCCTAAGGCGAGAAATCTCAGAGACTTCCTCCATTCTACAACAGAAGAGTCTCCAAGACCCCCTTTGTGCCTTCCTCAACTCTTTTTTGTATTTTCTCAGGTCTTCCTTATAGGAATCCCAATCCCGATTTTCCCTGGTGTTCTTAGCCTTATTTAAGGCTGTCCTACACACTCTCCGATAGGTTCCCAACTCCGTGGTCCACCATGTCGGTTTCTGCCTGCCCCGGTTTTATCAGGGGACAAGCAGCGTTAAATGACAGAATTCATGTTTTTGTGACAATATCAACCATGTCATCTAATTCCTCTACTGTCGCCGGAAGTCCAGGAACCTCCAGCGGCAATAGTTCCTTCAACACCTCCCCATATTTGCTCCAGTTTGTCCTTCTTGGATTCCTAAAGGCTTTCTGGACAACAGGTTTGATGTTGAGGTTATATGTAATATATCGGTGATCAGAGAATGAGTGCTCCTTCGCCACTCTCCACCCACTGATCATATCAAAAATTGTTTCTGACGCACAGGTTACATCTAGAACCTCCTGTCGATTTCTAACAATGAATGTTGGTTCACACCCAATATTGCAAACTATGAGGTTAGTATTTAATAAGTAATCAAAAAATAACTCACCTCTTTCGTTAATGTCTGTGCTTCCCCAGATTGTGTGATGCGCGTTTGCATCACATCCAAGTATCACACCTACCTTTTTCAGACCTGCTTCCCGGATCAGTTCCCCCAGATTACCCGGTGGAACCTCCTTTTCACGATCCATATAGGCTGAGGCTAGCCATAGTTTTTCACAGCCTACATCAGCGCTCACCGCTGTAACGTCCCCGCTACTAAATTGTGGAAGAAGAAAAATATTCAAATTATTTTTCGCTAAAATACACGATCTGATCTTTTCAGAATTGCTTGAGTATAATACTTTATACCCTTTCATTCTGAGGCCACAGATCCTGTTATTGTTAATCCAAGGTTCTTGGATTAACACCAAGTCCTCATCTGACTTAGTCAGTCTGAACACGAGAGCTGCCGAGGCAGCCTTCGTGTGATGTAGGTTTATTTGTACAATGCTAATCATTGTAATGGACCTTACTCACCTCTTCCTGCACTCCCTGCATCAGGATAGTGCAATTTACCTCATTGTTCTGGACGCTGTCTTCCTCTCGTCGAGAGCCTGACAGGATGTCCCCATCAGGCTCCAGAGAGAGGAGGCTGCCTCCCATCACCAACTTCCCTTCGTCCGAAATATCGGAACGGCTACCCTGGTCGTCCTCAGTCCGCTTGACCATTTCCTGCCGGGTCCGTTCGCCGTCGCCCCCAGGCTGGTCTTCCTTATCGACCTCGTCTTTCTTATAAACTTTAAGAGTGATCGATCCGAAACCGAAGTTGATCGCTCCCTTAGATCTAGCAAGGGAAGCCAAGGATTCCTTATTGATCAGCATGATTGCCAATCTAAAGCCCCCCTGGCCTCCTCCTGCTTCACAATCCTCCATCCTTCCGTTGGAAGATCGCGATTACTGGCCCGGATAATCTCAATGATCTCCTCTTGCTTATCCGGCTCAGTTGGTAACCAGACGCGTGCCCTCGGCCTGCTCGGGATTTCCCCTCTGCTGACTGCTTCAAGCCTCGCGCCCGGCCACACCTCGCCTACCTCGGCCACTGCCCTTTTATAGAGATCGACCGATCTCTGGTCCGAGCACGCAGTTAGCTTAACGTGCCCTTGGTGCCATCCCGCATCTCTGCAGGATGGGGGGGATCCCGGATTTTCTCTCAGGATCCTCAAGAAAATGGAATTTAGTGCATTATACACTATCCTCCACTTTTCCGATGTGATGCTCCCATCTTCCTGACCTTTGTCAATGACGGCTAGCACCAGCACGTGCTCCTTCAGGGTTTCACTGAATAATTTCAGTTTCTGCTCCTTAGGAGCCCCCGACGTCATGTCTGCTTGCACTTTGGCCCGCTTACTGCCTTCTGCTTCAAGCTCATCCTGGGACCTCTGTCTTTTAGACACAAGGACCCTCTCCGAGCTATTGCAGCCGACAGTTTTCTTAGCCCATGCTACAGATTCCTTCTGCGCAACTGTAAGCTGCCCCTCAGGGGTCGCAGCCAGTTTCTCCAGAATTCTAAACGCCGACCGTCTCTCTCTGTACCGTCGCTTTGCTGGGGGGATCTCTTTCGGTCCCCCGCTCTTCTGTTTGGCGGTTCCGCTTTCACCTGGCTTCGATGCCATGGTGTTGCTTGCCCCTGCCTCAGATGAGGGAACCGCACCTTTCTGGTTAGAGTTACTCCCCTCTATAGTACTTTCCGGTTTTTGGTGGGTACCGGTCCCCTTGTTTTTATTATTTTTTTTAAAATCTTCCATTTATTCCCACGAGTATCGGAGAAATACGTCCACCTGCGCAGAGATCCGTATACGCAGGTAAGGCTAAATACAACTGGAGGTCGCCAGGTATTCGGAGGGCTCCGTTCACGACTGGGCTTTGTTAAATGGGCCCCAGTCTAGTCGATCATCAGCACGGGTCGCGTAACACCTTAATCCAGCCCATTGGCTTACCGAGCACCCCGTCCGCCACGCCCCGACCTCCTCCCACATTCACTCACTCATTCACCATTCATATGGATATCCCAAACAAATGGGACCCACTTCATTCATGGGATACCCGTTTATAGGGTTCCCCATTCACTACCTGGAAGCCCGGAAGCGCAAGGAGGCGTGACGCTCAGTTCACCGTGGTTGTGGTCGATGGTTTTATGGCGCCATCAGTTCGCCTTTCCCTACTGGGTATCATAGGCACTCAGAATTTAGTGAACAGAGGTTAACCACTCTCCCGTTCTCTGAGACTCTCCTTCCAGCAGAGCTGCGGTTGGGGACGGCTTATTTAATTCACCGCTAACCTACCTATCGATAGGCCGTTCACGATCCACCACCTGTGACCCCCCCCCCGATAGCTGCAGCTCGCCACGGGAAAGTCTTGTATAGATACTAATAAAAAAGTGGTCGCAAATTGCGTTAAAATTTACAACAACGTAATACTATTCTATCAAAATCGGTAGAAACTGAACAAGTCATCTTACAACATGGCGTCGTTGAATGCTGTATAATTTTCACACAGTGCCATACAAAGATTTTCAAAAGGTTAAAAATATGTATGACTTATGTGAAATTAAAGAGAATTAAACGTTTTTTTGTAATATATGCTACGTTTGATGCATTGTTTTGGGTGCGCAATACACTAATGACCGGTTCCACAGAAAAATGACAGCCGGTCAATTATGCGCCTGTTGGTTTATATGAAATCTGTTTTCGCAGTCAGGAAAAAATCAATGCAAACTTGATTAAATATATTTTATCCCGTGGAAATATTTATCGTGCGTATAAATATTTAAATGGCCAATTTTGATTGAATAACTGTTTAACTAGCTAAGCTATGGGCTAAAATATTTTTAATCAAGTTTCCTTTGATTTTTTCCTGACTGCGAAAACAGATTTCATAATATAAAACATTTAACTGGCGCACAACTAACCGGCCGTTATTCATTTTTCTATGCAACCGGCCATTAGTGTTTTTATTCGAATCAACAATAAAAATTTTAATCAACCCTTTCAGTAGGTTATTTTATTTAATCGAATTTAGTCTGACTTTATTCAAATAATTATTTTTGCAAATATTGTAATTAAATTAATAATTTTAAATTCGATATTTCGTGCTGCCTACATTTTAAAGCAATTTTGTTAAAAAAATGCTATATAGTTTCGGCTTGCCATCTGTCCGTCTATGTCCACGATAACTTGAGAACGGATGGAGATATCAACTTAATTTCTTCACTAAAAGTTCAAGAAATTCATGAGATAGAGCCCTATTGATTTGCACATTTCTGTTTTTAGAGTGTTCGGAGATATGTAGGGTTATGTTAACTCCCGTCCTTAAAATTGATAGAATTTTTTTTTAGTTCCTTTTCTATTTTGGTTTCATAGAGCATGGAAATGCTCATGAAATAAAAATATATCTCGTGTGGATGTGGGTTTGTGTGAGTAGTGTGGTTATGGGGGTGGTAACAGTGGTAGTATGGGAGGTAGAGGTGGTGGGATAAGGTGTTTTGTGTTTAGTGCGCAATTTTGGGATTTGGTGGATGAGAGTTTGTGTTGGTGGTGTATGTGTAGTAGTGGATAAGGAGGTTCAAACGTGTTCATATTGGTGGTGCGGGTGAGATGGGTTTTGGGGGTTTGGATTGTATAGTGGATGTGGGTGGAAATAATGTTTAGGTGTGGTGGTTTGCGGTTTATAAGCAACAGAAATGCTTATAGAGTTCGGCCCCGAACTTTTCCTGTCTTGTTTTTAAGATAAGTTCAAATTTAATGCTATTTTTTCGATTCAGTTGATTAGACGCAATTTAGGAATATTATTATTAAATAAAATTTTCAAACGTGAAAATACATTTTTTACCGAATTATTTTTAATATTTATTTGATAAGCATTATATATATCTTTATTTTACTTTATAGAGTCCTGCTTAGCAGAGTTCCAATTATGTAGCAAGAAAAATTTATAGTATTTTTCATATTTCCATGTTTTGGCAAAGATAAGTAGGTAAGAAGAGAAGATATAGATTATAAATCACATGAAAATGTTTATATTATTAGTAAATGTTTATAATATTTTTTTCTATTCTAGCCTCTTGCCGTAAAACTGCGGAACATTTACAAAATGCTGAAAAACGGATCACAGAATTGTCACGATGTCTCTGAAAAACGGAACACAGAATTGTCACAATTGCCGCTTTGTCCTACACATCATTTTTTATGACATTACTCTTAGGTAATGAAAAAGATGGGTCCGTTGAATCAATTTTAGAGTACATATAGAAGAAGTACATATAATTAAAAAACATTGTAAGTACTTATTCTAGACGAAATATTGGAAAAACCATTGCTTAAAGGCTTGCTTTAGCTAATGCAAAAAGTTAAAAAAAGAAGTAGATAAACTTAAATTTGGACAAAAAGGTACAGGTGGAATTTTAAAAAATAAAAGATAATCGAATTGTTCTATTAAATAATATTGAAAGTGTCAAACCAAAATTTATTAAGATTAAAGGATTTTTAATTAAAGAAAATAACATATTATCGGTAGTTGAAAATCGAAATGAAATACAATATTTTGATTTTCACAAGTCCGCTTATGTTTTGCAAGAAAAAAATGCGAAAATTGATAATTTCGTTTTTTTAGATTGTAATGTTATTGAAGCTAATTCATTAATTGATTTAAAATCTCACTTAAACGTTTCAAAATTACAAACATATTTTATTTAGTTTCATAAGTACATAAAGTTTAGCAATTAATTACTAGTTGATAGTTTTTTACAACAATTTAAATTTAATAAAAAAATTAAAGAATATTGTATAATAGTATGTACGTATATTATGTATAGAATTTTCAGATTTTAAAATGTTATCACATTAAGCTTGATTTAATTTAGTTAATATGAAGATTTAGTTGAAATTGTAATAGTTTTGCTTTCATTCTTATCTGAATTATATTGAGCTCGAATAATAGTTTAAAAATTTTTGATTTTACTTTTGTGTATTATTAATCCCTAATTTTATAAATAAAATATAAAATCATCATAAATAATAAATATAAATGTGTTTTATTTAAAATAATAAAAATTATTATACAGAAAACAAAAAATGTACACTAAGTTACGGTAAAATATGCCGTTGAAAAAGGTGAATTAATTTAAAAAATATTGTAAACCATATTATACTAAACAAAAATCGTGGCAAATGGTAAATATTGTGATATTTATAGGAATTAGTGTTATATTTCGTAACAATTGCTTCAAAAAACATTGCAATTAATTCAAAATTATTTTAGAGAAATTACCAATACTTTAGCAGCAATTACTAAATTCCAATGAACATTTCCTATACGAATTATAAAGGATCAGTCTAAAATAGTAAGAATTTCTATAAACAATATAAAACATTGCGATATTTATGAATGATAGTGTCATAGCTCATGTGAACTGCACCAATATTAAAATATAAGAGTGCTGTAGAATCTAAATAGCCATTACGATTTATATAGAAATCAATCTAAAAGTTCATGTAAATTAAACCGATAATCTTTGAAAGCGCTACACAAATATATTAAGAAGATTATCAGTATTAAGGAATACACTATTAATCCGACATGCAATTTTTTTCATACTAAATATAAAAGACCAATTTCTAAAATGACAAATTCCTCCTATCGAACATAATAATGTATTTTATAGTTTTTGTGGTAATTAATTCAAGTAGCACTATTGTATATTAACTTTGATTATAGTACTTTTTTATAATATGGCATGGAACGCTTTTCTATAACAGGCCACAATCCTGTGGGCTCCTATATTTTGATGATATGGCTCCTATATTTTTTTTCCGTGTATGTGTTTTTGTATTAGTAACAAACAAATTTGTTCGGACGTAGCGCCACACCATTCGCAATGTTTTTATTTTAAGTTAATAATTTTATATTTTATAAAAAAAACAATTGTAAAACATTTCGTGTTCAATAAAACAAATTCAAAAAAATTAATTCACTTACCTCAAAATTTAGCATAATTTTGCTTTTGTCAAATTCCCCATCTAGATAGATACCATCGGAAAATGTCACAAAACAGGAGTGGAAGCACCAAAAATTTGGGCCGATTCCACCCGGTTCGATAAATTTTGATGCCTATGGTCACAAAAACAACACACATCGCGTAACAAATGACAGCACAATTATTCAAAATTGTGTATTATCGTATACGTCGTATACGTATACACAAATTTGTGGTTTCGTCTCCCAATTCTGGATCAAAATAGGCGTTCTGGTCTCTCTTAAACAAAATTTAAACTAAAATTTGTCAAAAATGTCCTTGAAATATTTTTTTTTAAATTTATGTTTGAGTTAGTGTGGTTGCACAGAAAATTTGTTTAAGTCGCAATTAAAACCTGTATCATAGGTAAACGGGGAAAGAAACGAGGAAAAATACGGTATTTTTTTCTCGTGTGCCATCGCACAATGTTTAACTAAATTACTCTAAATTTTATTAAATGATTTTTCTTTCTTCCAACAAAGTACCGTTAGTTGATCCCTGTTTATGAACATAATATTCGGACACAAGGTGACAATACAGTATACTTTTAGTTTTAATAGTTGACATAATTTTTATCCTAATCATAAATTTTTGAACGAGTTTAATTGTTCTTATACGAATATTTATCACTGTACTCTTATGTTTATAATACATATAAAAATAATATTTCGGAGGGATTCCAAAATTAATAATTAATTAATATATTTTTTAGAATATTCGATGAACATTGTTCAATTTATTTAATGATTATTTCCAGGGCTGACAGTAAAATTCCGGCTATCATGACCATTTTGTAGTATAACCAAAGAAAATATATAAGAAGAAAGTTATTTTGTTCGACAGAAAAATACCTACTAAAAATCGTTTTTTACTTTGTGAGGTTTTGTTTGTATTTTTTGAAGAACTAGATGGTTCAATAATCAAACATTTATCGTTCTAACATTCCTTTTATAAACACAACTTCGGCGATTTCGAAATAAAACGAATCAATAAAAAAAACGAAAATATTGGAAAAGGGGAAAAATATTGCGAAGGCACAAGCAAAACATTTTTAATTATGGAAATGCATTTACGTATTATTTTTCAGCTTTGGTTTGTTTATGTGCCTACACATTTTTAATCAAAATAGCACATGAAACCAGCCATATTTTTTGTTTTTGAACACATATAATATACATACGGAAATAATTGGAAAATGTTTGTTGTTTTCTATGTATGCATTTAGGATAAATTTTGATCTTAGAACAAATTAAAATGTTATAAATCGGAACCAGTCCGGAATAAAAACTTAAAACCTTAAAAGAATAATAATGCGATAAATGGCATTTCAATGTTATTACCCTGTAAACATTGCGATTCAAAAGCGATTCGTAAATGATGAAACTTGTTCATATGAAACATCGTTTACGAATCGTTTTTATGATGCTAAATTGATACAATTTTGAATCTTCTGATATATGATAATTAGACTTTTTGCGATACATTTTGTATGTGGTAGTAAGTATCGGAAACACCCGTTTTTTGCGATACTTTTAAGAATCGTTGGTTTCGATTTAAATTAATTATGAAATTTGTGATTCTATTTCGATTCGCAAGTTTTGTATCATTTACGATATTTAAAATGCATTTAATGGAAATATTTCAGTTCAGGCAGATATTTTTATTGAAACAAATAAATACTTTTATAAAATATTTGTATATTTACATTTTTATTCCATATTTTTAATCCAGTTGTTAATTTTTTTTTTTTTTGATTGTATCCAACATTTTTAATGAAACTTAAATATCTACGTTAAGGCTATCCCATACCATGCGATTTGCTTGCAATGTTTATAGTACAATATTGTCTGATTAGAAATCACTCAAAATCAAGAGGCCAAGATGCCGGATTTAAAAAGTTATGAAGGACTTGACACACCAAGCATCGACTCGACGGCGAGCGGCAAATTTAAATATACATTACCTAATTTGTTTATGTATTATATAGAAACGATATAGTATAAACAATTATGTATGCAGATACCAATTATTTATAAAAAATGAATTTCTTAAAATTACAATTTTGTCTATTAAAAATCCAAAAGTTGTAAGTTTTTTTATAAATAATTGGTTATAATTGTTTATACTATCGTTTATATCTAATACATAAAAAAATCAGGTAATGCATATTTAAATTGGCCGCTCGCCGCGAACGATAGGTGTGACTAGTCCTTAAGTTACTTTGACTTTCAATCCAACAACAAAATGAAATTTTTTATCATCAAGCCATCCAAGCATGCCAAGATTTCTGAACAAAATATTGTACATCGATAAAATCGCATGGTGTGGAATGGGCTTTTGAATCTAAACTTAATTGCCTTAGTATAAAATTTCAACTTTTCAAGTCTTTTTGGTTTTTGTTTATTTTGTTGTATTCATCTTTTGAATAAAGAAACCACTTTTTTATTATGTGGACACGTTCATTAATTTTTGAAGTTGGAAACTTCTTTTCTGCGCTGTCTGTAAATATATAAAAAGATTTAGTGCAACTTTAACAAAACACTTGAACAGAAAATGAGCAATTACCTAGTATTAGAGTCATTAAATAGAATCCTTCGACAGCTATGTTGCCGTGTCGACCGTACCAAGTAAAAAATCTAGCTGCCTCCACAGATAAAATTACTTTTAAGCACTCTTTGATAAACTTATCAATAGTGGAATCGTTCGCCTTGCTGAATAAATTCATCTGTAAATACATAGTACAAAATTTAATTTATTAAAAGATGGAGCATAATAATTTGCATATAAATGCATTATAATTAATTTTTACCAATATTTTTTCCTTTTGTTTATCAGCTTTTATTTCTTGTTCCAGTTTTTTAAACTCATCTGCAGATGTTACTGGGATGTTCAACAATAAAGATTCTGGTGACGATTCCTCGTATTGTGCATTTTTAAGTCGTTCTTCTTTCAATTCTCGCCGAAGCAACTTTACTTCCCGTAAGAGAACTCTTATCATTTTACTATGTTCTTCCTGAGTTCTTATTACGTCTGATAACGTTGGTGGAGTTGAATTAATTGGTGTATTTACTTCTTCGAGAATATTGATTGAATCCTGATTTTCTTTATCGTTATACGGATTGAACCTGAATTTTTTCTGCGAATGTTGTAGTTGTGTACTGGTAGATGGTTTTATTTGTGAATTAATACACAAAAAATTTCCATAGTTTGCTTCGTCGTCCGACTGGAAGAACTCTGTATCGTAAAAATTCTTCTGAGTCATTTTAAAATTACGATCCCAGTTTTAATTAATATGCTGAAAAGAAACGTATACTGTAGATTTGCTAGATTTGAATGCAATTATTTTATTTTTAATTTCGCTTATGGTTAAAATGTTCAAGGTTTCTGATATATCTTCGTGTATGGAGCTTGTACAATATATCCCAATATTTTTTGATTCTATAGGATAGTCGAAGAAATTTTGAAGATTTTGTACGTAATATCCATAAATTCGGTTGTTTTCTACTTTTTTGACCTTTAATATTTTTTCTTCTATTAAGCAATAATTATTGGGAAGTTTAGAATCGATTGTAATGGTGGTATATGATTTGTCTTCCACGGTTATTTGAAATTTGTCTGATTGTTTTAATTGATTTATTATTTGCTGTAAGGGGTATGATCCTTTTTTACTCATTTTCTTTATTTGCTGTAGATAGTTTTCAAACCGAAATGCGCTGTAACTATCGAGAGTACCAAATTTTTTTACGTCTTCTGACAAATGCAGTAGGCTATGTACATTGTAAGACAAATTTTCCAGTCCATACAGATGAGAAAAATTGCTTACAAATTCTTTTAGTAGTTCAAAAGCACATTGGTTATTATTAATGCAAGTTTTTGGATTGCACAATATTCGAATTGCACAAACAAGCAATAAAAAGTGGTTATAATAATCCGGGGCCAATACATAACTAAATGTTACAAATCCCGTATACATTAAAAATGACCCAAATTCAGTTGCCTTCCAGTGTTCTAGGTCTAAGAGCATTCTGGGTTTTCGAGCAAACTCCGAAGGTAAACGTAAACAATTTTGTTTTAAATTTTCGTTGATAGTCTCTATAGCATTTTGCTTCAAAGAAAAATCTTTACGTCTTGTTTTTATTAACAAATTTAGCATTTGCCGAGTTACTCCTAACAGTGCACAATGCATATAGTCGATGGGAAAGCTTGATACACATCCTATGTCTATAGAGTCTAACAACAAATTCGTTTGCACGTGATGTTCTTTTTGTAATTTTTGTTTAAAGCTCTGATCGGTGCGGGGAATATGATTCGTTCCAGGAAAACAAACTCGATGGTCTCTATAAATGCCCTTTATTTCACATTTGGTACAACTGTAGTACCCCGAATGAGATTTAACCCCTGTTTAGCAAAATATGGAACATTTAAAATATAAATAAACTTATATAATACTTTTATACATGCCTAATACAAATGCACGAGCAGGGGCATCACAAATAAATGCCCTAAATGATAATTTAAGAGTTTTACCCTCATAAACCATTCCATGTTTTAACAAATAGTTTGCTTCCTCTATAAATGGTTTTAAGAAGGAATTCGGGCAAGACGGTTTCTTTTGTCCGTGAAATACGCCGATTACAAAAACTTTTTTAAAGGGGGGAACATTGCCTAAAATTGGCCACAATTGGCTGTTAGAGCTTCTTGCTATTGGCACTCCGTCTATTCCTATGTCGATTTTTATTTCATTTTTGATGTATTCGACGGATTTTAAAAATAAATATAATTGTTTTTGTAATCCTATATGCGTATAAACACCATTTTCTATTTTTAATATTTCGCAATTTTTATTTGGTGTTTTGGTTATTGTACGAATATCTTTAGGAAGTTTAATTCCATTTTTTCTTAATAACTGCAGGATTGCATTTCCACATTGAATGGAGATTTTATACTCTATGCACCATTTGGCTAAGTCTGCTGAAAGATCGTTTTCATCTGTTTTTGCGGGTGTATCAGTTGATTCAAAATCAATTTCATTCTGATTTGAAGAGTAAGACGAATTTAGCTGTTCATCGTGTGTTTCTTCGATGAAATAATTAGGTTTCGTAGAAGTATTCCAGGCACTTTGGACATTACAGTCCGGTCTTGCGTTATCTGAACATATTTTTTTAATGTCTTGTAGCGGCTAGTTTCTTCAACCATAAGAAACTCCGCACAATTAATTCTCAACGGACAATCCTCCGTTCACCTAATTCTTTATAAATCGACAATTATCCATCTAAAGAATTATTCTAAATTATATACAACAATCTTGTATATATAAATAATGTACATAACAACTTGTACATAGTAATCGTACAACAACACTTGTACATACGAATTTGTGTAAGCAAAATAGAATTGAAAAATTATACTTTGGTTACACAAAAAAATTTCGCATTGCAATAACCTCTACAATCACATCAGTTAGAGATGCATAAAAATCGTATTGATTTTGCAAAACCAAAGTCATGTAAAACGCACTTATACACCACCATGCCATCGCACAAGAGATGGCATGGCAAACATTTATGTTTATTAAAACATAATTTGTAGAGGGTGCACCCAAATATTTTGGTGCAGGTAAACGAAAAACAAAACCAGTTTTGGATTGTTTTGTTTTTCGATTTAGGCAAGAAAGAAAAAAATTAAAATTCTTCGGCCTATTCAATTTTGGATTTTGCCGGAGCAACATGGAGCATCATCACTCACCAGCAACAGCAACAATATAAATAACAAAGTTATTTTATTTAAATAAATTTTTTTTATTAATTTTAAAATTAAATTAAAGTTTGTTTTTTTTATTTATTATTATTATAATTTACAAAGTGCTCCGCATCATACCCTATAGTCTCTTTGAATTTCATAATAAATTTGCTTACTCATTTCAAAAATAAAATTATGAGAGCCGCACTTGCTTTTACTTTATTTATTACACTTAAATTATTTTAAATCACAATTAAAAATAACTTACAAATAATACAAACGATCTAAATGATAAACACAACTTAATTTTTTTTTTAATTCACAAATTAATTATTTAAAAATGGCGTCCTAGAATAGCGACTTAAAATCACAAAATGTAAACACAAAATGAATATATAATTATATTGTAATTGTATTTGTCACACAGCAGAAAAATGTATCGGTAGTGCATCGAAAAAATATCGATTTTTTCGAACCGGTTTTTTTGTTTACAGGGTACCCAGTCAAACTTAATTTTCATGTAAGAAACCGAATTTCCCCTCCGTTAAATTTTAGCTGTCACTTAATAAAAAAGTAATGTGCGCTATTTCTCGCCCGAGAATAAGAAAAACTTAAAAATTCGATTTGTTGTTGTGTTTTATACACAGCAGAAGAAAATACATTTTTGATACGGGTGGAAGCCATATTTATTTTTTTATATTTATTTAACTTTTTTTTGTTTACTATTTTATTTATTAAATAAAACTATTTTAATATTTTTTCATATTATGTGATTAGTTTTAATAATGTGCGATAAAGTAAAAATGGTGTTTTAGTGAATTTTGTTAAAAATTATGTTGTTAATGGTATGATATTATAGTCGTAGTGTAAACGCTATTTTACTACTATAATATTTTAATTTTGTTTAATTTATTTCCTTTTTTCATTGTGATGTAAAAGCATCTCGTGTATATGTACATTTTCAAATACGAACTTTATATATAAAAATTTATAACAACATGAACAAATATGAAATTTCTCCAAAAGACATTTCACAATAAAAAACAGCTGTTTTTAGACGAACAGTTGTCACTTAAAATTATTAGTTTTGGCTGGTTGAAATGCCAAAAAAAAAGAAAAACAATTGGGTTCGGTAAAATTCGTATTTTTTTTTTTGTTAAGTTCTTATTCCTGACTGGTTGAGGCAATACACATAGCTACTCACATAGTGAAGGAAGATTATGAATGGAAATATGTATTATTAAATGGAAAACAAAATATCAACTCAATAATTTACGAAACGGATAAGTATTTGTTCTACAAAATGAACATATACATATAAACGATTATTTTTATTTACGATCGTTTCATTGTTCATTTGGACTAAATATATCAAGAAAATTTAGAATTGCGTGAAAGAGGAATCACGTTTTATGCCTAGGCCAGGCCCAAGCCCAAGCCAATAAACGCAAATAACTGAATCCATCTCATATACATATGTATAATATTTTGAATCTAATTAGTTAAGAGTTTTTTTTTCTAATTTTGTGCTTTTTCATTAAAATTTTTTAATTGCTATTTGATATTTAATTTATGTATAAGTTATAAATAGATACATATAGTATTATAAATTTTAATTCTATTGCAAATTATTTAAACGTAATAATTTTTATTATGTGACTTTGTGTAGATTCATTGGTTTTGACTCGTTATATGTACCAATATTGAATGATTCGATAGAAAGTTATCTCGACATATACAAATCCTATTATCACGTTGTTTAACAATTAGGAAAATACTTTTTGATAACATCGTATACAAGTACCGGAAAAACTACTTTAATATTCGAAGTGGAAACGGTATGGCAACTACGGATCATGGAAATGTAATTCTGTTCGAAATATATAAAAGAAATATATATCGTGGCAAATATACTCCGATAACGAAAAATAATATTAAAATTATTTCATTAGTGAATGTTTCGAGGGCAAATATCTACTAAAAAGGTATATGAAACCTTATTGGAAGCACATAAAGGCACTACAACGGCTACAGCAAACGTTGAAACCAAAGTGAGTATAGATTTCATCAAAATTTCGCTCGATCTACAAGAGAAGCAGTTAGCGAACTGAAAACCAATCTGTTCGAGAATTATTTAAAGATAATCTTAAACTACAGCCTTTCAAAAAAACGTAAAGTTTGTGAAGTTTCTGAACCCTTAAATATTTTTCGGGCGGAACACATTTCTAGATTCCAGCCTGGAACCATTTCTCAAGCATAGTGTAATGATAATTTAATTCATTTTTTGACGTTGAATGAATGGTCGCCTATAGCTTTTCCGTTGGCAAGCCTTCCGATTATTTTGTATGTTTATGCATATTTTGTAAGCTCTCAGCTTAAAATTTCTGAATATCGCATCAATTTAAAAATATTATTATCAAAATTTGGGGTAAAGTGAGAATCAATTTTCAAAATCTTACCAAATATCATAATGATCGCTCACGAAATTGTCTACTTACTTCTGTTGCAGTTAGCGACTGTTAGAGAATTATCTTAAAATTATGTAAAAAAAAATTTGATTTTACTTCTATTATTTATATTCGAGAGGTGTGCTTATTTCCAAAAAACTTGACAATATTGCAGAACTGTACACAAGACTTGAGATAATTTCTATCTGGCATAACAAATTTTATTATATCCGGTGAAGAAATCACCTATTTCCAACCAAGTTAGAGTTTTGATCCGTTCAACATACTAAATACCTTAATCGGTTCAAAATAACAACGTTCCACGACACATTCCCAACAAAAAAATATCGGTTACGCAATGACAAGTACTCAAAATATCGGAAACGATTTTTTGTTTGTATATTTCTGTCGAACAAAATCACTTCTCTGACATCATCAGGTGTACGCGTTTATCATATCATAATATCATATTACCACCTGATCTGGCAGTGTTCTCTATAGTTGTCTAAGCATTAGGTTCATGATAACAAAATCTTGTATTCCAATTATATAAACTAATGATGTTAAATCCTTAAAAATCATAAAATATAAATCTGATGTGATTATCGAGATTTTTTGGAAACTCTGATTAAAGTAAGCTTTAAATAGGTTTAAGCCGTTTTGCAAAAGCCTTTCTAAGATCAATAAGATTTATGTTCGCCTAATTTGGTCGAGATAATTCTTGGATAGGTCAAAAATTAGAAGCTCTAAAATAAAAGATGGCTGATTCGCTCATTTGAGGAAGTCTACGAATTCCATGAAAATGAGTATTTAATGCTACCGTTTTCACTTCGAATATTAAAGTAGTCTTTTCCGGTATTTGTATACTATGTTATCAAAAATTATTTTCCTAATTTTGTACATGTATGTTATAATGCAATCTCAATCAGTGACAATCCAAAACGGATTGTCTTCGGAAATTTTTTGAGTACGGTTTTTCAGTGCACTCTTGTAGTCTGAGTGGAATACGTTTAATGGCCAATAATAAGTCATCACAGAGTTTGTACCAAAATGTCACTATTATCGGATGATTGCTACAGGCTTAACCTTCCAAATAGAACAGGTTTGATTTCCAAACGGATCGGTTGCGATAGATTTTTTTGAGAAGAACTCGTTCGGAATTCATTGAGTGGCACACGTTGAATGACCAATAACAGCACATCGTAGAGTTTGTACCAAAATTTCATTATATACTGATGACACCTACGGGCACACCTACGGGCTTACCCTTTCAAATGTAACAAGTGACAATTCAAAACGGATTGTCGTCGGAAATTTTTTTAGTAGGGTTTGTTCAGTGCATTCTTGTAATCTGATTGGAACACGTTTAATGGTCATTGCAGAGTTTGTACCAAAATGCCACTATTATCGGCACTATTATTGCCACTATTATTAGAAGAGTCTTCTAATTTGCTATTCAGTGGAGCAGTGGGATTCTAATCTTCTATTTTTAATATCGAAAGTTCAAAATCGAACTTTTTTCTTCAATTTGCTCTTGCTGTAAGGTCTAAAACATATTATTACCCAAAACCAAAACTGACCACGCGTAATTTGTGATAAATTTTTATTTTAAACATTAACATTTAAACATTAAAATGTAAATTTTTTTAATGCTATTGCGTTGAAGCGCGATTTTGCTGCTAAATCGGTTACCAGTATCACAACATTTCCCTTTTGCAATCGAAAGTACTTATGGAATACACTACCAGGAATCTGAAAGGGATCCTCTTTTATTCTTATATCCTTCAGTCTCATTTTTAGTTTTTGTCTAAAAAAATTTATTTAATTAATTTTTATAAATTTATAGGTCCATACATATATATTTATTAACTTTGCCATATTTACTGTAATATGACACACACGAAATAAACATTAGACCGAGCAAATTACACAACACGAAAATATCAAAAAAATTGAAAATCTCACAATCAGCATGCGCTCAATCAATACCATACACTGTCAATCGGCATGCACAATCATACGAGCTTTGTTGATGATTATGGCAAGTGAAAGTCTAACTGGGAACTGGACTCGTTTAGAAGCTGAATGGCAAGTCGGTTGGTATCAACGGTATGCGAGGTATATGAATACATTCTCTCCTTCCGTAATCCCTGTCAATACAGTGGCTTCGATGCCGTTTGCATAGTTTTGGTGGGTCCAGATTCCGCAAACGCATTATTGATGATCCTTTCTTCAAGTTCAAGATAAGAGAAGGCATTGCAGGTGGCAGGCAGGCTCAAATGACTTGTATA
The DNA here is from genome assembly GCA_932526605.1 of Nephrotoma flavescens. Classification (NCBI taxonomy): domain Eukaryota; kingdom Metazoa; phylum Arthropoda; class Insecta; order Diptera; family Tipulidae; genus Nephrotoma; species Nephrotoma flavescens. The sequence goes on along the minus strand of OW052222.1, from coordinate 165,677,633 downwards.
TGGAAGCAGTGCCTGGTATTTGGCTCTGTATCGGTTCATTAACTTGATTCATGCATGCTAGGCTGGCTCTTTCGCATAGCCAACCATGACACTAACTGGCACAGATTTTCAGTGAATGTGATTGCGCCTGTCAGTGTATCTATAAGGAAAGTGCTACCGCCAATCTGCTTCGCTGTGAATTGCTGTGCATCTGTTTCTTGCTGAATGCAAATTCGCAAATTTGTTGACAATTGGAGTTTCTCTTCTTTTGTCCACGGAGCTGAACCTTTCAGGCAGGCGTTAAGCTCATCAGCAGTAATTACGGGCAGAGTTTGGTGAAAATCACCAGCCAGAAGGACAAATACTCCTCCCATCAGTTCACTACTCTCATTTAGGTCTTGTAATGTACGGTTAAGAGCTTTCAATGATTTTCTGTGTGCTATCTCGTGATGAGTTTGTACAGTTTTAACACTTGTGCTTGACCTAACTCTTATATTGCAGATATGGTTCTCATTTTTTGTAGCAATATTGAGAGGTTAGTTCAACGCTGAGTTGGCTGTTCGCCTTCCAGCCATTAGGGTGGCTGCTATACCAGACGATGCAATAGCAAGTGCCACCTTGAGCCTCATACGTATATCAGCCAGTATGAGGAAGGTTTTTCCTGTGCCGCCAGGCGCATGCCATGGTGGTATCTTACACTCTTCTATGATCGTCCACCAAAAGTGGTTTGTTCGTTTGATCGTGGTGCGCAAGCTCCTCGACGATGTAATTGCGCTCCATCATGACTTCGTTGTGAAGGATGTCGAAGCCACTTCTCTATGGAACTTGCACTCCGAACTGTAGCAGTACCTTACCGTTCATTGCTATGCTAAGTGAAAACTTGATATAAAAATTATTTGGCTCTGCATATTTATATGTAGCGGCTATTGGGAACTACTTTTATATATGGCAGCTCAGATTAGTTCACTCACTATTACTTATGTGTTATCGTTTTTGTTGCCGCATGACATATGTTCGGTAAGAAATTATTTGTAAAAAATTAAGTTTAATAAGTAAATCAGTTCAACTGGCCAAAGTTCAAGTTTATATGATTAATTATGATTTCTTTATAATTACGGTCAATTATGATTTAATTATGATTTCTTTATAATGGAATAAATATTGATACATATCAAATATTTGTTAACACACTGTAACGTTCATCGACGTTGGTACGTTCCAATGTTGGTTTAACTCCCCTGGAGTAGCAGTAATGAACATTGCATGTAAATCGAAAAGCGCGGGAAAATTACTTTAGAAATGTGTGTTAGTGACGATGAAAACATGTTTTTGTACACCGAGTATAAATAGGAAAAACCTTGCTGGATGTGGGAGAATTATTCAGTTGGTAAAAGGTGCTGTTTCGATAAGCACATCGCGATCTTTAAATCGATATAAATTATCTGAAAAGTAACGTAGGTGTGGCGTTTCGTTTACGGACTTAGCCAATGATAAAAAAATCATAACAAAAGTTCAATCTATGCATATTGTGTAGTGTTTACAATTTAAATATAAAAAAAAAAACAAAAGAACAAAATAGCACAATAATTTTAATAAGTGGTGATAAACGAAATACTTGCCAACCACATGAACAATGTGCAGGCAAAATAACTTAATATCGAACGATCCAGAAAAACTTAAATTTAGTTTTAGATATCAAGCTTATAGTGGTTAAGTTATTTTTGCATAAATAAAAACCTAAATAAAAACCTTTGTTTATACCCGACAAGTTCGCCCAATTGTAAGTGCATTAAGGTGAATAGATGACAATAATAATTAAAACAATTTGGGTACTAACGGACAATAAAAAATAGTGTATTGAACTACTATACGTGACATAAAAACTCTTAATTGTGAGTGAGTGATAAATAATAAATATAAATAAATAACAATAATAAATAAATAATAATAATAATAATATTTATATAAATAATCAATCATATAATCATAAAATCATATTAGTGCAAGTAAACAATGTTCGTTGAACACGCGCAATTTTGAGCTAATTCCGAACATGTGGTCACCTTTCCGTTAGTGCAATATCGCTATACTGAAAACTTAAGCCTAGTACTCAGTTCGATTTCACGTGAAATTTCCATACGATTTTACCAAAGTGAAATTAGAAATGAAAAATTTCATTTCTGTTTTCGTTTTGTAGTACTCAGTTCTCCAACGAAAAAACCAAGTGTGTTCAATATATCAAGATGGCGCGCATAAACTCTCCAAATTATTTTCATGTGAAAATAATGTCTCGGCACATTATTTTCACGCGAAATTTTGACATTTGTTTGTTTTTGGCAAAAAACAAATTTTTTAATACCACAAATTCATAAATTTTAATTAAAGTCAATTTAATTTAAATTATTTACGTAAAATAAAGAAATTAATTTATGCATGTCTACAAATTTATACGTTAAAATTAAAAATTCTCCAAATAAAATTTCATTTCTATTTCACGCGAAAATAAATAGATTTTTGGAGACCGCGTTAAAATTTCATTTCACTTTGAACTGAGTACTAAGCTTTAAATTAAAAATCTATGCACACAGAGACCATTAATAAATTAAGGTGACCAAATGTGCGGTGTGTATAAACGTGTGAATGGCAGTTTCAACTTTACTACTAACTGTGCGATGTGTGAAAAACAATCGTGTTTTACGTTAGTAACGGTGCGATAGAAATATAACACATGAAACATTAAGTGTACGTAAAATGAGCGATTTTTTTTTTATCAGTTATGCTCGCTAAATGTGTTCATATTAAAATCAAAATTTAAATAAATTTAAATGTCTTCTAATAATTAAAATCAATCATTAATAGAGTGATTCGTACAATTAATATTGATAATAATAAAATATCCTCATAAAAGCAACGGTGAAAATAATAAGGTTACCTGAGTACAAAAGTTAAATTATCATCGTCATCGTGTGACATCGGCCGCGGCCATAATATTAAGGTTTTATTTTTACATTTTTATAAATTGTTTTATATAAATTTGCCTATATTTCTAATAGTTATTTGGTGCTGGGATTTAGTAATTAGTTTATATAAATAATTTTTTTTTTGTTTGATGATTGAAATTAATCTACTAAATTTGATAAAATATATCGGACGTCCTCTAGCTGTAGTTAAATGCATTTAGTGTTAGTTGCATAATTATGAATTCTTAATCTTAATTCTTTCTATATCAATTAATTTTGTTTCACTTTTTATTGATTAATGTTAATAAAGTTAATGATCTTATTAGAATTCGAAACTCAAATTCTTTTTCTGGGGTTCACTGTTATGTTGGGTGGTAATTTTCGTTTATCATTTCTACTCGTGTAATTTCACCAGATTGAATCAAAAAATGCGAAACTAAAAGCCACATTTAAAGGATGAGATGGTAAGTGTGATCGCGATGTGATCGGGTAAGTTGGTCCGAATCCTATCCTCCTCACTATCCGTGTCCATTCCTCGTTCAATTTAGAGTTTTACTTACAGTTGTGGTCTAGCAAACATCTCTTGAACCTCGGTAAACCCCACCCCAAACCCTGTGCTTAGCCGGCAAAACCTGACCACGCGGGGCTCTCAATTGATGATCAAATAAATTTTCAGTAACGAGTGGCATTATACGTTCAGAAAGTGACAAGTCTTCCTGCCTTCAACTCATGCCGGTTATACCCGTTACAACACCACAAGGTTTTTCTCCGCTGTTCTCGGAAATCGCTATAGTGGATGAAAAGTTTTCGTATATTGTAAATTCCTTCTTACAGGTGAACGTGGGTAAGGGGTAACATTTTTTGATCACTAAACCCCCTATGTTTTTGTCGGCTACTAAAAAGTAATCGTGCAAAATTCGGGAGTAATCGCTCTAGTGGATCATAAGTTTTTGTGGAACAAACATAGTTACATACATACTTTTCTTCTTTATACCTATATATAGATAGATATATAGTTACAGATAAGACAATAATGATTTTAGTTTTGAGCAGAACTAAGGTCAACTTAATTTTTTGCAAAATCAGATCGTTCAACTTCATTGATATGATATCGTTAAGGTGTTAATGACAACTATACATAGACCAGTATATTCAAGTTTGGTACATCAACCTACGTAACAGTTTTACTTAATTTTGTTGACATCACTATATACTACAAGTAACAAACTACTTCCTACGAAAGTTGAATGTGTAAAATTATCTTAACTAAAACCGATGCAACAGAGTAAATCAGATATACGCTTACAAAATGGAAAAAGAGTTAATACTAGTGCACGGTTATAATCGATACTCGAATCAATTTTTACTTTTGAGATTTAACGATGATGGCGTTAGAATGTTCTTCTCTAATATTTATCGAATACTTCTCGCGATAACATTCTATCGATTTAATGTTGGTGCTTCCAATTAGAGACGAGTGTTCCCGCGTCATCTACATAATTTTTACGTGATTGCATAGACAACTCGTCGATAACATAGACTTCTAATTCCACCAGTAGTGAATGATTGTACATATTTTAACGTCTGTTTCCGGAGATGCAAATGATTAATACTAAACACATATTTCCAAATAACTTATACTGGGTGCCTCACACCGGTTTTTATTAAGTGTGCAAGTAGAAACTCGGCTCTGAATATTATTGCATTACAATATATGTAAAACAATTTGAAGACGAAGAACTTAAAATTTTGCTGGATGAAAATCCATGTGAAACTCATAAAGAGCTTCCAGAACAGTAATAGGTTTGTCGTAAACACCAACATTTTGTACTTACCTGGAAAAATTCTCTTCCTGAAACGCATAGATCAACTGAAATACATTGTACACCTAAAATAAACATTATTAATTATTCATAACGTTACCTTTATTATTGTATAAATTCGCCGCAATTAGTACCTAAAATTAGTTTAAATATTATCAGTTCAAAATAATCCAAATCATATGTAAACAATATACTTAACATAATTTGTCCTTGAACTTGATCTTGAATTCGGTGATCAAAACAAATTATGTCAAGCATATTGGAACACAAATATTGTCTTATAATTTCACTTATATTTACTAACAAGTAATTACTTACCTATAAATCATATTGAGTATATTCAATTTACCTAAAATTATAATATTAAATTAATATAAATTCAATTTATCATGTAAATTATTTTCTTACCATTTAGTATTATTGTTTTGACGTTTGTTACTAATAGAAATGTAATTGTAAAATTAATTTAAACTGTGCTACAGAGGTGCGTTTAATACCAAATATGTAATATAGTTCCATCTAGCGGCAATTAAATCTTAATTTGGACCCTCTATGGTAAATAGATAAATTATGTAACTAAATTTTATAAAACAAAATAAAATTCTCTTTATCGTCAACCACCAAAGGAACAAGTAGTCATCATTAAAAATAAAATAAAGGAAAATTAAAAACAAAAGTGAAAATTGAAGCTGAGAATTTATTTTGTATTACCATAGAAAAATAAGTTTTACATAGATTTCTCATTTGTATAAAACAAGAGATAAAAATGAAATTCCAATGTCATGATTGTATTTGTGATTTTACATTGGGCGCAATGTAAAATCACAAATACAATCAAGACATTGGAATATAATTCGTTTTATACAAATGAGAAATCTATGTTAAACTTATTTTTCTATGGTATTACCAATCACCAACCAACCACCTTCTATCTGCTGGATGTAAATTTTTTTCTCGTGGTACCACATCCAGTCGATCCAAACCATATCACTTCGATTGCATGCAATGGGAAAAATAGAGAAGGAAGGAAAATGGGTTCCTCATAAACTGACAGACGAAAACAAAAACCGAACATTTGACATCTGCACCAATTTGCTTTCTCGGGTACAGAAGAAAGATTTTTTTGCACATAATCATTACGGGGGTGAAAAGTGGATTTTGTACGATAATCCTTTTTTAACAATTTTATTTATTTATTGAATTTTTCAAACGTGAAAATAAAAATAAGTTGCCAAATCTTAATCATTAAGGTAATTATGTAAATCTGCGGGAGCAGAATCTACTTCTTAGCAATAAATAAACTTTATAATTTTATAATTTATGTTGTTACAGTCATCGTTTCCTTCCTTAATCGTGAAGAGATATATATAGGTATTTTTTTAGGTTTCGTGCCATATTTTTGTTTTTTATGAACCAGGGTGCTCTTTTAATCATTCTGAGATTTTTTGACTTTGTTCGTTGGACAATGTGGATATTCGAATTTGATGTTGATTGCCATAATTGATACCCCTACGACCTGGGTTGATTTGAGGTTGATATGATGTCATAATTATGTTCTTGCAGAGTTTCGTATGCCGTTTGAGGATTTTTACGATTGCAGTATCATCTGCGAAAGTAGACGTAATAATTTGCGAAAACCATTGTTAGAACTGAAGTGAAAATTAAATATAACGTTGGGCCAAGCACTCTATTTTGTGGTAGTTTATCCCTAATGTTATTCTCGACATAATATCTGCGATTTGACCTACACGACTTCATTAGTTGGTAAATTTTTGGCAATTTAGGATTAATTTTATGAAGCAGACCCTCGTGCCAAACTTTGTCGGACAATGTATAAATTACCAAACCATGCTGAAATCAAGTGGGATATTTGATGTAGTGGAGAAAATACGTGAGAAGGAACTGCAAAGGATGAAATCAAGAAATGGAATGATGATGACATAAAAGCTCAGAAAATTTTAATTGCATTAGTGTCGGAGAAAATTATAATACACTTTATAGCAAGTAAAACGTCGTCAGACGTGTAGTTACGAATTCAGGCTCTATATGCAAAGTCAACTGAAGCTATAGCCTACATTCTCTTCAGCAAAAATTTTATGCTTACGTCTATAAGGGTGATGGTGTAGTTCGGCATGTGGCTGATTTAAAAAATCTCAGTCATGAGCGGAAAACGAGTGGGGAGGAAATTAGTGAAAATATGCTAATTAATAGGGCAACCAAAAATATGCTCTTAAAAATAGGTTTTATGCGTATATCGATATACGCCTAAAACAAATTTTTAGAAATATACAAAAAAAACTGTTACGCATTTTCCGAGGTCATGTATTTCTACTTTACAATCGCAAAACAAATTTGAATTTAAAAAAAAATGTGTCAATTGGCATGGCAAAATAAATCTAGTAACCATATTTCACCTCGCAATTAAATAATTTGCGAACGGATGGAGGATATATCCCTAAAATCTTATTTTTAAGAGCATATTTTTGGTTGTCCTACTAACTAACAAAATTCTGATGACTCTTCCACAGGAATTCAAGCATTTTTATTCAGCGTGTGATAGCTCGAATATAAAAACGTTAAATGCACTAACATCACGATTGACATCACGAATAAGACCGTATGAATAATCGAAAGCAGTGTCAAGAAGTGGATTGTAGTGGTGCACTAACAGCAAGGAAGTGGAAAAATAAAAAACCGTTTAAAAATTATCATAGTAGAACGAATTTTAAACAAAACGATATTTGTCACTAGTGTAAATAAAAAGGTCATTGGGACGGGGTTGTTGGTTTAAAAAAAAATAAACCTAACAGTAGTAAAAGCAAATCAGATGAATATGCATTAATGTCAGAAGCAGGACGTGTTATGAAGTTTTATTGGTTCCTGGATTCTGGAGCAAGTTATCACATGCCATCAAATTATGATTGGTTTGCTGACTACGAAAAACTTGAAAGCCAAAAAACAATTGGAATAGGAATGATTCCGGTTCAGATTTTTAAAAATAACGAATGGGTTAACGGCAATATTCAAGAATTCAGCGAAATTTATCGATTATCAAATTATTGAAACTAAAGCTAAGATTATGAAAGGTAGAAGTCCCATATGATACACAAAAGAACCCAGAAAAGTCATTGGAGCAATGGCATTACCTTTTAGTACATCAAAATATACAATATTGCAAAAAAAAATATATTGGCAGATAATGGACTACAATTAGGAGGCAAAAAAATGTTCAATGTGAATCTTGTGTTTATGGAAAACAGTGTAGACGACCATTTAGAACATCGAATACAGAGTCATCAAGTCTTACGAGAGAGTTTGGATTATTCGCACGTACATAATTTAAATAAAAATAATAACGGTTTTAAATAAAAATTAATTAGTGTCAGTAACGATTTTATTTGGGGCCCTGTGCATCCAAAATAATTAGTTTAAGTGCAGGACAGTGATATCAGTGCTGGTGGTACCCCAATACAGGGGGCCACAAAACAAAACTGAACAAAATAATGGAAATTTTCCGAAAAAATTTTGACACAATAAAACAAATTTAAAAATTTTATTTTTACCGGGCTGCTATAATTTTTGATTGAGTTGAGTGTTTGGAGTTCATACCTACCTAGTGCTCCCTTTCTCTAAATTAAAATTGTTTTCTTTCCTTGTCTGTTCGAAATAATCTATCACAGTGAAATTAAAAAAAAATAAAAGTGTATCAGAACGATTTCCACCGGTTTCTAAGGTGGTTAAACTTAAATCATATGAAGCAAAAAATATGCTGCTGCTCTATCCCTTTTTATATGTAATTTTATTTATACTTAATTTTATAAGAAAAAAATGAATTCATACGTTCGACACTTTGATTCTTGCATCGTGATTCTTTTCTTGTTCCCTTCCCTTTTCCGAAAAACTATTGTTATGCCGGATTCAAACTTCTTCGCTCATTCATTTAAACAATTTTCTCGATCAATAATACTGTTTAAAAGACGATTTCTTTCAATATGAACACTATTGCTCGAAAAAATTGTTTGAATGAATGAACGAACAAGTTTGAATCCGGCATAACAACAGTTTGTTGGTGAAGAGAAGGAAACGTGAAAAAATCAAAGTGTGGAATGGCGGATTTATACTTATTTTGTATGATATTTAATATCTTTTATTTCATATATTTTTATTTAAGTTTTCATATATTTTTATGTTTATTTTTATATTTTAACTAAAATATTGAAATGTTGAATTACGTAATAAATTTAAATGTAGTATTAAAACGTGTTTATATTAAATAAGCCTAATTTTCCAAACAAAACTAGGCATTTTCGTACGAAAAGTTTACCAAAAATCTTTCGACAAAATAGTGAAAATTCCTTTCACAATATTATGAACAAAATACGATTTTAATGTCACCTTAATACTCTTTATAAAAAGTGAAAATTTGTTAGCCACAATTACAACAAAAACGTCAACCAGGTTTTCACAACAATATCACATAAAAATTGATAAACTTGTGGAAATATGTTATAACAAAATTTCACAAAACTTTCAAACAAAAGCCCACAAATTTGAGCCACAAAATTACTGATTTAATTTCCGAATCAGCGTCAACCCCATCCACCATATCATAACAAATTTGTGACAAACTTTTTCACATTTTGGTCCACCAATCACAGTTTTTGGTTTCAATATTTTGGAGTTTTTTTGACATATTGTTACCGGGGTACATACATTTGGTGTGTAGGGTGAATTAAAATGTATGTCTATTGGTTATATTGTATTATGAAAGAATTCTACTTATGGAGAAGGAATCAAAGATATACTTTGTATAATTTAAACTACTTTTTTCTTTTATTATAAATAGCTTAGTTTTAATAAACTGGCATAACAAAACAACACGAATACTTTCGAGATTATTTTTATGCTTCGGAATCATTTTGTATACATAGTTGACAATTTCCAGCACTCAGTGATATATCCTGATTCATAAATTGAATTGAAAATTTGAACCAATCGTCCAAAAGCACAGTCAGACAGTTATTTAAGCATTGCAATAGCTGTTTTTTCGAGCACCGATAGTCAAAGGTTTGATCAGCAAAGTCTTTAGCTTCTTCCTCATCACTCGTAGCCCATTCTCCGTTAGAAAGATGAATTGGCGGGTTTGGTTGCTGAGACCATATAAGGTATTTAGTATGGCCTTCCATAATGAATAGGTCGTGTATGAAAACCATATATTTTATAGACATCGGATATTTAGACAAAAAACACCAGTGTCAGGATTACAGTAAAATCGTTAATTTCAGACTATTTAAAAAAAATTTATACATAACATAAAAAATAAATGTTCGTTTGAAAACCATAATAAGAAACCGCAATTCCACCTTTCCGAATGGTCAAAATGTTCCAACTATATATATTTTACACACATATTTGGCCAAACTATTTCTTTCATCCATAAAATAAATTAAAAATCCGCAAGATCCGTATTGGATGGATGGATTGGAAATGGACGTTAGATTAAATCAGGCATACGCGCCATTTAGAAAATATATGAATTAATTTTCATTGCTAAGGCTGTGGTTGGTTTTTATTTACGGTAGTTTTAAGTGTGTTCAATATACTAACTGTACATGATGAAAATGTTGTCCAGTGATCGGTTCTGGTTTTCCTATAGGAATAGGAAATAGGAAAGAATTTGAAATTTTTATAGCAGTTTTGTTTTTTTCCCCTATAAGCTTATTCTAGTGTGTCTTATGGGAATTTTTTCTTTCCTATTTATCGCAGTTTTGACGTTAATCTTTCCGCACCTACTTTGGGTACGGAAAGATTTTCTTTTATAACACATGCAATATTTTTATTAATTTAATTCTTTTAATTTTTAATTATGCAAAAAAAAATAATAATTACATACAATTAATGTAAGTTTGACATTTATTAACCGCTTACAGAGTCATGGTTTTCAATATTCAACTTAATCAAGAATTTGGGAAAAATTTATTCCTATGTGTACCAAAATAAACCATAGGAAAAATTTTTTAGGAAAAAACTGCTATCAAAATTTTTTCCTAAATAGGAAAAAAATTAAAATTTCCTAAAGACACCAGAATCGACCCCCTGGTCGACATCCAATGTGAATTAGTTTAGGTCAGCGTATGAGTCGGTTCATATACTAACAAACCATTTATGTGATTTAGTATCAAAATGTAAACTTATTTGGCCTCTAGCATAATAAGACAATTGCCTAATAGCTAGACAACAACGTTATCAGACCGGCTAACGTAAAACTAAGGAAAACTAATGAGAAAATGAAGTTTTAAAATCATTTCGCAGGTTGCCGGTAGATTACATTGCGTAACATACCTCGCCCAACCCTGCTTCCAATACAATGAAGCACATATTAAGCAAATACTCTCATATAGTAAAATATTAAATTTAAATTGTCTGCTAAATACCTGCAGTGAATTTGTTTGTATGGTAATAAAAGTATTTTTGTAATATAATTGCCACAAAATGTTACAACCAAATACGCTCCGAGCATTGATAAATTACTCATAATTTCAGCCTGCGGTCGCGGACTAATGCCAAATGACGTTCTTTCGAGAATAATGACATAAAATTATTTAATAATTATTCCTTAGGGGTTAAAGACCCATACCGATAATTAATAGGTTATATTTTTTCTTTGGCATGTCATTCTAAATACATTAAGTTCTTTATAAATAAACGATACGTAAACAACTTCAAACGTGGAACTAGTTCGATGTAAATACAGCAATTTATAGGTGGTTCCAGACCAAGGCCAATAGAATTTACGGTACTATACAGAAAACGTAGTAAAACCTAAGACGTATTGTTCTATTTTTTTTTTTATTATACTGAACGTCACGTTTTATTATACTGAAAGCTGCTGAGTATTCAGTCATGATTTGGATATAAACGATTTGCTTCATTTAAAAAAAGTGCTTGCTTTATGGGTGCAAAATAAAATATTCCCTCTCTTGAATACCTCTAATTATTTTTATGATTAGGTGCTGAAATACTGAACTTTCGAAGTATTTGCAAATTTACCATTCGTTATATCGCTGAAGTCCAAAAAACTAAACGTCTGTATTCTGTCTACGGCCCAAACAAATTGAGTGATCGATGTGAAACTTAAGCTTTTTCCATAAAATTTGAGATTCCACTGATTTTATGTCGATATCGGTCAACCGGTAGTAACATCGAAACATTTCTAAATTATATCGGTCCACTACTAATTGGGATGGAACTTCGTACTAAAAAATTTTTCATAAATTTCGGGGTCGGAGTGATTTTTGGTCAAAATCGGTCCACCGAAAGTGGCAGCTTCCATAGAAACTTTATATTTTCGCATTTATGAAAAAACATTTGTAAAAAGTTTAATAACGATCAGTCAATTCGTCTAAAAAATGTTTCCGCTTAAAATTTGAACCAATTTCAACGGACTGTAGAGAAGCGGAATTTTTGTGTCATAAATATGAATATTGTAAACTAAATTTCAAATACATACAATGAGTTCAGAGTTACATAGGGATATACATATATTTATACTAAAAGGTCGATTTTTGTTTAATTTTATTTTTTATTAAATTAATCACAGAAATTCCTTCACGTTTGACTCCATTTACTCGGATTTACGACCTAAGCATGAAGATGCAGATAACACATAAAAATTGCCTTGCCAATGTTGTTCAAAAATTAAATTAATAAGGAGGGTGGATGAAACGATTTAACTCTATAAGGGTGTGATGATCTGGAAAGGTATAAGATATAATTTCCATATACAAATATCATTTTAGTTCACCAGAGTCACCGCTCCAATTGCTAATAGTTGGTGATTGGAGGAAAAACCCTAACCTTTTATATTTAAAAAATTGCATCTTCTACATGAAATATTCTTTGATACAAAATATTGTACGTGTAAAATTGGCTTAGTTTAAAAAATATCTTTTGTTTTTCGTAATGTCATTTTCAAACACAGTTTGCGGTGAAACGCATCGAAGTGGATATATTTTTTAATCGTTTTTTTCTAAATTAATACCAATTTGTGAACATTCGAGTCCATTATTCTTGATTACTTTGGAATAAAATAATTGTTGGTGACTATTTTAAGATACATATTAAATGTTGTTGAATGAATATATATTATTAATAGATGTCTGTTTTCAGTTTGTAAATGTGTCAATCTATGATTACATTTTGTATAAAGATTAACGTTTTATTTTTGTAAGCTCTATTTTCTTCTGTTAAATAAAAACAATGGTTACGTAAAATCTTTTTGTTTCTCAAGCCAGCGGGAAAACAATGTACTACAGAAGGTTGGACACTAACGTAGATTTTAAAATGGTATCACGCACACCGGGCTATTCACAACAGAATATTTTTTTTTCATTTTTTTTTTACAAAGTAAAGCTGGAATTCCATTACTGCGGCTTTTTTTTGTGCAGAAAACCTGAAAGAGATGCAAACAAAAATCGCTATGTGTGTGAGCGGCGCAACAGTAAAATTTTTTATACTTAATTTTTTTGTTGTTGTAGCGATTTGGTTGGCATAAATATAAATAAAAAATACAAATCGAAGTATTTTTTATGGCATCCAAAATGAAAAATACCCCCCACTCTCAGCAAATTTTTAGTATTTTACTAATTTTATGGTGAGCACTTGCCTCATACATTTTATATGTTTGGTGGAGTGTAATATAAATCGCGTTTTCATGATAAATTTTTATTAATGCCAGAATTAAAATATTTTACATTTTTTAATTTTTATTATTTACTCTGTATTACATAATTTTAATAATGAGATATTATTTAGGTTATGTTCAAAATGCGGTCTCCCCCAACTTTTTTATAGGAAGGAGTTTTCTTAGTTTTTAATTATTGAAAGGAAATAATTAAAAAACGTAATAAAATGATGCCTACAAATAATGTTTAGAAGTTTTAGTACTTTAGAGGTATAAATAAAATTGATTTAACAATAATTTTCATTTTTTATGTAATTTTGGTTATAATTTCGTAGTTGTCAAATATTTCCCTTAAAATTTCGCTATAAAATAAAAATAGTCTGTCTTTGTCGAATTTATGATATTATCTCTTTCTGGTTTTCTGCTAAAAAACAAAAGCCGCAGTAGTGGAATTCCGCCTTAAGTCGTGTTTATTTAAAAATTCAGTTAACAAAATTTTGAGTTCTAAAATCGATGCCTTGTCAGAAATAAAACAAAATGATGAACACAATGGGAAACTAAAGTATAACAGTTTTTTAAGCAAATCTAGTAGCCCGAATTAAACAAAATTTGTGGTATACAAAGAAAAACATTTTGTAATTCATGTTAGTAGTTCCATACATAAGCAGTGCTATTTTGTCAATAAATGCTGTGTCGATGCCAAGAAAATTTGCAATTTTTTTAACAACATTTTATGGTTATGGAGTGACGAAACATGTTTTAAAAGGGAGAAAAGGTTTGGCGTAGTCGGTTTCAGTATCAATTTGGAGTGAACGTGTAGGCGGGAATAGTCGACGAAAAATTGATAGGCTCATTTGAAGTTCAACGGGGAAGTCTATCTAACATTTCTACAAAATGGCTTTGATGAATTACTTGATGCCGTTTCTCAAACGGCACAAACTCCGCTTCACTATGCACTAGTAGTGAGACAACACCTGAACTGGAATTATCCAAGACGCTGGATTGGTAGAGGATGTCCTAATTCCTTTAGACCTAATTCCTTTAGACTTTTCTATGGGGTTATTATAAAGAGCAGGTTTATGAAAGACTAAACTAAACTGATCCAAATTTTGTTTTAGATTACAAATTTTGATTGGAAAGCATGAACTGAACCAGACAAGATGAAGCATCAAGAAACACAGCTATTATTAAAAGTAACGAACGTGCGTTTCGACGGATTCTTCAAACATTTATAACATGGACACTTCAAACATTTATTATAATATTTAAAATTAATAAAAAAAAATTTTTTTATTCATTTTGTTTTATTTCTGACAAAGTATCGATTTTAGAACTCAAAATTTTGTTAACTGCATTTTTTATTAAACTCGACTTCTTCACAAAGTAAGTCGTATTTATTAAAAAAATGCAGTTAACAAGATAAAAAACATTCTAGATGAATATAGCCCGGTGTGTGATACGTGATACCATTTCAAAATCGACATTAGTGTTGCATATTTTTCTGATAATGGGTCAACCTTTTTTAGTACTTTGTATTCGCGTTGTCGTCACTTAAACATCAACAAAAATATTTGAAAAATAAAAAGACTTTACATAACCATTGTTTTGCTTTGACAGAAGATAATATAGCGTATAAAAATTATTTTATTGAATGATATTATATTAAAAAATAAACTTAAATTAAAAAACTTTTGGTTTTTTTTAATTATTTTTTTGGTGCGCATCTGACTTAACTAAAAAACACTTAGAGTGGAATAACTTTTCCACTATCAACAATTCGAAAAAAAATTTACCTGGCTGTTTTTCTTGGAAATAAGCTCCCCTATCACCCTGCTTCGTTTGATCGTTCAATTCTGGGACACCCTGTATATATATATAATAAAATGTTGTCGTAAAATTAGAAGCGAAACGCGTTTGAAATTAAAACACCAGAATCCTACAGAGCCAAAGACACTTCCTTGATGAGCACCACAGTTCACACCTAAAGTGGAGCTTTTTACACCATTTAAAATCACAAACTGTTACTAAGGTAGCTTTCTATTAATTTGTATGGTAGGCCATACGGATGCCATAAATTTGTAATTTCTGAAGAAGTAAGCCGGTGACCTATACAATCAAAAGCCTTACAAATATCAAGAAATAAGCTAGATATATACACTCAGAGATAAAAGTGTAGATACACCTCTGTTTCTAGTATATTTCGTAAACTGCATTCGATTTCCAAAATTTTTTTTTGAGAAATCTTTATTTTTTGAAATTTAATTTATTATAAATCACATTTCAATTTTATAGTCACGTATTTCTGATAAACAAAAAATACATAAAAATTAATAGGATGAAAGTCTACATAAGGTAAACATATAATAAATTTATATAATAAATACAGGTAATCATTTATTTAGTATCGGGTAGGTCCTCCATCACCATCAATCACTGCCTATAGATGGCGACCCATAGATAATACTAAATTTCAGGTTATTTCGGGAGTAATTCCGCCCAAGCTTTTCTCAGCGCATCCTTAAGTTTTTCTTTCCTTCATCCCAAATATGTACAATTGGGTTCAAATCTGGCGACTGGGGTGTTAAATGGAGCTGTTTGGGTACATTATACAGTAACCATTCCTTTACAGCGTGAGTGTGTTTCGGATCGTTGTCATGTTAAAAGATCCAACACCTTTCGAGCCCTAACCTTTCAACAGATATCTTTAAACTATCTTTCAAATACTGAAATCGATCCATAGTTATATCAATGGATACTAAATTACCAACCCCAGCCGCGGCCATCGCCCCCCAAACCATAACACTACCTCCTCAATGTTTAATGGCATGTATTATATCTTTGTTGTATTAAGCAGTGATCGCTTTACGCCATACCGCCTACCATCATACCCAAATATGCTGAATTTACCTTCGTCTGTAAATAAAATACTATTCCAGAATCCGATATCCTCATTAAGATGTCTTTTAGCGAAGTTAAACCTCAATTCTTTCTTCTTGGTAGAAATTAGCGGTTTTTTCGTGGAATACTGCTATTATATCCAGACCGTTTGACCGATCCTACTAATAGTTTTTGAACTAACGTCCTTTCCCGACCAAGTTTGGGCATCCTATTGCCGGATTTTGTACCAATGTTTTCAAAGTTCCGCTCATCTCTTTTGGATAGCTTCTTTGGGTGGCCACATCTGAATGTATTAAGTATAGACCCTCGCTCTTCATAGTTTTTAATTATTTTTTGGACAGTAGCACGACAGAGTTCCACAGTTTCAGCAAATTCACCAAATGATTTTTTTCTTTTCTTAATTGAACTACTAAATTCGGAATAATGGCACAATTTTCTTTACGCGGTACCAAATATTAATGATTTTTCACTAATTTAAGGAGTCAATGATTAATTTCGAACTGCCGCCTGTTTAATAAAACATAACTATATAATGGACATAACGGGAACACAAATAAATATTTTTAATGAATGAGGTTTACGAAATATACTAGAAACAGCAGGTGTATGTAGATTTTTGTCTGTGAGTGTAATTTTCCTTGTCAAAATTACGATAGATCAAATCAGTAAAATATATTAGGGCCAAATTTGTACCAGAATCTTGTTTTAATCCATACTGACGAGAATAGAAAAAATAGATTCTGACGAGAATAAAAAAAAAATCGGTCCTACAGCCGTACGTCATTGAGTTGGCTTAAACTAGGATGTAAAAAGCATAACCATCCAAGACCAGCCTTGAGCCCCAAAACAGCTTGCCTTGTACATAAATAAAAAAAAATAATAATTTTTCTTGTTTTTCGGTTTTGTCAAATACCGACAAAACTGAAATTGGACGATAAACTAATTTGAAATTTCCGGACTTAAAGATTAGCGTCACTTAAGCAATTTTTAGACAATCGGGGTAAACACCGCTTTTCAAAACCACATTAAATAGATCAGGTAGTAATTGTGAAAAAAATGCCGCATAACTCTTCAGAACCACATTATGAACGTTATCATAACCACCACCCTTTGAATTACTGAGAGTTGAAATTAAATTCGATGTTTCGCTGCAGGAAGAAACAAGAATACTTAAACGCATCGAAATCGTCCGCCATTTTGCATATATGTATATGTCGACCCATTTTTCCACATGCCTGATTTTCTACTGGGCACATGGCTAAAAATATTTGTTTCTATTAGAAACGATCTCTTGCAAATTTTCAGGTCGATCGGACTACGTTTAGAGGTCGCTCAAATTAATTTTTGCAAAAAAAAACACTAAAACGACCCTTAAGGCGGATTCAATGTTGCGTTCTTTCGTTCCTTCCTTGCTTCTGAATTTTTCACCTAGATTAGAACAGAATTCAAGTTATTTCAATAGTTGCTTAATTTTATATTTATGGTTTGGTTCAACATTTAGGCGTTATTTGTATACTAAAATGTACTCGTATAATTTTTGGAGAGCATTCGAAATGTAACAATTGGTGGCAGCGGTGGGATTGTGAATAATAAGGAAAATGATTCTCTCCGAATTAAAGCTTCCGCAATTAAAAAAGGAACTGAAACAGCGAGGTTTGGCCAGCGATGGCAAAAAAGCTAGTTTAGTGGAGCGACTTCGTGAGGCCATGGAGAAGGAAGGCTTAAATCCAGACGTGTATGATTTCGAGAAGGAAAAAATGGAGGAGATTATTGTGGACAAGAAAGAAGAGGACGGTCAAACGGCGGTCGAAACAACACAAAACCCTTCTGGAAGTTTCGATTTATCGCTGTTAATTGCTGCTATGAATCAAATGCTGGGGCAACAGTTGGGTGAAATTAAACAGCAGATGGTACAAGTGGATCAACAAGTAAGCAAGTGGATCAACAAGTAAGATGGTACAAGTAGATCAACAAGTAAGTAAACACCAAATAAGAAATGGCCAAAAGAAAACAGACGAGAGGTTTCTGGAGTTATGTTCTACACTACACTGTGAAGTGGAAAAACTGCAAACAGAATTACACACAGAAATTCAAAATGTTAAAGTGGAGGTTCAACAAAAATTTGAAACGGTTAAAGAAGATCTACAAACGGAAGTTAAACGTCTCGAGAAGGAGCTTCAAGATATCAAGGCGAATGGAACAACACATCAAACGAAACAGACAGTAAACGCAATTAAGTTAAAACCACCAACATTCGATGGAACAACATCCTTCAGTATTTTTAAGTTCCGATTGGAAAAGGCGATTAAGCAAAATCAATGGGATAAAAAACATCGTGTTGGAGCATTAATTGTGGAAAGGCGCACACACATCTCCGGGACTGCTGGAACATTAAGAAGAAACGAGGGAGCTCGCCATCTCCTTTGAATCGTAGACCAAACAAAGAGCAGAAAGAAGGGTCAGACGACAGCGGAGTCGTTAAACTAAAAAGAGTCAGCTTGAAGGGGCAGAAGCTGACTCCCACAACCGATTGCCCCATAACCTCCATCTATGTTTCGATAGTAGCAAGAGGCGGTGACGTTTGACAATTGAAGACGATATTAAATGGAATGAAATAACGAACGGTGACTGGAGAAAATTCAGTAATAAAAGGTAAAGAGGTCGTAAAAATAAGGATTGGGCGAAATCACTTTCAACACGAGGTGCTAGTTGCAGATATCGTAGGCGAAGTCATCTTGGGGATGGACTTCATGAGAACGAATGTCTTCGTGGTGAATGTTGGACAGGGTGTATTAACCTACGATAATATAGAGTTGCCACTTTACGTTAGCGCTATAGAAGAAACGACCAGGCAAATTATAATGAATCATCGAGAGAAGCTACCACCAAACTCGAAGACAATCATAATTTTACTGGCTCTGCACTCCATTTCATTGGTTTCCACAACCTACAACCTGGGTGACCCAGAACCTTCCTTCAATCTTGCCCATACTAGGCAAGATTGAAGGAAGGTTCTGGGTCACCCAGGTTGTAGGTTGTGGAAACCAATGAAATGGAGTGCAGAGCCAGTAAAATTATGATCGGAAAAGTTCTAGTGAAACCAGACAGCGATAATAGAGTACCAATTAGGACTCCAAATCTCTCGGATAGATATCTGCGATAGTGAAGTGTGAGCAGAAAAGTCCGATTAAGACAGCTAACTCGCAAGGGCAGAAAGAAATTATAGAACAACTAATAGAGAGATGGACTGAAGATCTTACCATGGAACAGAAGGGTTTGGCAAAACAATTCCTCGAGCGGTACATGCCCATTTTCTATAGTACATCAGGCAATAATAGGAGAATGGTAAAACATCGAATAGATACAGGAGTAGAAACACCAATTCGCCAAGCACCCAGGCATGGTAAAAGATATGCAAGCAGCAGGAGTAATCGAAACATCAAGCAGTACATGGCGTTCACCAGTGGTGTTGGTCGAGAAAAAGGATGGTAACATTAAATTCCGCGTGGATTATCGAAAATTAAATGCTGTGACGAAAAAGGATAGTTACCCATAGCCAAGGATCGATGACACATTATCGGGAGCTCGAATATTTTCGAAGTTAGATCTGCAAAGCAGCTATTGGCAAGTGGAAGTCCAGCAGAAAGATCGCGAGAAAACGTCATTCAGTGTGAGTAACGGATTGTGCCAATTTAACTTTATGGCATTCGAATTATGTAACGCCCCTGCGACTTTTGAACGGCTAATGGAGCGCGTACTAAAGGGATTACATAGGAGCCTTGTATATTTGGACGACATCATCGTCATTTAAAGTTTTTAATCGGATACAGGCTGCCGAATTAAAGCTAAACCTAAAGAAATGTAAACTATTTTGGACGGAAGTAAAATATTTGGGTCATAAGGTATAACAACCAATAAAATTCACACCGATGAAGACAAGATCGCAGCGGTGAAGGAATAGACCTAAAAATTTACATGAATTACGAAGCTTTCTTGGATTGTGCACCTCTTATAGACGATTCATGCCAGGATTCGCCAGCATCGCAAAGAGTTTACCCGAGTTAACCAGGAAAAACCAGGCATTCGAATGGAAGGAAGACCAAGAAGAGGCATTCGTGGAACTAAGACGACGATTATGCGAAGCGCCAATCCTCGCATACCCTATACCCAACGTTAAATTCATATTGGACACCGATGCAAGTAATGATGGTATAGGAGGAGTATTATAACAGGCAACCAATGGTGAGGATCGAGTTATTACATATTACTGCAAGATGTTATCAAAACCGAAACGAAATTGTTGTGTGACACGGGAAGAGTTGTTGGCTATAGTGGAATATGTGTTAAGCACTTCCATAAGTACCTCTATGGCCAAAAATTTCTTCTACGGGTGGATCATGGAGCTTTGCGTTGGTTGTTATAATTCAAAAATCCCGAATGACAAGTAGCATGTTGGATGGCGGAAGTTGGATGCGGAAGCGCACATGGAAATGCCAACTCATTATCAAGAAGGCCATGGGTGTGGAGTGTAAAGAACACATCATTGATATTCGGCTTATGCAAGTGCTACCTGGACTACTGAAATGATCAGGAAGGACCAATTACGGAATGCTGATCTGCCATTCATCATGGAACATAAGGAAAAGGAAAATCGGCCCACATGAAGCGAGATAGCCGACAAATTCCTCATTGTAAATGCTTATTGGGCTCAATGGGATAGCCTCCACATAGAAAATGGACGTTTAAAAAGAAATTGGAAAAGCGCGAATGGTAAAGTAAAACAATTGTCGGTAGTGGTGACAAAAGATCGGAAGGCGGAAATCCTCAAGGAGTATCATGGAATAACAAGTGGAGGTCACCTAGGGATTAATAAAACACTAGCCACAATTCACCAACGTTTCTACTGGTCCAGATGTAGACAGTCAGTAGTAGAATGGTGTCGAAGGTGTGGCCAATGTGCGGCAGTAAAGGGACCAGCACGAAAAAGCCGTGGATCCATGAAACAATATAATGTCAGGGCGCCATTCGAGAGAATTGCGATGGATGTGGCGGGGCCATTTCCGACCACTGAGAGCGGTGCTATTAATAATGGATTATTTCAGTAAATGGTCAGAAGTGTATCCCATACCCTGTCAGGAGACAACAACAATAGCTGATGCCGTGGTTAATAACGGGATTAGTAGATTTGGTGTACCGATGGAAATTCACACGGATCAAGGAAGAAATTTCGAATCGGTGGTATTTCAGGAAATATGTTAGATGCTTGGTATCAATAAAACAAGAACGACGCCTTGAACGGAAAGGTAAACCGAAGATGGTGCATTTAGAACGTTCGGCGCTCTACAGAGGAGGTGATCTGGATCCTGTTCGGGATGAACAAGCTTAGATGGGGGGTAGTGTTACGGTGACACCTAGATTAGAATAGAATAAGTTATTTCAATAGTTGCTAAATTTTATATTTGGTTTGGTTCAGCATTTAGGCGTTATTTGGAAACTAAAGTATTTGCTCGAATGTACTCGTATAAATTTTTGAAGAGCATTCGGGATTATTATCAATATACTCGATATAGTGAAGTTTAAATAGAACGATTTATTAAAGCGATAATTAAATAGTGTGTTATAATTGGAATATTTTGTTGTTAATTTTGTGTTGTGTAATTTTTGTATTGTGTAAATAAATTTTTGTGTATTCAAACTTAAAGCAGTTGTTTTATTCACAATCCAGAAATTCGAACCTTGAGTGACAAGGCGAAAACGTAACAATACTAAATATTTTTTATTTTTTGTTTTTCACATAATTTATTCCCTTTCATTTTCCGGACGTTATTTCAATTTGAAAAAGAATATTATCCTACAAAACTATGCAACATGATAATGTAGCTAGGTTTGCGCCTTTAATATCTAGATGACAATGACATGATGAATACTGTTACGATTTTGCCTTGTCACTCAAGGTTCGAATCACTGGATTGTGAATAAATACAACTGCTTCAAATTTGAACTCACACAATTTATTTACACAACACAATTTATTATACAACACAATTTATTATACAACACAAAATTCACAATTAATTATTATAATTATAACACACTTTTTAATTATCACTTTAATAATCGCTTTAATAATCACTTTAATAATCTTTCTATTTAACCTTCACTGTATCACGTTTAAAATAAGACTCAGCATTCCACGTCAACGCGCGCCTTTATATACCAAAATATTTGTTTCCAGAATAATCCTAAATGCGCATCGAGCAAATATGTTAGTATAGAAATGACTCCTAAATGTTGAGTATAAATCATAAATGCAATTGAACTATTAATGAAGTTAACTTATTCTATTCTAATCTAGGTGTCACCGTAACACTACCCCCCACCTAAGCCTGTTCGTCCCGAACAGGATCCAGATCACCTCCTCTGTAGAGCGCCAAACGTTCCAAATGCACAACCTTTGGTTTACCTTTCCGTCCTTTCTGTATGCGATAAACCACGTCGTTCAACTTTTTAATGACAGTGTAAGGTCCTTCCCAGGTGGGTTGCAACTTCGGTGATAACCCCTTCTGCCGTTGCGGGTTGTGAAGCCATACCAATTGCCCTTCCTCGAAGCCTTGATTATTTGCTCGTATGTCATATCGAGCTTTCATTCGATCACTTGATATTCGAATTTTCTCCCGTACAAATTGATGTATTTCATTAAGTTCCTCTTTCATCCGGTCGACGTAATCCTGTCCGCATAGAGCCGCTGATGGAACAGCTCCAAACTTTAAATCTCCTGGTAATAGCAGATTGTTCCCAAATATGGTTTTAGCTGGTGTCACTCCTGTTGTGTCATGTACCGCTGATCGGTAGGCCATTAGGAACATCGGTATATGTCGATCCCAGTTGCGTTGGTTCCTTTCAACAACCTTTGCTAGATATTCCTCCAATGTGCCATTAAATCTTTCCACCATACCGTCCGACTGTGGATGTAAAGGCGTCGTTCTTGTTTTATTGATTCCAAGCATCTGACATATCTCCTGAAATACCACCGATTCGAAATTTCTTCCTTGATCCGTGTGAATTTCCATCGGTATACCAAATCTGCTAATCCTGTTGTTGACCACGGCATCAGCTATTGTTGTTGTCTCCTGATTGGGTATCGGGTACACTTCCGGCCATTTGCTGAAATAATCCATTATTACTAGCACATATTTATTTCCGCTCTCGGTAGTCGGAAATGGCCCCGCCACATCCATTGCAATTCTCTCAAATGGTGCCCCGACATTATATTGTTTCATGGTTCCACGGCTTTTTCGTGCTGGTCCCTTTACTGCCGCACATTGGTCACATCTTTTACACCATTCTACTACTGACTGTCTACATCCGGACCAGTAGAAACGTTGGCGAATTTTGGCTAATGTTTTATTAATCCCTAAGTGACCTCCACTTGTTCCTCCATGATACTCCTTGAGGATTTCTTCTATCCGATCTTTTGGCACCACTACCAACAATTGTTTTACTTTGCCATCCGTGCTTTCCCCCATTGAGCCCAATATGCTTTTACAATGGGAGTTTTGTCAGCTATCTCACTCCATGTGGGCCGGTGTTCCTTTTCCTTATGTTTCATGATGAATGATAGGTCAGCATCCCGTAATTGCTCCTTCTTGATCATTTCATCAGTCCATTCCTCATCAGGTAGCACTTGCATAAGCCGAATATCGATGATGTTTTCCTTACCCTCCACACGCCCACAATGCTTGCATTCCACGGGACATGGCCTTCTTGATAATGCGTCGGCATTTCCATGTGCGCTTCGCTTCCGATGTTCAATTTGGAAATCGTAGCTTTGCAAACGTTCGATCCAACGTGCTACTTGTCCCTCTGGATTTTTGAATTGTAACAACCAGCGCAAAGCTCCATGATCCGTTCGTAGAAGAAATTTTTGGCCATATAGAGGTACTTATGGAAGTGCTTAACACATTCCACTATAGCCAACAACTCTTTCCGTGTCACACAACAATTTCGTTTCGGTTTTGATAACATCTTGGAGTAATATGCAATAACTCGCTCCTCACCATTTGTTGCCTGTGATAATACTCCTCCTATACCATCATTACTTGCATCGGTGTCCAAAATGAATTTAACGTTGGGTATAGGTTATGCGAGGATTGGTGCTTCGTATAATCGTCGTCTTAGTTCCACAAATGCCTCTTCCTGATCATCCTTCTATTCGAATGCCTTGTTCTTCCTGGTTAACTCGTGTAAACTCTTGGCGATACTGGCGAATCCTGGCACGAATCGTCTATAATAGGTGTACAATCCAAGGAAGCTCCGTAATTCATGTAAGTTTTTAGGTCGTGGCCATTCCTTCACTGCTGCGATCTTG
Organism: Nephrotoma flavescens; assembly: GCA_932526605.1. Lineage (NCBI taxonomy): Eukaryota > Metazoa > Arthropoda > Insecta > Diptera > Tipulidae > Nephrotoma > Nephrotoma flavescens. The sequence continues at coordinate 165,652,922 of OW052222.1, read as the reverse complement.
TCTTCATCGGTATGGATTCCATTGGTTGTTACCTTATGACCCAAATATTTTACTTCCGTTCTAAATAGTTTGCATTTCTTCGGGCTTAGCTTCAATCCGGCGGCCTGTATCCGATCCAAAATCTCTGCCAAATTCCTTAAATGCTCGTCGAAATCCTTGCCCATAACGACGATGTCGTCTAAATATACGAGGCACGTCCTCCAATGTAATCCCTTTAATACGCGCTCCATTAGCCGTTCAAAAGTCGCAGGGGCGTTACATAATCCGAATGGCATAACATTAAATTGCCATAATCTGTTACCCACACTGAATGCCGTTTTCTCGCGATCTTCCTCCTGGACTTCCACTTGCCAATAGCCGCTTTGCAGATCTAACGTCGAAAATATTCGAGCACCCGCTAATGTGTCTAACGTGTCATCGATCCTTGGCAAGGGGTAACTATCCTTTTTCGTCACAGCATTTAATTTTCGATAATCCACGCAGAATCTCATGCTACCATCCTTTTTCTCGACTAAAACCACTGGTGAACTCCATGGACTGCTTGATGTTTCGATTACCCCTGCTGCTTGCATATCTTTTACCATTCGATCCACTTCTCCTTGCTTTGCCAATGGTAATCTCCTGGGTGGTTGGCGAATCGGCATTTCTGCTCCTGTATCTATTCGATGTTTTACCATTGTGGTTCTCCCATTATTGTCCGATGTACTGCAGAATATTGGCATGTACCGCTCCAACAATTGTTTTGCCAAATTTTTCTGTTCCATGGTAAGATCTTCGGTCCATTTCTCCATGAGTTGATCTATAATCTCTTTCTACACTTGCGAGTTAGCCGTCTTAATCGGATTTTTCTGCTCGCACTTCACTATCGCAGATATTTCTTCCCATTTTCCGATTATTGTCCCTTTCTTGATGGTTTTCGTCTTATCCGAGAGATTTAGAGTCCTAATTGGTACTCTATTATCGCTGTCTGGTTTCACCAGGACTTTCCCGATCATAATTTCTCTGGCTCCACTCTCCGCTTCATTGGCTTCCACAACTCACAACCTGGGTGACCCAGAATCTCCCTCCAATCTTGCCCATACTATTGTTTCCGAGTTCGGTGGCAGCTTCTCCCGATGATCCATTATAATTTGCCTGCTCGTTTCTCCTATAGCGGCGCTAACGTGAAGTGGCAACTCGATATTATCGTAGGTTAATACACCCCGTCCAACATCCACCACGAAGCCATTCGTTCTCATAAAGTCCATCCCCAAGATGACTTCGTCTACAATATCTGCAACCAGCACCTCGTGTTGAAAGTGATTTCGCCCAATCCTTATTTTTACGACCTTTTTCCCTTTTATTGCTGAATTTTCTCCAGTCGCCGTTCGTAACTTCATTCCATTAGCTGGTTCCATAATTCCATCGATAATATCCTCACGAACAATCGTATGAGTTGCTCCCGTATCCAGCGTGATCATGCATTTCGTCCCATCAATATCGGCTTCAATTGTTAAGCTGTCACCGCCCCTTGCTATTCTCGAAACATGGATGGAGGTTATGGGGCAATCGGTTGTGGGAGTCAGCTTCTGCCCCTGCAAACTGACTCTTTTTAGTTTAACGACTCCGCTGCAGTCTGACCAGCCCTTCTGGATTCTATCTGCTCCTCGTTTGATACGACGCTTCATAGGAGATGGCGACCGTGCTCATTTCTTCTTAATCTCCCAACAGTCCCGTGAGATGTGACCCATTCTATCACATACCCAGCATTTAATCCTGCCACTTCCATCTCTGAACCTTGGCGTAGCCCGCGCGGTGTCTATTCTGGAATCAATCTCTACTCGGCGAATTTTCATTGCTGGTTTGACGATGGCCTGAGCAGTTTCGTTTGTTAACGCACAAGCGATGGTTTCCGTAAAAGTTGCCTTAGGTGACTACATCACCGCTCTACGCGTCTCAGGATCTCGAATACCGTCAATGAATGCATCTATTTTAATTCGCTCCATGTAATCGGCCGACATATTTGAATGTGCTAAATGCGCGAGCCGCTCAATTGCTGATGAATATTCCTGTAGTGATTCTTTCGTTTGTGGTCACTTCCGTATTTTCGATCTAACGCCTTCATAATTCCCATGTAAACGTTCCTTTCCTGCTCGGGAATGATTTGTAGTGTTTCTGCCGCTTCGCCTTTAAGAGCCACAATTAACGCTGCAACACATTTTTCTTCAGTCCACTGATTTTGCTTAATCGCCGTTTCGAATTGGAACTTAAAAATGCTGAAGGATGTTGTTCCATCAAATGTTGGTGGTTTTATCTTAACTGCATTAACCGTCTGGACCACTTGTTGTGTCGTTCCATTCGCCTTGACATCTTGGAGCTCCTTCTCGAGACGTTGAAAATCTTGTTTAACCGATTCAAATTTTTGTTGAACCGTCCCTTTAACAGTTTGAATTTCTGCGTGTACTTCTGTTTGCAGTTTTTCCACTTTACCGTGTAGTGTAGAAGATAACTCCAGGAACTTCTCGTCCATTTTCTTTTGGCCAACTTCTATTTGGTTTTTAATGTCCGCCCCTTGTTGCTCCATTTGTAACATCTGCTGTTTCATTTGATGTTTCATGTCCGCCCCTTGTTGCTCCACTTGTAACATCTGCTGTTTCATGTCCGCCCCTTGTTGCTCCATCGATTGTTTAATTCCACCCAACTGGTGTCCCATCATTCGATTCATAGCTGCCATTAACTGCGATAAATCAAAACTTCCAGATGGGTTTTGTGTTGTTTCGACCACCGTTTGTACGTCCTTTTCTTTCTTATCCATACTGATCTCGTCCGTTTTTTCCTCCTCGAAATCATACACGTCTGGATTTAAACCTTCCTTCTCCATGGCCTCACGTAGTCGCTCCACCAAACTAGCTTTTGTGCCTTCATTGGCCAAACCTCGCTGTTTCAGCTGCTCCTTTAATTGCGCAAGCTTTAATTCGTAGAGTATCATTTTCTTTATTATTCACAATCCCACCGCTGTCACCAATTGTTACGATTTTGCCTTGTCACTCAAGGTTCGAATCACTGGATTGTGAATAAATACAACTGCTTCAAATTTGAACTCACACAATTTATTTACACAACACAATTTATTATACAACACAAAATTAACAATTAATTATTACAATTATAACACACTTTTTAATTATCACTTTAATAATCGCTTTAATAATCACTTTAATAATCTTTCTATTTAACCTTCACTGTATCACGTTTAAAATAAGACTCAGCATTCCACGCCAACGCCCGCCTTTATATACCAAAATATTTGTTTCCAGAATAATCCTAAATGCGCATCGAGCAAATATGTTAGTATAGAAATGACGCCTAAATGTTGAGTATAAATCATAAATGCAATTGAACTATTAATGAAGTTAACTTATTCTATTCTAATCTAGGTGTCACCGTAACAATACATTCTAGGAGAGAAAAAAAAATGTCAAAAATAGAAAAATTATTTAGGAATTGTGTCATTCGTTCAAAGAATATACGTACGTAAAGTTAGTTTTGCGTATTTTTATACTACTAAAATTATTAATTTACTACTTCTTAATTTGTTTTATACTCTTTCATTTACGACTATTTCTCCTTATTGCCATCTGCGAGAGAATAGTGTAACTTGTAACATACTATTCATTGCTATTAGTACGGTTTATACGTCTAAAAGGCAATGCATGGCCAACCAAATGATTTTCTGAATATATTTAATAAAAAATAATCGTAGTTGGCTCTCTTATGAAATGGGTATGTTCTATTGTTTTAAAATGGTCCGTAGTGATTCCATCATATTTATAATTAAATATTTTTGTGGAAAACCTATTTTCTTATATTAGTGTTATTTGTGATTGTGTAATTGTGAATATTTGTGTTTAAAATGTTTTTCTTAATTTATAAATTTTAAAATGCCGCCAACAAAAAGAAAGAGCGAAAAAAAATCGAGCGTCAAAACGAGTCCGTATACATGATATACGATCAAATCCCGTTATTCGAGAACGCACACAAAGCTTGGGCATAACCCGCCGCCGTGAAAAACCATGCAATTCAGAAATTCGTGAGGGCGAACAAAGCTTGAACTCAGACCGTCATCGTGAAATACGATCCGCTTTCGATGTTCGACATCGCGAACAAGCTTAGACACAACACTCGGATCAACCACTGATGGGGCAACAGGTTTCGTCAAATTTGAATTTGATTTTGATTTTTATCTATATGAATCTTTATATTCTTACCATGAGCCGTTAGTTTTAAGATTGAATATTATTCAACTAATAAATATTCAATACAAATTAAATACTTTAATAATTTTTTTTCTCTTAATATTATATCCAGAGTAAAAGCCGTTTTTCAAATATGCTTCTAATATTGCATTATGGTTACTCCAGGAATGTGCTTTACATACCTATGTATCCTGAATAATGAGGCTGCCAAAGCCCCTTAATCGTGATTTATTTGACTTGTAACTCGGAAAAGTAAATTTGGGGGAAAAGAGACCATTGCTCATAATAAACAGTGGTCCGACTAGAAAGAGAGAGTGATTGTATTAGAAAATAACAAGATCCCGTTAGAAAAAACGCTCCCGTTTTAATTAAAGTATATCCTGTACCCCATAATAAGGTTAAGGTGGTCGCATATACATATGGGCACATTATGTATACATATAAATATATAATTCGAGGTTAACATTTGTAGAATAAGCCAAAGGAACTAGTATTATATACATTTAGCTACTCCGAAATGGGGAACCCGGAAAACTATGAATAAAAAAGCATTAATTTTCCAATTTTTATTATTTTACAAAATTATTATGTGAATATAACATGAAACTGAAAAACTGTAATGATGGAAAGTTAAATATTAAAATTAGAAATAATAAAATACAGAAACTTGAAAAACGTTTTGGGAAATGAAATATAAACAGACATGTATACATACATACATACATCAGCATATGTACATATAGCGTATATGTATGTACAAACATAATTTAAAATACAGAAATAAAAAAAAAAAAAACTGTATATAGCTTAAAGCTTCTTTTATCCAAAAATATGCGAAATAATTTTAACATTATTTCTTAAGGCGATAACAAAAAATATTAAAAAATATATAAAAAAAAAAAAAGTTTTTAATGTTAAATATTTTATTTTATAATAATAAAATACATATATAGCATAGCAGCATAAATATACATGGATATACATATATACATACATCATCACCATCATAATCATCTCCTCGGTATCAAGAAGATTTTTTTTTTTTGTTTAATTCCAACCATTTTATATATGGTAACATTATTATTGCCATAAAGCACACTAGAACAGGCAATATATAAGACATGATGGCAAACGAGAAATGAACGTTATGGGGGAGTGGGTGGCTTTTTTATATTTTGTTGTGTACTTTTTTTTATTCTGTTATCATTTTAACATATTTTTTTTTAATATACTACACAAGATATTTTATTAATAAGAATTAAAAGTATAAGAAAAGTCAATATTTTTATTTTATTTAAATATGTATAAAAAATATCAAAATTATGAGACATCAGATTTTTTATTATTTTTTTTTTGGTTGCCATTGTTGTTTTTGTTTTTGATGCTGTTATTACTTTACCATTGAAATCAGAGTTGAGTATATAAATTTACATATACATCTGCGGATGCCTGATGGGGATTACAAGTTAAATTTTCTTTTTGTTTTCCCGCGCAAATGCTATATATATTATAAGTTTATCTGTATATGGTACGTATATGTGGATGTGTGTGTGTGTGTATTATGATATTATTTGGGAAATCTGGAAATGAGAAAATTTTTTGGATGAATGTGAAAGTTATATGATTTTTTTACGAAATAAATAGGCTTTATTGGCGTTTAACATCTTGCAAGCTCTTTTGCTAATAAAGCGGCACTTAGGAGGACTCTTGAACACAACGCTTTATGATTTTAATTCTTTAATTAATGTAATTCTACTAAAATAGTTACTAGAACAGCTGAAAACAACTACAATTACAGTTAAGTTTCAAGTATTTGACGGATAATTGGAAAGGCAGCGGCAGGTGTTTTTGATATGTGTTGAGTGGATGTGGTAATATTGACAGCAAAATTGCGTTAACAATAACAAGTGTACAGGTATTACCAAACTGGAACTTAAATTAGACCAATATTAATATGTAAGTTACAATGCAACGGCTTACGGAACTATACGTAATCTTATGGAAGATAGATTGGACTCAACTAAGTTTTTACACAGTATCTCCTGAATAAAACCGTGTCCACCGTACACACTTTTTACACATAACAAAATCGAAGGATTGGTTAATTAGCTAGGAATGAATTGGCCTGATTGATCTACTTCATTGGCGATTAATAATCTTCTTCTATGACTGGAACCCTACCTTAAGTTTTTTTAAATTATATTTATTTATTACAACTTATTTACAAATTATCTAGTAATTTATCTTTCATAATTTATATTCTTGTTTGGAGGGTTGTAGCTCTTTGGCTGTGAATGTGTTCGCTCGCGTGTTTGCTTATTTTCTCACTGACGAAATTTTTCTGCAGATATCTATGGTGGTTGTCGTTTCATTATGTACCATACGGTGCGATATATTCACGATATACTGCTTGTGACTATATTTGCATAAATTATTCTTCAATTTTAAGATCTATAAAGTATTTGATGTCTTCTTTTATAACCACCGACGATCCTCTTGCTCTTTCTGCTGGATGAATGACGTGATAATAGCTGTATTCATGTATTTTATGACATGAAGTTGAAGTAAAATGGGTTTGGGCATATATCTATTTTTTCAATATTCTGGAATATCTTCCATTCCTCCTGTTATGACTGATGAAGATGTTCTGACAGCACTGAAAGGCTTTGACGTTGTATGTGGGACGGACTATAACTTTGTATGCAAACTTATTTGTGCAATCATCCACTAAACACAGTTGTTTTTCCGATCAATTGAAAATTTCGAAAATTACACATATTTTTAAATTGGACAAAAAAGGCGATGTCTCATGGCTGGTCTCCAGTCAAATATTTTTCTCTTGACGGGAAAAAAATGAATTCGGCTCATGACATTTTTAGTATAGTATACTTACTACTACACTAATAAAAATAATAATATTTTCTCTGTTTTGATGACGCGGAAAAAATTATTTGATTTGTCATTTTAGACAGTGCGATAATTTTGCGACAACCTACATAAACAAATATTGTTAACCAAATAACCAAATAAATGTGCGCTCAAATTGAGCGTAAAAATATAATTTATGCTCAATTGGCACAACGTCATGGCAAAAATATTGAATATTCTAATCTTTCCCTCTCTCGACAACATTTTAATGCGCATGCTCAAAAACATTTTTGCGTATGTATTTTGGAAAATGTACTAAAAAATGTCATGAGAAAAAAAAAATGGACTAGTTTTTTTTTCCGTCAAGAGAAAAATATTTGACTGGAGACCAGGCATCATGCTACAAAGGTATCTCTTAGGGGCAATCCGCTTGCTTTTAGATATTTATATTGTATGCGGCCTTGCGATTCTTCCCTGTTGTGTTTTGTGGATCGAGATAAGTTAAACAACCCTTTTGTTTTAGAAATTTTTAATTTTAATTTTATTTATTTATAATTATAGATTTATCTCGATGAAGCGCACAAGAATGAATGACGAAACAATTTTTTACCATTCGACCATTTGTCATAAATGTCATGTTGGTAGGACTTTTTGTACCAAATTACGAACACATCCCAAGTACAGAATAAATGTACGCAACCAAATCCTTTAGTACGTTTTTGGTTTAAGATGTGTAGACAAATGTGACATTTCTCAAAGATGGTGGAATATTTACATTTATTTCATAAAGTAAGTATAAATTATAATAAAAGTCATATAAATTAAATGATTGCATAAATTATTTGACTCTAGGCATTCATTTAGATGCAAGAAAAAAATGGTGCATTGCAATATAAACATGAACCTAATCTTATTTCTAGTTTTTTAATTTGCTGGTTTTTTATTTGCTTGATGTGTTACAGGGTGAGACACAGCAGGATGCAAGTAAGTGTTTTCTTTGGTACCGCCGGCCTTGAACCACCGGGTTCAATAACTAATTGTTTTGATTGGATTGTAGATTTTTCTGATGGTTGGCTTAAATTTTCATCTGGAGATACTGGAAGAATAACCAATTTGTTCGTTGGACGTTTAATTTCCCCTGATTTCGTTTTCAGTGTGACCCACTCTTACAATCACATCGCTTCCAGGGTGTAGCACAATAACTCTCCCCAAAGGCCAATGATTGATTGAAATATTAGCTTCTCTTATGATTACTAAATCGCCGATTTTTATGGATGTTTGAATTTCTCTCCATTTCAACCTAGGATGCCACGACGTCAAATACTCGATGAGCCTTCCAGAAATGTTGAGCTAAGTGTTGTACCATTTGCCACTTTGTTAGATACGATAGCTTCAAATCAGATACATCATTCTCGGGTATCTTAGTGATAGCATGTTCGATGAGGAAATGAGCAAAGTCGGAGGCATGTAATGCACTGATTGGTCTGGAGCTAAGTATACCTTCAATCTCTGCTATTATGTGCCCATCTCCTCTAAGGTATCTACTGTGTTACCAATGACCCGCTTAAGATGATTTTTCGCGGAATTGATGCCAGCTTCCCAGATTCCGCCAAAACGAGGTGAACTTGGAGGATTAAAATGCCATGATATTAATTGTCTGGCAGAATAATGAGATATAATTTTCGAATTTTTTATTAATTTATCAAACTTTTCTTTCAGAGTATTGGATGCCCCAATAAAATTATTTCCATTGTCACTGTAGATGTCTTGATAAATTCCTCTTCATGCGACGAGGACGAGGTCAAAAGACCTATGCGTGCTTAGGCATAGGTCTTTTGACCTCGTCCTCGTCGTAGGTGCATTGGTAGAGGGCCTGCGAAATCTACACCAACCTTCAGAAATGGGCGGATTAGAACAACTCTGTAGCTGGGTAGGTTGCCCATGAATTGGTTATTGATCCTTGCTTGGTATTTGACACAGACAACACATTTATTGGTGACTTGTCGTACTAAGTTTCGACCACTTGGAAACCAGTAGTCTTTTCTGGCAATAACTAGCATTAGTGTTGTCCCCGCGTGCTTATTATTGATATGAATGATTTCAACTATTAGCCAACTGAGTCGAGACTTTTGATGTAGAATTAATAGATGCTTGGTAGAGAATGAGGCTTCAAATTCTCTAGACGTCCGCCAACTCGAAGCATCCCTACCAGAGGAGTATTTTTCCATCAGTTTATTGAACCAAGAAGTGTTGGTGGTCGCAGCAAATTTTGAATTTTTTTCGTCGATTAATCCGTAACTTATTTCTTGTGGAGGCCAGAATTCAATAGTTTGAGGAAGCCACCCAAAACCATCCCATCATAGTTGATGTATTGGGAGTTGATGTGGAAGTAACCCTCCGGAAGCACAATCTGCAGGATTATGTGATGAGGGCACATGTCGCCATTGACTGCGGGGTAGAGTGGTTAGGATTTCAGCAGTTCTGTTTCCTACAAATGTACGGCTCGAGAGCCAATCCAAAACAATGCGGGAGTCAGTCCAGCATAAGTTTTCGATGATGTCTTTCTAGTTTCGTCGGCGACTGATTTTATCAAGTTAGTCAGCAATACAGCAGCGCAGTCAGCAATACAGTTCCAATCTTGTTTGATTAGAGCCACCTCTGTCTTAGCCTTAGGGAGAGTTACTTGTTTGATTAGAGCCACCTTTGTCTTAGCCGAAAGCAAGCTGTTGGAGACATATCCTTCTAAGGTCTCTGTTTTGATGGACATACTACTGCTCCATAAGCGTTTTGGCTTTCGTCAGCGAATCCGCGAATTTGTATGGCATCGTTGTCTCTGGCGTAGATTCACCTAGGTATGGATATCAGGTTAGACGTGTAATAATGGGTCTTGGATTCCCTTCTATTGATTTAACATTTCTTCCGGCATCGATTCATCCCAACCTAAATTGATGGCTTCATAATTTCTGAATGATGAATATTTTAACCATGACTATGACAGGATCTATCCAACCAAGGGGATCGAATAGCCATCTGGCTTCGGATATTACCATTTGTTTAAAATAATCCCGGTTCGGCAATTCAGAATTGTCTGTTGATGGATACCAATTGATACCCAGTACCCCCGCAGTATCAACATCTCTGATACTTAAGTCCACAATGGCTTTTGAATTCGACATCCACTTGCGAATATTAATCCATGTTTCGAATGTAACTAATACTCTCCTTCATCTGCAATGCTTCGGATTCGGTGCTGCCCGCTGTCATCAGGTCGTTGACATAAATATCCGAAATTTCCACCGAATTTTTTTAAGTACTCTTGTAGATAGAATGATGCGGCTGCTAGTCCATATGTGATTGTGGTAAGACGATAATGGCGAATCGGTTCCGACGTATGCTTGCGCCATACTATTTTCTGGAATTTAGTATCTTCTTCCGCTATTCGCACTTGTCGATACATTTTCTCCACGTCTGCTGTGATAACGAATCGGTGTTCTCTGAATTTCTGAAATAACTGCCGTACATAAGAAGAGCCGCCAAAAATTCGCGCGTAAATACATGTCGTGGACAACATATTGGCAGAAAGTGATTTTTTCTGTCGAGAAAAAATTTAACCTCGATGGTCCTGACTGCTACAGTTGCTATACTGGCATAATTTGAAAGAACATGGCGTCATTAGGTCGAAACGTAACTATGGTGGAGGGAGCGTAATGATATGGGGTGCCTTTTTTTACTACGCAAAGCTTCCTATCTCCGTCATAACGACTCAGATGAACTCACGTATGTATACATGGATCTTTTGGAAGATGTTTTTCTTAGTTACCTTGTTAGTATTGATCAAGAAAATTGCATAGTCCAGCAGAATAATGCGTCTATCCATATGTCAAATGAATGAAAACAGTGGTTTCGCGAGAAAAACAACTCTCTCCTTGAATGGCCAGCTTGCAATCCTGACTGCAATTCTATCGAGAAGCTTTGAGGTATCCTGGCTGGCAAAGCCTATGGAAATGATCGGCAATTTGATAATGTTAACGACTTGAAAAGTGCAATTCGTGATTGTTGGGCGAAAATTGATCTAGAAAAACTGAAAAAATTAGTATATATGTAGTGAGAAAAAGATTTAATAATAAATAATTGAAAATATAAATTTGAAAAAGAAAATTAGAAGATTTTTATTTATTTATTATGTGTCAAAATCTAAATGTTTACTTAGTAATGTCAAGAGAAATTTCATTTAATTGTCAGGGTTGTCCGAATATTATTGAGCAAAATAGATCCATCTATTGGCAAAATTAAAGGTTGAAAGGTACCAACCTAAAGATAATTAATAATTTTTAAAATATGAAGTAGCTTGTATTAAACAAAATTTTCTTTATAAAAAGAAAATTTTCTTTTTAGAGAGGATTAGTATTTGAGTGAAATTCATATTGTATTTCTGTTAAAAAATCAGTTAACATCAGTTAACATATTGTGAATATAATGTTGTAAAAGAACAATTTGTGCATTAAATAATTTTTATTGCTAACGCAATAAGTTGTCCTAAAGAACGAGTAATTTGGATTATAAGCTGAATCAAGGCAATTATTTAATTTGTGTGTGTGGTGTGTTGAGAGTGGTTCTTGGGAAGGACTCCCCAAGATTGATTAAGCAGTCCAAAGATTCAATGCCAAATCGAGTTTTCGATGTAATACAAAATGGTTGAGGCGCATCATACAAAATATTAAATAAATAAAATACCAAATTTTTTCTTACTGGTGTTTTAATTATCTCGAGTGCGTTTATATGAATATTTACCTAAGTTTTAGGTTTTTCAATTTTATTAAAGTCAAATAATATAATTGTCATTAATTTGTTATCTTAACTAATTATTTCTAATTAACTTAAATCGTCTATTTCATCTAAGATAAGTATAGGCATTTGATATATGTAGGTGATTAGCAGGTTTTACTTTATTAACCTAGGAGCTTAGAGGATCGGTATATAAATGGTTGAACACTTTTATTTCAAACCTTTTAGCTTCCTTAAGTGAATTAGTAAAACTGGCAACAGGTGTGCCACAAGGATTTGTGTTAGGCCCAATTCTTAAGGTGAAATTCTCATAAACGTGTGGCTCACTAATGCCTGGTTGCACAGAAAAATGACTCTGGCCGGTAAGTTGTGCGCCAGTTAAATGTTTTATGTCAATCAAAATTGGCTATTTAAATATTTATACGCAAGCTAAATATTTCTACGGAGTAAAATATATTTAATCAAGTTTGCGCTGATTTTTTTTCTGATTGAGAAAACAGATCTATATATATAAAAATGGATGTTTGTATATATATATTTGTTACCGTTTCACTCCAACACCGTTTAACCAATCACTATGAAAATTGGTATGTGTATGTATTTTTGTGTGGAGAAGGTTTTTGTGTTATTTTCTTTATTGTGCCGCCCCGCCAGGTGGCGCTGCAGCATATCTACTTCCGCACCGTTCAAACAATCGTCATGAAATTTTCACCATGCATTAGTTGCATGTCCAGAACCAACCTTATGATATTTTCGAAAGAGCTGGACCCCGGGATCTAGGGGCTGCGGTACAAAATTTTTCGACAATTTCAATTTTTTTTAAATTTGTTCACGGGAATGAGTTGAGAATATGAAATTAGAGAGATGCTCAAATTCGATCGAGGGGTTAGCCCTTGTATCAAGAATTAATTTTTACATAGATATATAATTTACTGTTTGTTCCAAATTTGTAGGACCCTTCCTACAAATTTCCACGCCATTCATCCAATTTTGCATAGGGAAATGCAATGAGAGGGGATCAAACAATACATTTCCATGTAATCGTCAGCAATTTGAATGGAGTCGCCTCCGTAAACAAAAGAGAACGCTGTTGACTATAAAATATTACACGAAACGAATTGCGCTATTAATCAATTGAATCGATCCATATAAGTTATAATGATTATCCATTTTTTTAATGTCTAACTCAGACACAAACAAAGAATTATTTTAAACTGTTATATCTTTTTTTCAGTTCAGATAGTTGTAAAAAAAACTGATAATGGAGTAATCCGAAATCGATATTCCAAACATTAAAACAAACCATTGTCACAATAAGAAAATAAAATTTTTTTTCAATTAAAAAAAAAAATAAATGTTAAAAACACATAATTCTTTGTTTTTGAATTATACAATCCGCCGAAATTTATTAATAGACTGAACAGATTAATTTGAATAAATTAATTTTTTTTTTTAAATTAAATATTTGAATAAATTGGTTTTATAATTCGTGGGTTTTATACGAAACGTCACGTTTTGCAACAGGAAATGCTAAAACATGGACATTACAAAACAGGATATCACAAAACAGTACTTAACACACTAAAGAACTAGATTTATATTGACATAATATCTAGAACGGTTAAGTGAAGGAACATTTTAATTTGACTAAACAAATTTAATTAACATAATTATTTCAATTAACGTAACTAATCTAATTAACTTAATAAGCAAATTAATTTTAATAATTTAAAATTAAGTTAATCTTTCAAATAATAATTTAAATAAATTTAAACAATAATTCAAACCTAAGTCAAATCTCTACGTCATAATATGCATACTAACGATCCACTATTGTGCACTGTACCGTTTTGTCAAGTCCAGTTTTAATTGGTCCTGCTCCGTATCATAACCGGTTTTGCAATGTGAGATAGTGCGCGGCTTCGAAATTCTATATATATTTAGAAATAATTCACATTCAATTGTAGTCCATTAATGCCACCGTTCTAATCGAGAGTAGTTTACGATATAAATAATCAAGGCTTATTAAATGATCAATTTAGAGGGAAACAACTTTTAAAAATTAAAAAAGTACATCTTCTACAAGAAATATCCTTTGCTACAAAATATTGTTGTTCGTGTAAAATTGACTTATTTTGAAATAGTGCTAACGTTTTATATAAAAATTACATCTTATACAAGAAATACCCTTTGATATAAAAAATTGTACGTGTAAAATTGGCTTATTTTGAAAAAATATCTTTTGTTTTCCTTGATGTCATTTTCAAACACAGTTCGCAGTGAAACGTATCGAAGTGGTCATATTTTTAATAGTTTAGTGTAAATCAATTTGTGTTCATCCGAATGTCCGTTATTCCCAATTACTTAGTTATATTGGAATAAAATAATTGTTGGTGACTATTTTTCAGGTATTAAATATTGTTTCAAGTGAATATACATTCTTTTTATGTCTTATTATTCTGATTTATGTTTACATACAATACACTGTCAAATAGGAACTATTTGAAATGCCACGAAAAACCAATTCAAACATTGGAAGGTCAACTAAAATTTCGCGGCGAATGTCAGTTCGTAGAGTTACTGAAACTTCTGATTACCGAGAGACACGCTTAGAAACTAATCGGATCAAAGCCTCTATTTCAAGAGCGGCTGAAACATCACAACAGCACGATGCACGAGTTGCAGATCTTCGAGCAAGAGCGTCTACTTCAAGAGCTGCTGAAACACCTGAAGAGCGAACCACACGAAATAAAGCTCAACGCTCACGGCAGGCTCTGTTAAGAATTAGAATCAATCTTAGTAATGCAGCATTTAATAACGATAAATACTACGATTATGGAATGCATCGCGATGTTATTGGTCCAATGGCTACATTGTGCTTACATTGTCGTGCTTTAAAATTTTTGAAAGAAACACCTAGTATGTGCTGCTCCAATGGCAAAGTCAATTTGCCACAACTGACTGAACCACCAGAGCCACTTCTTACTTATGTGGCTGGAGCTACTCGGGAGTCCAAACACTTTCTAAAGCATAATCGGAAATATAACTCATGTATTCAAATGACATCATTTGGAGCGACAAATATTGTGACATATGACAATTTTATGCCCACATTCAAAGTCCAAGGACAGGTGTATTATCAGATTGGTGCACTTCTTCCAGTACCCGAACAAGATCCACAATTTTTGCAAATTTATTTTGTGGACAACGTGGAGAAAGAGATAAATCGACGATGCACATTCAGTATAGCAACAGATTGAGAAAATATTGCTGAACTACGATCACTATTCCATGAACACAACTGTTTGGTCAGAGATTTTAAATCCGCTTTAGAGGATGTGAGATCTGATGACTTGAAAGTCATTATCAGAGCAGATAAAACGCCATCAAATGAGCATGAAAGACGCTTCAATGCTCCAATGGCTCCTGAAGTAGCAGCTGTAATTGTTGGAACAGAAATTACCCGGCGAGATATTGTTATTAGCAAACGAGATCAAATCAAGCAACGTGTTTCTGAAACACTTCGGTCATACGACGCACAGCAATACCCAATACTGTTTCCACGAGGAGAAGACGGATATCATCTTGAATTGTATCAAACTAATCCCACTACAGGTGCTGTAACATCCAAAAAAGTTAGCTGTATGGATTTGTATGCATACCGTTTCATGATTCGAGCTGAACAGTTCAACCATATTCTGAAATGTCGTCATTTTTTTCAGCAATTCATTGTTGATATGTATGCTAAAGTTGAAAGCGAACGACTAAATACATTCGTTACAATCAATCGAAACTTCGAGCTGAAGAGTATATTCATTTACGAGATACAATTGCAAATGATAAAGAAGCTGGTGATATTGGGCAAAGGGTTATACTTCCAGCTTCGTACACTAGAAGTCCCAGACACATGCATGAATATGCTCAGGATGCTTTGACGTACGTTCGCAACTATAGCCGTCCAGATCTTTTCATCACTTTCACATGTAATCCATCTTGGGATGAAATTATAGATTCAATCCTGCCTGGACAGCAATCATTCCATCGACATGACCTCACAGCGAGAGTTTTCAAACAAAAAGTGATACGTCTTATGGATCTCATCACTATAAGAACCATATATACGGAGAAACTCGCTGCTGGATGTATTCCATTGAATGGTAGAAAAAAGGTTTACCACATGCTCATATCTTAATTTGGTTGGTTGAAAAAAATGTTCCCACTCAAATTGACGATATCATTAGAGCTGAACTACCTGACCCAAGAGAAGATCCGGGATTATTTGAAACTGTCAAGAAGAACATGATTCATGGACCATGTGGGCTACATAACCCACATTCGCCCTGCATTAAAGACGGAAAATGTACCAAAAAGTATCCACGTTTGCTGTTGAAGGAAACACAAACGTGTGGCGATAGTTATCCGCTGTACAGACGACGAAAACCAGTTGATGGTGGACACACAACAACTGTCAAACTCAATAATGTTGATATTGAAATTGATAATCAATGGATTGTGCCCTATTCTCCTATACTTTTAAAGTCATTCAAGGCGCATATCAACATAGAGGTCTGCAATTCAGTTAAGTCGATTAAATACATATGTAAATACGTAAATAAAGACAGTGATATGGCAGTTTGTGGAATTGCGAATTCCAATGCACCCGTTAATGATGTCGAACAATTTCAAATGGGATGTTATATTAGCAGTAATGAAGCTATATGGCGAATTTTTGGTTTTGATATCCATGAACGTTTTCCTGCTGTTAGGCATCTTAGTGTTCACTTAGAAAACGGTCAACGAGTCTATTTCACGGAAGAGAACGCCCTTCGCTGTAGATCCACAAAACACAACGTTGACAGCTTTTTTTCAACTGTGTGCAACTAATGAATTTGCGAAAACATTGCTATATCATGAAGTCCCGCAGTATTATACATGGAATCAATCAACGAAGAAATTTTGCAGAAGAAAACGGGGTGCAAAACATTCTTCAGTGGCTGGTATATTTTCTACTAGCACATTAGGACGAGTATACACTGTTCATCCCAATAATAGTGCATGCTACTATTTACGAATGCTACTTCACGTGATCAAAGGACAAACATCGTTTCAAGCAATGAAAACCATCGATGGTCACGTGTGTCAGACATATAGAGAAGCATGTTTTAAACTTGGTATGCTTGAAAATGATCAACATTGGGACAACGCATTGACAGAAGCATCTGAAACACGTCATGCTCACCAAATACGAACTCTGTTCGCCATCATTTTGACAACCTGTGCGCCTTCTGATCCGAAAGATTTATGGGAAAAGCATAAAGAGAGTGTGAGCGAAGACATATTTCTTCGAGCTCGCAGAGAAAATCCTAACCAGGGGTGGGATGTTGTAACATCACTTTTTCGAAAGTATCGAAATTTACTTCTCTTTCATCACGAATAAAATTTAACGTTTTTTCATTTATTAATTACGTTGTTTCTAATGCGATCTCTACCTAATCGAAGAAACCATTATGTCGTTCTACTCTTATTCTATCACCTACGTATTTTATGAGTGATACTTTATCGAAAAACAAAAAAGAGATAAATAAACAATTTATTCTAGTAGCGTGCGACCGCAATATTGAAAGTAAAATTGAAAAGCGAAATGGCAAGTAATTTTATTTTAGGAAAAAGAAACACAATATTCGATAAATATCGAAAAAAGTGATGTTACAACATCCCACCCCTGGATATGCAGTATGCAGAAGACATTTTCAATGAATCGCTGATATTACTTGAAGATATGTGTATGTCAATTAACAAAAAAAAAACCTTAATCAGCTGGGGCTATTTTCTCCAGAACGTGATAGAGACAATGTTATCGATATAGACATATTAAGAGAGAAACAATACGACGTCAACGCATTACAAAATTATGTTGAAGCTCAGATAAGGCTCTTAACAAATGATCAACGACTTGCGTATGACACAGTTATGGACCATGTATGGAGCGGAAATGGTGGACTGCTATTTCTTGATGCACAGGAAAAACTTTTTTGCTCAATCTGATACTCGCAGAAATTCGAATGAAGTTTGAAATTGCTTTGGCTGTAGCATCATCGGGGATTGCAGCAACGCTACTTGATGGAAAACGTACGGCGCATTCGGCTCTCAAGCTGCCATTGAATCTAAATATAGGTAAAAGTCCTATTTGTAACATTGCAAAAACATCTGGAATGGCAACTGTATTGAAAACATTTCAACTCATTATTTGGGATGAATGCACCATGGCTCATAAAAAAGGACATGAAGCACTTGATCGTACTCTGCAGGATTTTCGAAACAATCAACGACCAATGGGCGGAGCTGTGATACTGCTCGCCGGTGATTTCCGTAAAACTTTGCCCGTTATTCCAAGATCAACACCAGCAGACGAACTAAACGCGTGCCTAAAGTATTCATTCCTTTGTAGGCACGTGAAAAAAAATACACAGTCGACTAACATGCGTGTACATTTGCTTAGAGATGATTCTGCACAAATATTTTCCAAGCAGCTTTTAGACATAGGCGACGGTAAACTTCCGATTGATCATTCAACACAGGAAATATCATTTCCACAGGACTTCTGTCAACTTCAGTCATCAATAGAAGATCTTGAAAATATGGTTTTCCCTAACCCCAACTAATAACTTCAGAAATCATAATTGGATCTGTGAGCGTACTATCTTAGCTCCGAAGAACGATGACGTTAATCGAATCAATGATAGGATTCAATTAAAAATTCCTGGTGCAGTGACGGAATACAAATCTATTGATACAGTTATAGAAGAGAATGATGCTGTTAATTATCCAGTCGAATTTCTAAATTCCACCAATACTACTTCCTCGGAACCTGAACACACCAAAGTTATGTAACGGAACCAGGCTTTCCATTAAGAAAATGATGCCAAATGTGATTGAAACAACAAAATGGTAAATGTAAAGAAGAAGACGTGCTGATCCCACGCATTCCAATGATCCCTACTGATTTGCCCTTTAAATCCAAGCGCTTACAATTTCCTGTGCGCCTTGCTTTCGCGATGACAATCAACAAAGCTCAAGGGCAGTCACTGCGCGTTGCCGGATTAAATTTAGCGAATCCCTGTTTTTCTCATGGTCAACTATATGTTGCTTGCTCCAGATTAGGAACTCCAAAAAATTTGTACATCTATACTCCAAATCATAAAACCAAAAATGTTGTTTATCCACTTGCGTTACGCTAGATGTGTTAGTTTGAATTGTTCTAAGTTACTTATATAAAATAAAAATTCAATTGATTATTAAAAATACTACTAAAATTCAGTTTATTCATTTACAAGCTGTTATAATACAGACTGGCAGGACAACGTCTGCCGGGTTCAGCTAGTTTCATATAAAATATTTAGCTGGCGCACAACTAACCGGCTGTTAGTCAACTTTCTGTGCAACCGGGCATAAGTGAGTTCGATGATCAATTTATGATAATTCAATCAGATGTATTATAGTACTATAGTCGTATCTTGCTCCCGTAGCAGTGAAACCGATGACAATAACCTGTAATCCTGTTTATTATCACGCGTACGCGTGATCCTTCCTTTTATGTCAACAATAAAAATTTTTGTACATATATTAAAAAAATTGTGAAATGAGCATAATATTTTAAGCAAAATGGTAATTACAATTTTTATTAAATTAAATATTATTTAATTATTTAGTTAAGTTCAGGATTTTAGTATTACATTACAGATTTTAAAATTTCAAATAAACAAACGAATATTTTGTGTATTCGCCTAAATGTCTGCAACAACAAATATATATAAACAATTTATGTATACATTGTTTTTGTTGCTTGTTTTTGCCGCCGAGGTGAAGCTCAGTGCAAACTTCTTATCGGTATAAGCGTGAACTTTTTCTTAACTTTGACCTAATTTAAAAAAATGTATTTGTAGGGTTTCAGACACTCAATAAATTGCCACGGGTAGGGTCTATTAATGAGAACAAACACTTGCGTTTCAATTTTACAATATTCTGCCTTAAACCTCAACCAGTCAAAACTTAAGAGCTTAAGTTGAGTTCCGTTTGAACCACTTAGAGGAGCGGTACGACCACCAAAATTTTACAGGTCAGCTGTTTATTTGTGACGAGAAGCCTATGCAATTTTGGTGATTGTAGCACTAACCGAAGTGGTGCAATCGGCATGTAACTTAAGCTCTTAAGTCGTGACTGGTTGAGGCATTATTTTCAACTAAAACGTTTTATTTATACATTTCTACTGTCTAGACAGTTGACGAGAAATAGAAAAAATACAAAAAATGTACAAATATCCGCAAATTTCGAAAATCAATACAACATGAACTACATCCGGATGCGATTCCATTTCGTTCAATACGATTAAGGCTACTAATTCGATTAAACCTTACAACACAGTTTGACCTTACGGTTATGCCGGTGACAATAAATGGATTCTATATACAGCACTGTCGTACACAATTCAAACTATATCCGGTACACTTCAGGGCAGACTTCTTGATCAACTAACACATGGAAACACGACCATCAGGGGCATCACAAATAATTGTCTCAACTTTGGGTCAAAGGCGGCAGGAGTATAATGCACTAATTTGCATCATCTTAAAGTTTTTTGACAGTATAAATTAATTCCACTTACAGTGATACAAAAATTATCCAAGTAATGTACTGACACAATTATTGATTTTAAACATCGATGCATTATCGATAAGATGCTCACTCCTAAAGCAAAATCATTCCAAAATGGCATAACAAATATAATTTAATCTACTTAACAATAGGTGACACCGTATATGACAAATTCAATTAGGCAAAATGCGGTTATGCCATACAGTTACAAAGCACTAAATTACATATTAAACATTTTTATGTTCCTTATCATTATCATTGTGATTATTATTACTATTATTGTTATTATTATTATTATTATATTTGAAAATGTGTTTCGCTTACGGATATTTTAAAGAACGTATAATTTTTAAAAATGTATATGGATATATACGCTTTGATAGCTTTAAGCTATATACAGTTGCCCTCTAGCAATTTTTTTATATATTGTATTTTATATTTTTTTACTTTTTTTTCATAAAATAATAATAAACGAGAACTTAAAATTTAATTTGTTTTTTTAAGCCTCAAGATAGATTATAGTTGATAAAAAAAAATATTATACATATATACACATAATGGGTATATAGTATGCACATAAATGTGTTATGTAGATGAGTGTTGTATATACATACATTTGTATGTACATATATATTACGAAAAATTAAAATTATCAGTTTTACTGCAATAATAAATTAAAAAAATTTATAAGCTGAAAAAAAATCGATCGATTTCCCAAAAAATGCATTAACTGTAGTAAATACATAACCTACAAAACAAATTGTATTAAAAATGAAATGGCCGCAAGCGATTTGAAAATAAAACCGCCATTTTGCTTAGTGCACATAGTAGATATTTGAATATGAATTCCTTCATTTTGTTACATAACGATTTTTATACATACGTACATAATATACAATTATGTATATACATACATCTATTATCAGCATGAGCCAAAAATACTTTCAATCATAATTCAAATATTAGTTTTGGAAATTAAAATGTAAAAATGAAAATGTATATAAGTAATATACAAAAATAAAACTTCATATCAACCTTTACTAGGCTCGAGGCTATATGCTCTCAAGAAAATTCACCTCCAAGCTATTTAATCGTTGAAAAATAATCATTTTTTGTGCTGTATTTTGGTATTTCCATCCCATTTCGAAAAAAAAAAATTAGAATTATCCAATTTTTCCCTCATCTTCTTTTACTTGTATACACGTTGTATGTATATGACTACATGAGCTATATATACCTTTATTTACCTTGCTTTGCCTAAATGCTTTAAGAACCATGAATTTATATGGTAGAAGGTTTTCTAGAATAATCAAACAAACAGTGTGTAGCCAAAATTATTAAAAATTTTATAATTACATTTTAATTTTTTTTTTCAATTATATCGAAAATTTGAAAATGTACAGTTGCCGCCTCGACAAAATGTTCGGTTTCACTATTTGGAACAAATAATATTTTCAATAAACCTACACGGAAATTCAAGAAATAAAAATGAAAACAGAATAAATGAAAAACACGACCAAGAAATATGAAAATTACATTTATATTTGAGGTTAATTTTTATTTTCATTTTCCCAGAGAAGATTTTGTTTTTGTATATTTGGCTTCGTGAGATTATTGTGGTTTTATAGGAGGTGAACAAATTGTTACTTTATTTGCATGCGCTGAGGATTTCTGTAAGAACAATGTTGCGACTTAAAACGCAGATGCCACTAACATATGACAATATGAGCTGCACTGGCCTATATTGAGCTCACGTATGACGTGTTAAAAGAATAAATTAAAAAGTATTTGGCCGATAGGATCACCTTTCCATACCTTAAAGTGCGAGTCTTCAGTAATTTGCACATACATATCAGATGCTGTCGCCCGCCTATAATGCAAGTTTTAAATTACCTACAAATATGAGGATTTGGTCGGTAGTCCATACGTTTCATGGATAATATACTCGCTATAAATAATTTTGCTGCCACTACGGTTTTATACCAGTGTTTAACAAAGCTATTTGACGATATACATATATTACAATTTAGTCGATCTTGTTTAATAAACAAATTGGAATGTAACAAGCTCAAAATGTCGAACGGGATTTGAAAATGCCTGAACCAATTTAGATCAAATTCAGTTTTATGGTGGGATTAATGGATTAGAATGGTTAGGCTGAACGAAACCCGACAACATTTATTCATTAATAAATGTTTAGTGAACCCCACACCACATTTTAAATGAAGATGACCATTCGTTAGGAGCCAAATTCCAATACATCCAAACTGTTTCCATCTCTGATCTCTTTGGCTTTTTTTTATTCAAACATAATCTTCTGATATACTTTTTATGGGGGATGTGATTCTAATTATTCATCTAATTCAAATGGCATAATGTAATAGTCGATAAGTTTTGGAGGCTTCTAAAATAACATAGGGGTACAATGTCCCGCAATGAAACCAAATAACTATAACTTTTTTCATCGTGTCATTAGAGGATATCATCCGACAGAACATAGAGTAGTGCAGTGTCTAAAAGCCAGAGCTTAAAATTATTTGATTGTCAATAGATCTTGTTTTGATTTCTAATTTCGGTTATGGTCCGATTTTCGATTTGGGTTCTGCTAGCTTTAGATTAAATGACCGGAAGTTTGGTCAAAAACGGATGGAGCCCAAAATTTTTTAATGGGGCATTTGATTAGTCCATATCGAGCCTAAAATTATTCGATTGTCAATAGATCTTGTTTTGAGTTGTAATTTCGGTTATGGTCCGATTTTCGATTTGGGTTCTGCTAGCTTTAGATTAAATGACCCGAAGTTTGGTCAAAAACGGATGGAGCCTAAAATTTTCTAATGGAGCATTTGATTAGCCCATATCGAGCCTAAAATTATTCGATTGTCAATAGATCTTATTTTGAGTTGTAATTTCGGTTTTGGTCCGATTTTCGATTTGGGTTCTGCTAGGTTTAGATTAAATGACCGGAAGTTTTGGTCAAAAACGGATAGAGCCCAAAATTTTTTAATGGGGAATTTGATTAGCCCATACCGAGCCTAAAATTATTTGATTATCAATAGATCTTGTTTTGAGTTCTAATTTCGGTTTTGGTCAGATTTTCGATTTGGGTTCTGCTAGCTTTAGATTAAATGACCTGAAGTTAGGTCAAAAACGGATGCAGCCCAAAATGTTTTAATGGAGCATTTAATTAGCCCATAATGTGCCTAAAATTATTTGATTGTCAATAGATCTTGTTTTGTGTTCTAATTTCGGTTTTGGTCCGATTTTCGATTTGGGTTCTGCTAACTTTGAAATGTTAAAGCCTTTTGCATTTTCTAGATCGTCCCGAATAAAACAATTTAAATAGGGAATTTAATTAATTTAAAATTAACCTTTATTTTTCCAATTGTTTTTAAATCATTTTTTGATATGGGTTCTGCAAGCTTTTCCCACGCTTTAGTTGGTAAGGATTGAGCCCAAAATTTTTTAATGGGGCATTTAATTAGCCCATAATTAGCCAATAATTATCCATACTATCTTGTAATGTTCTGCTGTATGGGTTCTGCTAGCTTAACTGCGAGTTCATACGACGGATAAAAATCTCGGATTTTTCTATCCTAGATTTTGTTTTCAATATTTTCAACTTTTTTATATGAAAAGAGGCGTGCCCGTTGTATAATTTACGTGATGTAATTGGATAAAACGATGGGATAGTAAAATCCGAGATTTTTATCCGTCGTATGAACTCGCAGTAAGGGATGTATTTACTTTTACTATTTACTTAATTGTGTGCATAACTCTCAATGAAAATTTTTTAAATCAATCTTAGTTGGCTGCACTAGTTTGAAACTTTTTTTATTTATTTGTCACGTCAACATTTCAAGTGATAGCAGCATACTAAGATTTAAAAAACAGCCAGAACGATTTTGTTGAACAATTATTTTGTAATGGCGTTTTCTTTTTGCAAAAAACTGGCAAAAAATTTTGATGTACATCAAAATGTTTTGATGTAAATCACATTTTCACGTCCTTTTAGCGGAGAAAATAGCAAAAAAATTTGATGTACATCAAAAATGGAAATATAGATTTTTACTTCCATTTTAACTACCACATACACATATTTATATACCTATAATACTTCAATCGTAAATATTGTCAAATACGTCGTTTGAAAATTTTTGAAAATGGTTTGTTATTGTTTTCGGCATCCCTTTCGGGTTTAGGCACACTACGATAAAAACACATCAATTTTTTTCGTATTCTTTTTAATTATCGGAAATTTGATTTACATCAAAAACGTAAAAGAATTTGCTATAAGTTTCGATTTAATGATCTAGTAACCAGGAAGATGAGTAGTGACGTCACTTGAGTGATGCGACTAGGCGAATAGGGTGGTAAACTAAAAATAATCTACAAAGAGATAATACAAATATTTCAATCCGACTCTTTAGAATACGAGAGGATTGCGATAGTTTATATAAGATCTATTCTGAACTATTTTGCAGTTTACATCTTTTTGTCTGTCAAGACGGCTGTTCTTGATTTATCTGTATAATAACAATTTTATAGCTATTGACCCCCTTGTATTAACTGCTGGTAATCTGGCAATTGCTGTAATTGTTACATTTTCATAAGTGATTTTTGATTACATAATGTTAATTGATGTTGACTTATCGTCGACGAGGTTCTCAATAATGACTCCACTTAGTGTTCGTACTCGACCTCGTTGCCAAGTTGGTTACCGACTTCTGATGGTTGGTCCCATCATTTTATGAGCGGTTGAGGACTACCATAAAATGAGATATAGAATTCGTCGTTCATGTGAACATTTAGCGGGGAATTGCACCTTTATCGGACCAATCATGTACACGCCAACGTCGCCAAAAGCAATGAGAGGCAATGGAATATGTTGATTGTACATTTAAACACGTCGATAATGTGGCCATAATATTTAAGAACTGTTTCCCATTGCATCATTTATGAGACTTCGACTTGTGTCAGGTTCCAAATTCTTCCAATATGAATTTGATGGGTGATTATTTGATTTTCTCTATAAATGGGACTTGCATCGTCGGTACACCAGGATTGAAGGTTTATTGGCAAGTTCCGGAGAATTGAAGTTCCAAATTAAGAAGCCAATATCATTATTATTGATTCACCATTATTTAGAGTATGCTATCAAGACTAACGGTTTTACAAATAACCAGATATAGGGACAGGACATGTTTGTAATAATTATAGAATTTACCCGGTTTCAGATGTCTAGTAGTCAAAAGAAGTTAGAAAATTTATTATAGTTATAAATATAAAACTAGTTGTACCCTACACCCTTCGCCGGTCGTATGATTTATGAAAGATTATTATTTTTTTTTGTAATATTAAATTAAAATTAAAATGAAAAATGAAATCAAAAATATTTTAATTATATAAAAATTGATTAATTTACTCCAATGCTCTTTGGTATAGAACATATTTTGTTGTTCCTGCAGGTGCGGTTACATATAATAATGACGGTTTTCTCACAAGTGAGCGTCCACCATCTAATTGGCAAAGTCAGAAGCATGGATATTCCAAATTTAAACCACAAACTTCAAGTGAATGACCTTGTGATTTGTTAATGGTCATATCAAAAGCTAGACGAATGGGGCATTGTATTCTTTTAAAATTAAATGACACGGAATTATAATACGAATGCTTGGGATTAAAACTTCTTCTCCTTTGTATTTGCCAGTTAATATGGTTGCTCTAATTCAATTTGTCATTAATTTTTAACAGCAAGTCGGCATTACAAAGTTTTGGTTGGATAATATTTCGTATTAAAATGATAGTCCAATAATTTTTAATTGAAGGTGGTGGTACTCCAGGCAAATCAAATAAATTAAAAAATTCTGTAGGATAATTTACCACTTCGTCTTGATCTATAACACAATCAATTCTATGCAAATGTTTCACCAACATTTTTATTTTGAATGGCAGTATGTATATTTATAATATTAACGTCCTTGTTTTATGATGTCAATATTGGTCGATCACTTAACCAATTATGATTTGAATTGCTGTACAATATTTGGGAATACGCTTTCAATTAATTCTTATTTTTAGTCTTTTAAAATACAAAAGTTTTGTGGAAATGTAATTGAATCAGTTGCACAATCAATTTGAATTTTTCCATTTCCAGTGTCTAATAATTGTTTTGGAAATGTTACAGCAGATTCATCGTTTTGCAATTTAATGAAAACGTATATTTATTGTTAAATTTAAATTTTTAAATGTTTCTCCAGAAATTAAATGGTTTTAAACACGCGTTTAATTCACCAGCTGGAGTTGATCGAGTTATAACTGTTAGTGTCTGTCTAGAATCACCTGATAATTATATTGTTGTACCATCAAATATCTGTTGGTTATTGCATTAATCTTGTAACGTTTTACGTGTTCTATTGCCATCTAATAGTGTTCCTGCTCCCAAAGAAGCTGCCACTTCCAGTGGCTTACGACCCATAGAACATATCTATACATTTTTATTGAAGTCGATACATTAGTTTTTGAGTTTATCGACCGAAAATGCTTCTACGGAAGCTGCAACTTCCGGTGGAGCATTTTCAGCTAAAACCATTCTCATGACCCATATACAACATATACACCTATTTTTATCAAAATTGGTACAGCAGTTCTTAATGTTACAAACACCCACGTCATTTGTCTTAATCAAGAATTACAAACCCAAATTTATTTGATAGTTTGATAGTTTCTTTGGATCTGGTATCCCCGCAATCAAATTCAATAGATTTTTGAAATATGGAATCTGGAGTAGATTACGCTTAATGTATTACATTATTTAAAGCATTTTGGATTGTTGGTTATAAATGCGAGACACAACTCCTAATGATTGATCTTTCTGTTTTCATAATTATTATATAATTAGCCCTTAGTATACATCTTGAATATATAGAACAAATATTAGCTTGAGGTGTAATTTTAAACAACAAATGATCAGACCTGCTTGTATAAAATTTTGTATCACGATTTACGAGATGTAAATTCAAGGTAAACAAAATAAAATCAATTCTGCGTGAAAATTTCGATAAATTGATTTATTATTCTAAATCATTAAATCAATAACACAACACAAAGTTTATTTTTCAATCCCATCATTTTTGTGTTTATCACCAACTATTGTTATAGGACATTCATACTTATCTTTTCATTCTCTAGTTAATAAAATACAAATACAATTTACTATTGTATTTATTAGAGATTGAAAGAAAATCATCTCAATTTCGTACACACCACTAAAAATATTGTTAGCTTCACAGCTGTTCATCTATAACGTCCTTTTGCTTTTATCTTCCATACCCATACATATGTGCATAGATATACTCGAAACAAGACTGGAAACTAACTACATCTGTTGTATTCTGGTAAAACTAATTAGGAATAAAATCAAAAAAATTTACGATTGCGTCTTTACTTTTCTTCCATTTTTTCCAAAGGAATTTGGGTTTTTGCTAAATTTTCGGTTAATATTTATAAATTTTTGCGATTATTGGTTACTTTGTAATGCCATAGCGGAAAATCTAGACGGAAAAATGGTATTGCCGACGTCAATTTTCCTAAAAAACTTCAATTAAAATTTTAAGACATAAATGTTGACGATCGCTTTATTAGTTTTTATGCTATGGTACCACGTTTTTGCAAAATACGTGAATCGGGGCCTTAACTACCCTTATATTATCTATACGGTTGCCATTATTTACATCTTCTAAATTTAAATTCCCTAAATTTAAATTTTTTTGACACTTCGTATGCCTCGTTAACATCTACACGGTTATTTGTAAAATCAACTTTATCTTGTTCGATTTCTATCATTATTATCATAGACAACCTTAGCAATGTGTTCTATTTCTTCTCGATGTACTTCTATTTTGATTTGTTAATCCCCTTATAGAATATCTATGGATTCGTATGTTTCTACCGCGACCTCTCTAATAATTCCTGTCCCGATCAACATAATTTAATTGATTCTGACTTTCATTTTCCATCTGCTGCAAATCTTTCTCTACCATTTCGATCGCAATCGCTTTTTCCAATTCCACTTTCCATCCACATTTGTCGTCTAAAGCCATTAAGTTTGCTTTCATTCTTTTGTCTTTTAAACCGGTGATAAACTGATTCCTCATCGCATTCTCTTTATACTCTCCAAAACCACATGCTCCCGCCATCATCATTAACTCCACTCCAAAATCATTAACCGATTCACATTCTTTTTGGTAACGTCTACCAAATTTAATAGCATTTTTATGCTCTTACTGGCGGTGCGAATAACGACTTACATTTCGTTATTATTTCGTTATATTTTAATTCTTGTGGTTTACCTCTATTAGATCTATATAATCGGCAAAACATTCACCTTGGATATATGGTTCCAAAATTCCAACCAGTGGTTTAGCCGCCACGTTGCTGCCTCCTTTTTATCACTCATGTACTAACCAGACACTCAAAAAAATTGTTTTCCCCACCTTTACTATTGTTATATTACACAGTGCTATATTTTTATCTTTTAATTTTCTTACCTTCAAATAAAACACGTCTTTTCCGAAACTCCACTCAATTAACTCTCCTCTTTTTTCCTCTTTTTATTTTACATGAATCTTTACTTTTTCAAACTCAAAAATTGTACATTTTAAACGCGTTCTCGCGTACTATTGAATTCAACTATTTTCTTATTTATATTGTGGCGACTCCTATAACAAAAAACTTGGTAATCACAAAAGATGGTTCGAAGGGCAATTACGAAACAATAGAACACCAAAAAAGAAAAGTAACAACCGTTCACTCCATCTTGAAAAGAAAAGTAATAAAATTATTGTTGTAGTTTAAATAATTAAAAAGTTTTATTGTAAAACTAATAAATATAAAAAATAATTAAAAAGTATTAAATTTATTGTTTTATTGTGCACTAAGCGAAAATAATTATCCAGTGAGTGTTTACCATAGTAAACAGGTTACGAGCCCCGAAAGCGCTCCATCAAGGAATAGTACAAGTAGAGAGGTGGAAATCCAGCACGAATTAAACGGGGCTCATAAACCACCATCTCTACATTGGTGACCCGACGTGATCAAAAAGAATTTACGTAATTGTTTGGGGTCGACGAAATTACATAACCTCACATACAACGAAAAACGCGTGCACGAGTCGAATAGCCGAAAAAGTGCTGAATTATAAAAAGAAAACGGCTAACACAAAAACCGTGGGATCTAACACGTCATCCAACCGGACACTACAGTTTCATTATATTTTCATTTTTGTTTCTCCAACAGACAGAATTTGCATTATATAAATTTAAGTTGCATTAACGTAAAAGTAATTTTAACGAAACAATTCTGGCACTTGAGCAGATACAATTCAGGTGAGTGAATTTTTGTTGCTTTTGTTATTAAATTTGTTTAACAGTTGTTTAATTGTGTTCGTATACTGTCCGGAAAACGTTAAAAGTTCAATCATCCATCGCGCGTGATTATTGGTAATTCGTTGACAAAGTTTAGGTGTGCTTTCAAAATTCCAATTTGCCCCATCGCGCTTTGTTCCCTTCAACATACGTTAAAATGAGTGACGAGAAAGACAAAACGGAAATGAAACCTACGCCTATTGGAACGACCAAAGTGTATAAAATTTCAGTGAAATATGCGCCGTTCAATCGCGACGAGCCGGAAATATGGTTCACGCAGTTGGAGGCGCAGTTCGAAGTAGGGGGTGTCGTGGCCGACCCTACTAAATACGGACATTTAATCGCGGCCCTTGAGCCTCTCGCCGTTAAATGCGTGCGCGACCAAATCCCCACGCACCCCAAAGCTGATAAATACCAAACTTTAAAAAAATTGTTCATCGAACGTTCATGGGATTCAGAAAAAACAAAACTAAACCGATTATTGTTAGGGTTACAATTGGGCGACAAGAGACCGTGACAGCTCTTAAGAGAAATGGAGGCGTTATCTATCGATCTAGTATCAGAGCGGGATTTATGGCTACAGAGACTTCTGACACACGCACAGGAAATCTTATCTTGCATGGACGATTCAAACCTTCAGAACCTGGAAAACGCTGCCGACAAAATAATTGAGGTACACAACCCAAACGGAATATACATGTTGAAGGACACGACGAACGATGTGGAGAGATCAACCAGCTTAGCCACCCAAATCAACATACTGTCACACCAGGTAGAGGAATTATTCAGTCGGCTTGGTAAGCCCGAAAACCGATTGACACGAAGACGGTCTCAACCCAGTAGTACAAATCAGCGCACAAAGAGCGCATAAACACCATATAATTAGAGCGCTCAATTTTTACTTCAAATTGATGCACCTAATTCCATGCTATTCGTATTGTTGCCGACCGAAAACTCGGCTTTGTTTCCCCTAAAAATTAATTTATCTCTCTTTCATTTCGATTTGAGTATAATATGTAACTGTTAACTATTGGTTTATCGGAAAATAATATTTTTTAATGTATATTGTTGTATCAAAACCAAACACAATTATATATTATTGATTGTGTTTGGTTTTGGTTGTAGTACCAAATGTGTATTGTCATTCAGATACAATTACACATTTTTTTAATTTTGTATACTTACTTTATATGTTATCCATGTATTATCCATTTCCATCTGAAAAACATTTACTAACATCGTCATACGTATACATTGAATATTTTTCAAATCAACGCACATCTTTTACCTTCAGCTGAAATCTGGAGACTGATAGAAATGAAATAACAATTTTTGAAATGAAATTGATAAACAAGAGATTAGGTGGGAGTAAAAATGCAGTGCATAGAAGAAACCGAAGTAAATTTATTTGTTTTCTCGCTTCGACGTGTTCAAATGTTTCCATCTATTTCATTCTGCTATCAGCGTTTGTTTGCTGGGAAAGTCCTCATTCCTGTATCTCGCCAACGCAGTAGTTCGTGTTCGAAGGAACAAGTCGCGAAACACCCAAATTGTTGGTATCATTATCGGTACGGCACCAGCGCCAGAAAATGCATAAAGCCATGTCAGTTTAACGAAAACTGTTCAGAACCGGAAAACTAGTAGGCACCTCACTTCGATTCATAAATAAAAAATTACCGGCATCGATTCATAAATAAAAAATTACAATTTTTGATCGACACGGGCGGTGAGGTTTCCGTCATTCCTCCAACAAACCTCAAAAAAACCAACATATCTACATATCAACTATTTGCAGCAAATTCGACCATCATCGATACACACGGCTACAAAAATCTGACGCTAAACATAGGCATCCGCAGGCCATTTATGGGGAAGTTCGTTTTAGCCAAAGTTAACCGATGCATTTTGGGCGCCGATTTCTTATCGCATTTCGAATTACTGGTACATATCAAAAACAAAAAGCTCAACGATCCGACTACGAAGCTTAATGTCGAAGGCGTGTCAATCCAAATTCCATCGTATGGCATTACTACTATCAAAACCAATACAGTGCAATTCAAAATATTAGCACTATTACAGGAATTCAAAACAGTTACGCGCGATTCGACCAATTTAAACACGGTAAAACACAACGTTATACTCATTGCATTGAGACAACGGGACAGCCCTGTAATGCAAAAGTGCGACGTCAGCTAAAGCCGAAATCGAAGCATGGACAGCACAAGGAATATGCCGGCCCTCTAAAACTAATTGGGCAAGCGCGCTTCACATTGCAAAGCAAAAAGACGGTAACTGTCGATTGTGCGGAGACTATATATAGGAACTTAAACGCAGTAACGAAACCCGATCGCTATCCCAACTTAAAGCGTGCACATTATTTTCAAAGGTCGACATCATTCGTGCTTGTCACCAGGTAAAAATCGACGAAAAGGATATCGAGAAGACGGCGATCATCACCCCGTTCGGGCTGTTCGAGTTCCCACGCATGACATTCGGGTTACGCAATGCGGCCCAGATGTTTCAAAAATTAATCCCTTCAGTGTTTCGAAAACTCCCGTTCGTGTTTCCGTACATTGAGATGATTTGCTGATTGCCTCGCAAAACATGGACGAACACCTCAAACACCTGCGTATGTTTTTCCAACGTTTAAAAGATGCGGGATTGGTAATCAATTTGAACAAATGCGAATTTG
The DNA here is from genome assembly GCA_932526605.1 of Nephrotoma flavescens. Lineage (NCBI taxonomy): Eukaryota > Metazoa > Arthropoda > Insecta > Diptera > Tipulidae > Nephrotoma > Nephrotoma flavescens. The sequence goes on along the minus strand of OW052222.1, from coordinate 165,620,268 downwards.
CCCGAAACGAAATATCTTTTCTCGTATTTTACATCACACTAGACGGCATGTTACCCGATAAACAACGAGTAGAGGCAATTCAAAATTTTCCGCGACCGGATACAATCGATGGTATTCTCCGATTCTTGGGAATGATAAACTACTACAGAATTTTTCTTCCCAAGGCGGCTCACGACCAGGCGATTCTTTACGAGTTCATTAAAGGGCGGAAGAAGAAGGCTACATCACCAGTAACCAGCATTGGGAGCGGTTCCTCAACAGTATAATGACAAAGGTTGGCAACTACTATTTTTCTACTCTCGAAAACTAAACAATACTGAAATCCATTACAGCACATGTAATAGAGAACTGTAATCCGCCTATTCTGCTGTGAAACATTTCAAACATTTTGTCGAAGGTCGAGAGTTCGTTCTATTTACTGATCATACGCCGCTAACGTTCGCGCTACGTCAAAACCCCGAAAAGGCATCACCAATACAACTCGGATCACTCCAATCACTTGGATTTCATCGCCCAGTATACATCAGACATTCGCCATGTCTCTGGAGACAACAATGTCGTAGCAGACACGCTTTCACGTGTCAAACAAATACCGGAAGCGTAATCGACTATGAAGAAATTGCGGAGTAACAAACCAACGACGTGGAGTTAACAAAATCATGGAGACAGACTCGTCTTTACAATTCAAAAAAGTACCAATATTCGGAACGAATAAGAAAATTTTATGCGACGCTTCAACTGGCGTCGACAGGTTTATGGACCGCTCCACAACGTCTCACACCCAGGCATACTCGCCACCGCAAAATAAATTAGAAAAAAGTCATATGGCCAGCAATGAATCAACAAACACGCTTTTGGGCCAAACAGTGTATTCAGTGCCAAAAATGTAAAATTTCAAGACACGTAAAGAGCGAAATTAGATCTTACGCGCCGCCCAGTAAACGATTCGATGAAATCCATATCGATACCGTCGAACCTCTACCTCCATCCGAAGGTAATTTATACTGCCTAACCATGATCGATTGCTACACACAATGGCCAGAGGTCACTCCGATACCGGACATAAAAACAGAAACTATAGCCGAAGCATTGATCAAAACATGGATAACCCGATTCGGCATACTAACGTTTATAGCAACTGACAGAGGCGGACAGTTCGAGTCGGCTCTGTTCAACGAGTTGACGCCTTCAGGGGGAAACCCTGGGATTTCACCGCAAACGGACCACAACCTGCAACCCTGCCTGCAACAGCATAATAGAATGGTGGCACCGAAGTTTTAATATCGCAGTAATGTGCGTAGCTGAAAAACAGTGGACAAAATCCCTACCCATAATACTGTTAGGTTTAAGAACCACTTGGCGAGAAGACGCTCAAAGTACAGCAGCCGAACTCGCCTAATGCGAAAACATACGACTTCCAGCGGACTTTATACAAATCAACACGAAGAACACATCTCAAAGCGAATTTATCAAACAACTTCGCAACCACTTCGCAGACATAACTCCGGCTTCGACCTCACGAAATTCGCCGGAGCAAATCTTCGTGTTTAAAGAGTTAGCAACATGTAAATATGTGTTCGTACGAACAGATGCTGTTCGGCAGTCATTACAACCTCCTAACGAGGGACCATTTGAGGTGATCAAACGCAACGAAAAGTATTTTACGGTATTGATCAAAGGAAACCAGTCAACGACTTCAATAAACAGATTAAAGCCATGTTTCATTGAAGTCTATGAGCAATCTCCGGCCACACCGATTCCTTCTAGTTCGAAAGAAAGCAAGTAACTTTCAACCTTGCAGATCAGTCAAAGTCCAGAAGTGGGCGTTCTATAGTGAAACCACTTCGTTTCCGTTAAAGTTGTATCGTTCACCAGTTCACTGGGGGCGGAATAGTATGGCGACCCCTATAAGAAAAAACTTGGTAATCACAAAAGATGGTTCGAAGGGCAATTACGAAACAATAGAACACCAAGAAAGAAAAGCAACAAGCATTCAATCCATCTTGAAAAGAAAAGTAATAAAATTATTGTTGTAGTTTAAATAATTAAAAAGTTTTATTGTAAAAATAATAAATATAAAAAATAATTAAAAAGTATTAAATTTATTGTGCACTTAGCGAAAATAATTATCCAGTGAGTGTTTACCATAGTAAACAGGTTACGAGCCCCGGAAGCGCTCCATCAAAGAATAGTACAAGTAGAGAGGTGGAAATCCTAAACGAATTAAACGGGGCTCATAAACCGCCATCTCCGCAATATAACATTTATTATTTCAATACAAGCAAACTTAACAGTAGCATGACATCCTTATTTGTATTTCTCCTCAATTATATTTAAAAAAAAAAGTAATGTTGATGAAGACTCCCCGCGTACGGGGAGAGAGGGGTGATTGCGTGAGATTCCCGAACTCGCTCGGTACCCACCTGTACTTCCTAGTGAAGCTAGTGAGCGTTCCTCTATCCGCCTTTCGAGCGGCCTTTCGAGGCGCATAATATAAGATCCAGCAACTCATCTGGGGAGACATCTGTGGTTAGAAGAATAAAACTGAGACAGACCTACTACAACTGTTTACACTTTGTATTAACTTACATTAACATACTTAACATACAAAAGAACATGCAGTTAAAAATGTATGAATGTTTCTTGGTTTAACTGATTCATTGGCGTTTATGGTGAAAAGCTTGTTTAACAACGCCTTCGTATATAAACTATAAGGAAGTTAATTTCGTTTGTGAAATAAATTTCTATAATTTGTTTTCCTAATCCACTTTTAACTATTTTCTAACGGGAATTTATTTCTTCTGACGTTATTTGGGTCGGATACCAATAGTGTTATAATCTGTTTGTTTAAAATATTTACACTGTAAAGTTATAACGAATCAAATATTGTGCCGACGTTTGTATTATGAGCCGACGTCAATTTAACGATCAGCCGGAAAGTAATAATTCATTGTGTTTAGTGCATTCAGCTAATATGGCCCAACATTATCATAAAACATTAAACACACCAAACGTTTCTTATAGTTAAAGTTCAAATCAAAGTCACAATAATAAGCCCACTTTAATATATATTTAGTATGTATAACCAAAATTCGCAAACGCATCGGTACATTACATATCAATCCGGATCCAAAACAGATGAGTCACTGTTAAAATTAGTAGCCTGCCAAATTAGTTTCCGGCTGTCAATAAAATATGTAGAGAATCTATAAATATAATCATTGCTTGCATGCATATAAATTATTATTACATAAATTATTTATTTATCAATTAGTACAAGCGCTCGCCCGGCACATTTTACAACCAACCAAAAACTCATTCACAAAACAAAATATGTTAACCGATTTTCATACTCTTTTATAAATATCTTTTTGGGCAGATTCTCTTTTTATATCTATTATATTCTATCTTTTGTTTGTTGATATTCAAAAATTTTGTTCTCAGCCGTTTTCTTTTGTTATTTTAATTTAAATTTCATCCAAAACACACATCGCGACGAATACATCTACTTTCGTTTTGTTTTATTTTATTTTAAAATTTTAATGTTCGTTGAACCGGCCGGCCACACCGCACCGGTACCATTTGATTGGTTTGAACGCCAAACTAAAATTATATTTTTTATCTTGTTATATTGCACCTGGAGTCATATTGTTGCAACACATACATTTTTCAAATCGACACATTAATTATGATCGTTTTACTTCATTGCATTCACTATAATACAAAACCGATCGTGGCAACAATGGCGTATATTTATAAACATAACCTTACTTACTTACATACATGTTGTTTTATTTAAAAAATTAAATGAAACATAAAAACAAACGAAAATTTCCGGTTTTACAGTAAAAGATCACAAAATAAATCTCCGTGCACTTGCACGCATGTGCCCGCCTAGATTTAATAAGATCGAGCACATTATTTACATATTCTTCGTCTATAGTGTTCGTGTGTGTGTTTGTGTGTGATGTGCTATTGACGCCAAAACACGATTAAAAACCATGTGCGAACGGCGATTATAAAATTTTAATAAAATAGTACTGTACATTGTCTCTGATTATGTTTCCCGTCTTAGAGCGGCGGTGATCATCACATTTGATATTCAAAATATGTACTTGGACATCCGGTTTTGTACAACCCCAACATAAGTAAGTACGAGACAAAGACGATTTTATAAAGTAAAATCACGATCTTACAGATTTTTCAATATTAATAATATATTTATTATATTTTTACTGATTAGTAAACGATAAATTGATCACCACACCATTAATTGCTGTAAATGTATTTGTGTTTCAATTCAAGTTTATGACCTATGTATTATACGTGCAATACGTATTCAATTATGTAATTGTTCATTCTTTTGTGTACACATTTTCTTTGTCATAGAAATCGCGAATATTATGATATCAAGTACCATTAGATGCACAATAAACGAATAAAATGCACAATCGCGAACGCAGATCGCGGTTTTTACACAAACACATACAAGTTGTGTTTGAAACTTTGAATATGTATGTTAGTTCGATCTTTTATAAATTTCCTGGAATGAAAGTAAATATTTGAATAATAATGTCTGTTTGTTTATGTTGGTGGTATCTATAACCATACATACGTAGGTATGCGGTATGCATTGTGTTAAGTGCGAGATTCCTCGAATAATCAGAGTAGTCAGCGCATATTGTGATCACTAGTGAATTACTACAAAATTACTATTACTAATTTCGGTCTCTTTTATCTCCATATTACATCAAGAGTAATGTATAATGAGGTGATTCATTTACTTTTTAAAGGTATGTCCGCAGGCAAAGTTATAGGTGGGTTCGTTATTTCACTGGAATTACTTAAGGGGGAAAATTAATAACACATATGTGACACGAATATATAGAGGGAGAATTACTAGAACCCATGGCGAAATCGTGACTAACTTCTAACGATTTTTAATTTTTTCTTGTATTTATTTATATGATTTTTTATTACGTCGGTGATAGTGCAGTCCAAACAATTTTTTCAAACATATTATTTATTATTGTCAATTTTTTTTTAATAGAGAAAGGCTTCAAATTTGCAACGGTTTGTTAAAATTAATGAACGCGATTTTTTGGACTGCCTTTCTGTAATGTGACTGTAAACGAACTCTATAATTTAGAAAAAATTCATAACGTTTGGACAAATATTAAGCGGACTGTTAACAATAACTCCTCACAACCAATATGAAGAATGCGTTACCTGTAGTGCATACCTTATTTATGACTAACGGTACCAATAAGTCAAAATAAACATAAATTTTAAATGTCTTCGGCTGTTCCAAAACAGGCAGTTTCGAGAAAACTGACTAGTAAACTAGTTCTACTTCATGTTAATGTTTGGCTTCTTTCCATTGCGGGGTAGCTGCGAATTATTCAGGTGTTATTCAGAACTGAGCTGGATCAGTATTGATCGATGTTTGGAGTCTTTCTGTATGTCTGAAGAAAATTTCAAATAAATTAATTTTGTCTAATAAAATTATTATTTTTATTTTTTTTAGAAAATTAGAAAACTATTTGGACTTACCTATAAACTTAAATATTATGATAATCAGATTAGATAATTACAGCACATGGCACTAGGTGAAATTTCTTTAACATTCTAAACATGTGCAGTATTTCCATGTCGACTGCGATCACTTTATAACAACGCAGCAGCTGAATGAATGAGCACTTCCATACTACTTACTAGTGCATTCGATTTCCCCCTGATTTTTTAAATTAACGTTATCGTAAAAACGCGATTCGACGACTGTATCCTGAAACCTTACAGGCTTCTATTTTTACGGGACAGGCTAATAGATACCTTAAAGGTCATGCTTAAGAGGGAGTTTTAGAACTGAAACAATTGTGTGAAGTGCAGCAGGGTTTTCCTGGTAAGTTGACCAACACCAGATCTAATTACCATTTGTTAGTTTGTATATACAGTAGGTTAGGTTTCAGTGGTTGACACTTAGGCCATTTTTGGCCCATTGTGATACCACGCATTCATGCTAACATCATTAACCCATTCACCTATTCACCTACTCACACAACTACAGTATATCCACCTGCACATTGCAAGCTCCATGTCAACCTGTACATTGACATGGACGGTGGGTCGGCGCTGAATTCTGCACTCCATCAGAGGGTCTTAGTTGTGTTTATTAACATCACCGATTGTAATCGATGATGAAAATTCGATTTGCATCTATCGTATGTACATACAGTAAAACATATCTAAGTTGACCACAAAAACAAAAAAAATGATTCTTGGTCAAAATTAACATGAACAACAATATCTTGGAGGTGTAGCTATAACCTGCTTGCTAATCTGCCCAGTTTTACTCTGTAAATTTCTGCATCATAACTCGCGGACAAGGAGTAAATAGCGTTGGTTCTCAATACTCGATAGTTCTTCAAAACCGATGGCAATCAATACCAAATGATACATTAGAAAAAGGATATTTTGAGAAAGCAGAAAATCAAACTGTTAGTGGTTTTGAAAAGCGAAAATGTGGAATAAATTCGTTCTGAAAGTCGTGCCGAAATTTTAAAATATGTATATGTTTCAACACATCCTATTGTAATCCTCATTATATTCCTAGTTTGCATATTTTTAACACGATATTCACGATATTTAAACTTCTATTGTCAAGACTATTTAAACACTTTACAAAACAGAAAGAAAATATCAAAATTGTGCACTGTGATGGTTGACAGAAATCTCACATCGCAATAAATAATTCTATTTGATAAGAGATGGCGCGCAAAGCAAATAATCTATTAATATAGGTAATCCTCTTAGAACACGGTATCTTGCAACACGGTATCGCTCTAACACTATTGAAATATTGCGCGGAAAACCTCTTACAACACGGTATCCGACAACACGGTTTTACTAGAAAACTATATATCTCTGTATTATGTGCTATTATGTGCAGATTTTCTAGCAAGAAAAGGTTGGTTCGAGAAGTTCAAAAAACGAAGTTTTCACTTCATAACATAAAAAACATAAAAATTCAAGGAGAAATTGCATCAGCAGATCCTGTCAGTTGATCATAAAGCAATGAAACCAGACTTTGGTGTAAAAAAATGTTCAACCAAACATTTATATCATAAAATGAAAAACTGCATCCGGATTTAAGGCAACCAAAGATCGTTTAACGTTATTTTTGTGCAGTATTACTTTGGTGCAAACTTTTTTACGCAGAAAAATTTTGACTTCAAAGTGCTATACTAATAGATAATGTGCTAGGTCATCCACAAAACTTAAGTCATCCTTAAGTCCAAATAGTGTTTCTACCTCGAAGCAAGGTTTTATTTATGCCGTTAAGACTTATTACATCAAAATATCATTTCAATGGATTTTAGACATAACTCACGCAACATCTATTAATGTAATTGAACCTTGGAAGCAATTTTCAATTAAGCACTCGTAATCCTTATCGCTAACGCTAAAATACCTGAAAAATGTAAGGCCAGTATCAGTTGAAATAGAAAACGTGCAAGAATCAGCAGGAAACGATGTTTTTTTGTTATTTCTGTCCGTTTCAACTCGAGAAGGGTAAAATATTTTTTTTTTTTTTTTTTTTTTTTTTTAATTTTTGTTTTTATTCATCTTTTATTCCGTATCAAATCATAAATAGTTATTTATATTACGACTGAGTCTCGTACTCATTTAGTAATTTACATTGCAAAATAAAGTATTTTGATTAGTCGGCGTAATCAAGTGATTATCCCCAGTTTCGTGTAACTCCTGGTCGAGATAAGTCTACTGACCTCCTGGTCGCGATAGGTCCAGTGGTTTGGTTCTTTGCAGTCTTCTTGTTGCTGTGGTAGTCAGCATACAGCATATGTCCCAATTTTCATGCTGGTGCAGACGTTGTAGGTTGTTGTGTTGCATGATGCTTAATCTCATCCGCGACAAGCGCGATCTTTAGATCTCGATGGAGGTTGTCCTTTCGAATGCACCACGGTGCATTAACAATACATCGCAGGATTTTATTTTGAACTGTTTGTATGATTTTGATATTTGTCTTCCTGGCACAACCCCAGAGTTGGCTCCCATATGTCCATACAGGTTTCAGCATTTGTTTGTAAAGCAACAGTTTGTTATCGATCGCTAGTTCAGATTGTCTCCCTAAGAACCAATACATTTTTTTAAATTTTATATTTAGTTCTTCTCTCTTCTTTTTGTGTGTTCCTTCCATCTAAGTTTAGCATCATGCCGAAATATTTAGCAGTGTTTGCGTGTGCTACTACTATCGAGTTTATCATTACTGGAATATGATTAACTTTTAGATTTGTAAGGTTCACTTGTACTATTTTGCTTCATTTAATTTGATTCGCAATTTCTTTGATTTTTTTGTTTATTTTTTTTTGTTTTTAGAAATATATATTTTTTTTATTTAATTTAATTATTTTGATAAAAAAATAAAATTTATTATTTTTTATACCTAACTACTAGAGTAGGTGTTATTAATAGATTCTATATAATCCGCTCCTACGTGCGGCACGCAGTGCGACATGTTTGCTGATCCCGGCTCCTATGCCCCCCGAAGTTCAAATCTAAAGCTCCTCGGAGAGGGGGAGGGTGAGAGTAAGGGAAGCCGTTAGCCTCTACAATTATTGAATTTCAAAATGCTGGGATTTTAATTTCGGGATTATGATTTCGGGATTTTGAAATTCGGACAAACGACCCCAACTCCAAAATTTTTCTTCATTAAAATGTATGGCTGACTGGATACGTAGAATTTAATGTATATTCAAAGATGAAAAATACTAAAATACATAACTTCATAAGAAATTCATTTATGTTTAATAAAAAAAAATATAAAATATTTCATAAAACTTTGATATATTCGGCCCTTCGACACATTCGGCCGATCGACATTCGGCCCTTCGACATTTTATTATTTTCTTTAATTTTATATAAACGGAACTATTAAAATAATATGTACCTCAATATTATGGAGCAATAAATAGGATACTCTGGCAACACCACTAACGATTCTTTTTCAAAATCATTCATCTCAGGAATTTTTCCATTCTTTTTTATAGTCCTCATCCACTATTACTACACAATTTATTGTTTTCCGAATATCAACATGGTTTTCTCCCACCAAGCTAGTGAAATTCTCGAAAGTAAGTTAGTGTTGTCACCACAGAGTTCAGTAATGCATTTGACTGTGTTTTCCACTCAATTATTCAATTTGGTTTTTCTATTTCGACCCTAGGCATTCCAGCTCAATTTCTATGGTGGATCGCATCAACATCTTTCACAGTACACGCTATCTTTTCACCCTTCCTCACTACCAATATTTTCAGTTTGTCTATTAATAACGTTCAAAATGTTGATTAAGAACTCAGTTATTTCTGTGTATGTCGACGACATGAAAATTTGACAGAATATCAACTAAAAGTAATAATTACCTGTCACAGTTCGTCTTCAACAACTTTGCCGTGTTGTGTGCTATTTTTGCCACATTTCTTTAAACTAATGTTTCGGAGTCATTAAGGACAATTCTATACTTGGTTTTTTTAAACGTGGATCAGAAGAATTTGTTGACCCTTTTGTTACGAAGTTTGGTTTCCATATAACGAAGTTCACATATATTTGAGAGTGGGTACTGTTTTGGCAGTAGCACGGTACTACCATGGATCAAATGCCAGCGGTATAACTTGGTAAAAACAAGCAATGAGTACAACAATTACGGAATGTAATACATCAACAACCAATCAACAGAGATGCTGCTAAATCTATATTCTTCAGAGGCTGGCGTAAAGAATTCTGGGGTTGTCCAATCATTGCTTAAAAACCTGCGCCTAAGCTCCAAATCATCAAGTTCACCAGTAACTTCAACTGAAAATACTTTAAGTGGGAGAGTGCAACGCTAAACCCCACAAACAATGTAAGAGAATAATAAAAGAACTGATAGCTTAGTTGAAAGAAGAATTTTTGATTTTAAAGCATAAAATAAAGAACTCAAAAAAGCAGTTCAAACACGGGCAGCTCTTGGGACGACCAACAATTTCAAAAATATCGATGAGTTACTGCTTAATAGTCGCAAATCAGTAATATAGGAAACCAATCTTATTCATCACATTAATTTTTCGTCAGAGAAAAATTTATTTACCTAACCACATGCTCGGAATTCTCTGAGATTTTTGTTATTCGAGAGAGAATATCAATAAGTGTAATCCAAAATATAATAATTATCCCTTTGTAATTATTATCTCTATGTTCTACTTAACATGAAAATAAGCAAGTCACTGAACACAATTTCGAGAGTTAATGTAAAATATAAATCAAATTAATTAGAACTAAATTTCCATTAAACAAGAACCAGAATTTTCTTGTCACCGTACTGACTTACTTGACCAAACATTTTTAATTTCGAATGCGAATGAAATTAATTACAACCGCAGTGGGTCGATTCTGGTTTTCCTATAGGAATAGGAAATAGGAAAGAATTTTAACTTTTATAGCAGTTTTGTATTTTTTCCCCTATAAGCTTATTCTAGTGTGTCTTATGGGAATTTTTTCTTTCCTATTTATCGCAGTTTTGACGTTTAACTTTCCGCACCTACTTTGGGTATATTCTTTTAATTTAATTCTTTTAATTTTTAATTAGACAAAAAAAATTATAATTACATACAATTAATGTATGTTTCACATTTCTTAACCGCTTACAGAGCCTGGTTTTCAATATTCAACTTATTCGGAATTTGGGAAAAATTTATTCCTATGTTTACCAAAATCAACCATAGGAAAAATTTTTTAGGAAAAAACTGCTATCAAAATTTTTTCCTAAATAGGAAAAAAATCGTATTTCCTAAAGACACCAGAATCAACCCACTGGGGTGGGATGTTGTAACATCTTAACTTTCGAAGTTCGAAAAAGTATCACATTTTTCGATATTTGTCGGTATGTTGTACCTTTTTCGATGAGCGAAAACTTCGATGTTTCTTCACTCAGTCTAGTTGTAAGTGATACAGTGATAATTTGTTTGTAAAAAATTTTAATTTAATATTTATAATTAAAAATTAAATATATATTTATACATTTATATTTAACATATTTTTATTAATAATTAAAAATTAATATGTAAGTGACGTAAACATAGTTTAACTGCATGATATATTTACTTTTACAAATAATTTTGCGTATTTTAAATATATTTTTATGTGTATAATTTTATGTGTGGGGTGGGGTCGTATAACCTAACAAATGTATATTGTGTCAAAATCATATTATACATAATAAAATTATATATACATAAATTGTTTTTTTTTGAGTTACATGAGTTTACATGTATATTAATACTATTTAATTTGTTTATTTAAATACTGTGCTGACATGTTCTACCATCACATTTTCGATACTTTATCGTAGATTATGTCTCGCTTCTTTAGAATAAAATGAGACACTATTTCACATTTTATATCATTTACCAGGTTGCTAGATTGAAAATTTGTGATATTCTACTCCATTTCTATCAAGAAATAATTTGTTTTCGATACTTGAACGAAATTAGAGAAAGACAATTTGTTCGCATTTGTACTAGTAGGTTGTGATAGCAATAGAAAAAAAATAATTCATAAATGAAACAGTTGTCCATTTTAGTTTAGGAAAATGAGAAATAAACTTCGATAAAGTATCGAAAATGCGATGGTAGAACATGTCACCACTGAATCGTAATCTGCCTGTTCATTTCGAAGGCAAAAAAAAAATTACAACTCAGAACCTGTTTGAGAGGATGATTAGCTATTTGGAGGATCACATGGAGATGGTAACTAGTAATTTCAATGCTTCTACTACCACGGTTTCTCTACAAGCAGGATGACATGAGCTTGCTGTGGTTTTAAATGGCGAAGGGTATCCATACATTTAATTTGCTAATCACTCTATGATAACACACGGAAAAAAATAAGCTTGCTATCTTAAAGAAAATTTTCTCTTTATTTAATAAAAAGTATTTTTGCTTACTTTAAAAACCAAATTTCTATGTCCATACCAGTTTTTCTAGTTATAAAAATGGTTTTCTTACGAAGAGAATTATTTCTTGACGGAAATTTTAAAATTAAATTCTATCTTGAGAATTATTTTTCTTGTATTTATCGTTGCTATAAATTCTTTATAATAAGAGTATAAATTTAGTTTGAAGAGAAACACTTTTAATTTAATCTTACATTTTCTTAAAACAAGAAATTTAATATTTTCTTAAAACAAAAACATAAATTTTATTAAAATACAATATTTTAAAATTGAAAACGTTTCTTGATAATAAAAAAGTAATTTCTCTTTCTGATAAACAAATGAATTCTAGGAATTGCAAAAAAGTTATCTTGATTGAAGAAATAATAAATCTTCAGTCATTCTAAGTTTTCTTTAATCAAGACAAAAATTTCAAATCCAATTTACTATGTTACTTCGAGAAAAGTTTTTCTTATCACAAAAAAGTAATTTTTTAAACTTCAACATAATATTTTTTGGTTTAATATGGATGTCTCAAGCTGAGAGAATACTTTTAATTATAGAAAATGATTTTTTAATGTATACTCTTAATTTTTTAAACAAGAAAACGAGTGAAACATTTGAGAATATATAAACTAAGTAACATTCATTATCTAGTGAACAGTTTAATAAAAACAACGTGTGTTTTTGTGATTGTCAAATTAAATATTTTCAAGTGGTTTTGAAAAATTTGTAAAGTGAAGCTAAGTAGTTAAATGTAAGTTGTATTTGTATTACATAAATTTTTAATTTAAATTAACAAGTGATCGCTCTATTTTGTGTGTTTTGTATGAGATGTTCGTGCGTAATGATTTTATAGTTTTATTTTAATTTTTTTTAGTTAGATAAATTGCTGACAAAAATGCTAAATTTAAATGGCAACAGTAATTGGTTCTATTAATTCATCGTTGTCTGAGTGTATCAATCACATCATCAATCAACCCTTTCTTCTTCTTCGTCAAGTGGGCAATTATCATCAGCAGAATTTGTTAGAACTGTCCAATTAGATAAAGTAAAAAGCTGCTATTGATTTTGATTTTATTTCTCAGAACTTTCAACAGTTTCTCGCATCAACCAAAGGGATCACAATCTTAACCACAGCTCGACGAAAGGACCCGCAATCTACTAGTATCTACAGTTGTGGATATATTGGTCGAAGACCTGTATCGGCTGATTTATTTAATACAATTGCTAGTGATATCGAGCAATTTTTTCTGGAGAAAGAAAGGTAAATAAGAATGAGTTATATACAAAAATGATTGCTAATTATTGTTTTATTTTCAGGAATTCTTTTGTAAAGGGGGTAAAAAGCTTATGCAACAAGCATAAAATCACTAATGTAAGCTCTGGAAGGTCGGCTACTTGAAAAATAAATTTAAAAATAGGAATATTCCTGGCAATAAATATTTAATTTACTGCAAAAACTACAGGTACGAGTATTTACAAAAAACTAATGTTTAGTCTGGAATTTTTTTAAAACCTACTTTGTATTTTTTTTATCCTTAATAATTTTTTCAAAACTTACCGATGTTTATTTGTTCCTGCATGTTAAAACTATGTGTGAGTTAAGCTATCAAAATAATGAACTTTTCATTATTGATATTGTAAAAACTAGTTGTAAAGTTCTCTTAAAACCCTTAGTTTTTCATAAACTTCCCAACGAAACAAAAATATTGAAGCCAATTATGTTTTCTATTTAATTATGTTAGTATTTTATTATTGTAATTTGTAATATGATATAGTTAAATTATATTAAATTGAATCTTTATATTTTTTATAATAAAACAAAATAAAAAACATGTAATAAATTTCTATCGTTATTATTTTGGAAATTATATTAAATGTTGCTCCAATAAACAGGAAAAATAGCTGCAAACCAGAAATACTACTACAGCTTACAAGAAGTTACTTTCTACAATCTAGAAATTCAAAAGCTTTTCCAAGAAATGCGTTTGAAGTATTTAAGCAATCCCTTCTCTACAACTGATAAATGGGTTCTTCTATCAAGAAAGATTTCTAACAGAAAATTCATTTTAATTATTAGAAAATGTCTCTCAACTAAAGAAATATAGATCATACAATTATATGTAATATTTCTTAATACAAGCATCAATTTATTGCATTTTGAGATACGGTTATCTTAAAACAGGAATTTATTATCTTTAATGAAGAAATAGATATTAAAAATTGAGAAAAACGATTTGCTCTACAAAATAATATTTTCTTACTTTAAGAAATTGAATTTCTTTCAACAATAAAAAAAATATTGTTTTAATATTTAAATAAAAACATCAAATGAAGAAATGGGAAGTTTGCATTATGAAAAAGTTATCTTAGCTGAAAATCAAGTGCTCATTTTTCTTGAATCATTCAGTTTTTTCTTCGTTGTAACCAGTATTTTTTTCCGTGCACAAAATATTTATTTATATTTTAGGTCTGGGCCGATTTAAAAAATAAAATATGCAAAAAATTGAGACAAACTCACCTGGACATAAATAGAACAGATGGGTTCTAATAATAGAACTCGACGGTTCGAGGGAATGATGGCTCAGGGCCTTAAACAACATGAGTTCTAGTGGACCATGTTAGGTCTACTGAGAGAGAGGCCAATGAAATTAACATTAAACGGTTAAAGGTGGAGGAAGAAATTATACGGTGCAAATTGGCCCGGTCACATCCATAGAAAGTTTTCTTTTACCTTTAATTATTATTTTTGTATTATTAAGTGAAATAAATTTGTAACTGAAACGAAATAAAATGTGATATTAAAAATAATGAAATATAGATGAAACTACGGCTTAATTTTTGTAAATATATTTTATTGATTTAAATGGCATTTCAAGTGAAATTAAAGCGAAATTGAAAACGATTTAAAATGGCGTCACGCACTGTTACGGCAGCTGCAAATTTGTTCATATAGGCAATGGTAACTATAACTTCAAATGTTAGAATTACCATTGCCTATATGAACAAATTTGCAGCTGCCGTAACAGTGCGTGACGCGTTTATTTTCAAGACAAATGTTGTATAAGGCAGCGCACACATTCACAATTTTAATAACCTTTATTGGTTCGTACCGCAACATTCGCTCACCTAAGAGGCATCTAAAAGTGTTTTTGGGAACTTCAATGCACCTTTCAAATGGATTTCTAGCTTTCGCATGCAAATTATTATATATAATTTGTCGCTCATTTGCATTACAGTAAGGGATCATTAGGTCGCCGAAATCTCCAAGCAGGAATGTATTTCGTTCGCTATCGTCATATGCATTCTGCAGTGCTTGTTTGTCTGTCAAAATCGCCCAAATTGCTGCATCATGTGATGACCCCGGAAATGTCGCGCAAACAGAAAATTTGCTAATCGTAGTTGAACAAATCTGAAAAGGCATATCAACAATTAGTAACGCCAAATTCTTTGTTGCATACTCATATAATATTCAATCACCAATTGTATATTCATTGAATGATTTCCCCGCATATCTACATAAATGTGCTCATCTTTGCGGGGAGCTATACTATCAATATAGGTGCAGTCAATGCACCCAATTACACCGGGATGGCCTGTTTTCTCAAAGAATCTCTGCTTATAAGTAGATTTAATTCGTGCATTTCTAGGAAACTGAACGTACTGTCTATACAAATGGTAGTTTCTAAAATAGTGGCTAGTTCTGTTATGGACCTCGATAACAAAATTAAGTTGCCACATGAAAATATAGCATAGCTGTCGAAAATAATACAACATTCCACAACCGAATTTAAATTTAAACACGATCCTGAACAAAAATTTTGTTGTGACCATACTATTTTACTTCATAAAACACTTTTGCACTACCACAATTTCGAAAATTAATTTCCAATGTAAATAAAATTAATTCGAACTGAATTGAAATTTAAACACGATCCCGATCAAGAATTTTCTTATCACCATACTAACTTACTTCACCAAACACTTTTACACAATCTCAATTTAGAGACTTAATTTCAAATGCAAATGAAATTAATTCGAACTGTTCGTCAACTAACAACCTGGGGGTTAAGTCGTGTTCCGTGAAACAATGAAAATGAAAAGTTTTTTTCATTGGCAATCGAGTATGTTTGCATTCCCCATACGAAATTTTGATTTCACACAGTAAAACTTAAAATTACGTGCGAATAATTCAAACTACTAGATTGCCAATGAAAAAAAAAATTTCATATTCCTTATTTAACTCAACGCGACTTGACCCCCTGTGGCACTATTCTGGTAGTCCCCCGGGAATAGGGAACTGGGGAAAGAATTTACATATAAATTATATTTAAATAATTTTTTTGTGACACACTGAGGTAAAAAGTTAGTGGCAATTTTTTTGAATACAAAATAAAATTGGGAATAACTTTCCCTGATAATTTCGCTATGGAAAAATTATTCCCAATTTACTAATATTTACATCAAATTTTTTTTCTCAGTAGGCCAGAAAAAACTGATTTATAGATATAAGCTATGTAAAATCTTTCCCCAGTTCCCTATTCCCGGGGAATTTCCAGAATAGTGCTACTGGGGGCATATTCTTGAAATCGGTGGATATTTCCGTCGGCGGATTATAATTTGCATTAAAATTGCTTATATTATTCGAATTTTTCGCCGGCTACTTTAATCGTTTTTTTAAAATTGCTTGCAATTCTTCTATTTTTTACTTCACTACTAAACAAAAAATCGGTGGAAATTTCCGCCTGGATAAATCAATGCGGATTTATTCCCCCAAATAATAGAACACTTGCAAGCAAATTTGAAAAAATGATTAAAGTAGCCGGTGAAAAATTCGATTGATATAAAGAATTTTAATGCAAATTATAATCCGCATGCGGAACTATTCACCGCCCGCATGCGGAAATATCCACCCATCCATTTCAAGAATACGCGTCCTGTGAAAGATTTTATATGTAATTTCTGTTCAAATATTTTTTTTTCTAACATACTTAGGTAAAAAGCTAGCGTTAAATTTTTTGAAAACAAAATGAAATTGGGAATAATTTTCCCTGCCAATTTAGATATGGAAAAAATATTCCCAACTTATAAATATTTACATCAAACTTTTCTCATCAGTATGCCGGAAAAATAATATTTGAACCGAAATTATATATAAATTGTTTCGCCAGTTCAATATTCCCGGGGAATTACCACTGCTCTAGTACCATTGCTCGATAAAGTAAAATTGAATATAAATTCCCGTGCTTTGAGAACTGTAAATTTTAAATTGGCCTCAGGCCGATTTTTCGATAAAATTATGCACTAAACTGTTTTGAGGGGACCTTACGCTATTCGGCACCAGGTTAAAAACGAAAGTCTCCTCGCGAGGTAACTTTTCAATTAGGCTGTGTGCCAAAGTTAAGGTAAAAGTCCATTTTAGTTAAACTTTTAAGTAAATTCAATTATTTTCAAAAACCCTATGGCAAACTGATCGAAAAATCTACCCTAAATCCGGTTTTTACTGTAGTAAACAATTTATCTTAAGTTTGGCACACAGCTTTAGTTCAAATGTCATTATTTGGTATTTAATGTAAAGGTATTGTGTAAATATCTATACAAATTTTTACGTGACACCTTTTTTTAATATTAAACACTTTGTAGTTTATAATATAAAACATTTGCAAATAATGCAACTTCTATTATTTTAATTTAATTTAAAATTTCCTTTCTCCACGAAAAGTCGACAATTTAGTATGACTGTGTGCCTGAGAGCGATTTTTTCGACTAAATTGCCGACTAAACTCATTTAATAATAGCGAAGATAATTCATATCATTCATTCAAAGGTGGCACTAGTATATTTTTAATATGTTGTGCCTCCGATTGTAAACTAAACTAAATTATGACTTTTCATACGTCATGTTGTTTTCAACAACAACGGTTTGTTATTATTTAAAATCAAGGAAATAGAATAAAATAAAAGAAATATGGATATGGAAATTACAATCGAAATTTAAGAATGAGAGTATTTCTTTTTAGACATTTTTCTCGTATGCAAAAAAATAATAAAAACAAAAAATGAAAATGACATCTAAATAGTTTAAATGATAAAACCTGGTGGCTAATAGCATGCCTACTCATTAATTTAGTTTACTCGGCATTTTAGTCGAAATTATCGCTCTCAGGCACACAGTCTCAAATCAGTCAGGCACAGCTTGTTTTGTTGATGTTACTGCCACCTATGAATGTTTATTGTGAATTACTGTGTATTTTAGTTTAGTTAATAGTCGCAAAATCGGCCGAGGCACACAGCATAAATCATAGTTTGTTTATTTCTGCCAGTTTAACTTCACCCAGTTTCGTTATCCGCCTGTGGGACAGTAGCAAAAGGTTAAATTTGATTGAGTTTACTTAGTCGATTAAGGCACAGCATAAATCCCGTATATACATTTTCCAATAAGCGAAA
Source organism: Nephrotoma flavescens (assembly GCA_932526605.1). NCBI lineage: Eukaryota > Metazoa > Arthropoda > Insecta > Diptera > Tipulidae > Nephrotoma > Nephrotoma flavescens. The sequence goes on along the minus strand of OW052222.1, from coordinate 165,601,832 downwards.
TCGCAACAAAATATACTTAAACAAGACAAAATACCGATCCAGTATACAATTTTGAAGATTAGTGAAAAACTCCATTTTTTTTAATACACCAAGGTCCCGCTTTGCGTCGCAGTTCGGTTCTACACGTAGAGACGCAAACTGAATTTCGACGCATAGCGAATAATTTAAAATATATGTGTTTTCTGAAAGAATTACGATTTACTACACATTTATCTAGATAAAGTTCCAAATAATATCACTTTATTAATATAATAATTACATATAATGTTAAAATAATACATAAATACTTATGTATGCATTATTATTCTTATTAAATTTTCTCATGGCAACGAGAATTCTAATTAATTGTATGCCAAAACTCGAAAATATAACAAAAAAAGGAAGACGCATAACGAAAAACCGCCGCAGAGCGGGTGTTTGGGTTTTTTTTAAACCGACGCAAAAGCGAATAGACGCACAACGAATAGACGCATAGCGGGACCTTGGTGTAGTTTGATTAATTATTAGTAAATTCCATTACACTAATTAATTACGGATTTATACATTTACGCGGAGCAAAATTTTGAAATATAAATTTTGTTTTTTGATCATGGCATACTTAATCCAAATAGAAAAGCTTGTTGACGTACATGAAAATTCAAACAACATTGAGTTGGATGTAAATATTTCATGCAATATCTTCATGTTATTTTCGATTTATGACTAATATAATTGATTTTAATAGTTAAGTAAATATGAAATTCCTTAATTTATTTAACTCGATATCTGGAAGGTAAAAATAATAAAACAAATCAAAATAAAACAAACTAAATTGTCAATTAAAGTACAGACACAAACCAAAAAATATCTTCTCAAAAGTAAACAGGAAATTTTTGTCTCACTAAACATTGAATATCTACATTTTTTTAGTAGGCCATTTCGCATCCAGCTGATACGGTATGCGGCCTACTATTTTTTAGTGAGACCTACATAAGCTGGATACCCGAATTGTTTCTAATTCGGAGACACGGAGCACGGATAGCGGAATCCAGTTTGCCTACAAAAAAAAAATCCTCTGTATCGAAGATCGATAAACCCCTAAACCTTGCATCGCCGTGCATTGTCTTTTCGAAATGCAAACACACCACTATAACACAATAAAATCATGACATCACTATACTTGTACTATTCATGAAGTTTAGATTTTCTGTTTATAAAATATATGTGTATAAAAAATATATTTTATATTTTATTTTATGTTAGTTTTTTTTTTTTTTTTTAATTTCATCGCGACTTGAGTTTAGTTACGTGAAAGTGATCTCCGTTGGTAGATGTGTTTCGCTAACGACCGCCAGACAAAAAAAAAATAAAAATAAAATTTTATTATTATTTTTTGTGTTTTTTAAGTTAAAGTGTGTGATCTTTAAGTAGAAAAACAAAAGAAAATTTTGTGTAAGAAATTTTTTTTTAGTTAAAAAAAAGGAAAATCTATAAAAAAAAGAAAAATTTATTTATTTATTTTTATTGTTTTTTTTTATAATATATGTATAGATAAATATTTATAATTGTGTGTGAGATGATCGCAAGTTTTAATAATATTAATAAAAATAATAATAATAGCAGTGATCACGATGATCGTCTTAATGATTTTTAAGAATTATTATAATAATGCTGATGGTATTCTAGTGTTGTGATGTTGAGAATTTTGTAATGAGTAAAAGAAGAAGGAGAAAAAAGTGATACAACAAGAAGAATTTTTTTTTTGTACAAAAAAAAAAGAATCTCAATATATTATAAGAACAAGCCAAGCGCTTTGTTAGTT